>CM053752.1:8857246-8919019 GCA_028658305.1 Pachyuromys duprasi
ATCACCATTTATTTTGAAAGCCCAGGACTAAATGAAAACGGTAAAATCTATTTGTTTCTAAGGAAAAGCTTTCTTCGCTTCCGCTTTAAGGAGTGATTAATGGGAGCGATTTTCTCATGTGTTCTGCTGATCTTGCCAGGCTGCCTTTGCTGAATTCAAGTTGCATTTGGGACTAAATAGCATTATGTCTTCTGGCATCACATGCCCCGCCTCAAATGTAATTACAAGCTTCGAGAGGCTGAATATATAAAGGACTCATTTAGAACGGCCGTTCAGGTTATTTACTGTGGACCATACATGCAGGTACTCAGAACTATAAACTCATTCAGTCACTAATAGCCCTTTTTAAAAAAATGAATAAACCTCTTGAAACAGGGGGGGGTACCTTAATCAGTACCTCCGTGTTAAATTTTGCCATTAGACTCCAGTCGGAAACAGGGGTTTGAGTCTGTGCCATAACAGTGGAGTGGCTCGTGGCTGTGCGTCCACACCAGCCTGCTTCTCTGGTGCTCACTAAACTGTCTCAGTGGCTGACAGCCCAAAATAGGGGAACACCTTGTTTTCTGCTGAGGGAGAGTGACCGCGGACAATCTGGAACTGCAGTCACAGAGAGGAGCCCAGGGCTTGTTCTATGGGTTTAAAGCACCCATGGTCCCAGGAAGCTTGTAGCTTCCTGACCTCAGTGTGTATCGTATTTTGTGCCTTCATTAGTACAGTCAACACTCTGTCCCGTATTTTTCCTTCAGTTTCCTTTAAACAACAACAAAAATAAATTGCAGATTTTTATATTTCCTACTGCATTTTAGGAATTGAAAGAGCCAGTGACACAAGCAAATGTGAAAGCGGCCAGTCACGTAGAGTGCCTGGGATTCTGCCAAGTGGCCATAAGATTACCTGAAGTAAACACCACCGTGGTTTTATGAAATTGTGTTAGTCTCTAATAAGATCCTCCTTGAAACATTAGCAAGCTGCTTAATTCTTTTTCCATCCACTCTTGGGAATAAAATAGATTCTCATCACCTTTATCACTCACATCAGGATCAAAATTATGAAGGACTGTGTATCTTCAAATACGTTACTTCTATAAGAAACTGTATTTGCTAGTCTGGAAAATAAATGCAAAAGGGTTTCATTGCCTCACAAGAGCATCTGACATTTCTAATTTGTACTATTCATGTGTAGTTGTGTGACCCTCGCCACATGGACAAAATGTTTTCCAATAATGATACACCTGAATGACTGCCTCCAGGGTAACCCTACTGCAATGAGACGCACAAGAGATTTCACGCATCTGTACGTCTACCCAGTGGGGACATCTATTTTCAGTTCTGATTTCAAGCAGAGAATATCTTTTCCTGCCAGAAAAGGTCTAATACTCCTCTCCCAATGCTTTGATACTCACAGCACTGCTTTCCTTAAAGGCCAACACAGAGACCAAGGATGGGTAAGCACAAACAAGAGGCAATATTTGTCCAGCACGTTAAAGAGCCCAGTTTCCTACAAAACAACCCTGAACTGAAAGCTGGTGAGTAAAAAAAAAAAAAAAAAAAAGATTAAGAGATTTGAGAATACTTTGTGGTGGTTCTTCTTGACAAATAACAAAATCCCATGAGCCTGGCACAATGGCTGCAGAGAGACCAGGACCATTCCTTTTGTCAAAGGTTATTTAATGAAAAGAAACTGGAAACTATTGTCAGAAACAAAAATCAATGTGCAGAAAATAAACACTTACACAAGTAATGTCAGGTGCTGTCAGACTAGTGATTTACAGTTTGCCTGTGTGAGATGTGTATCAGCTTTCCATTGCTGGCATGAAACTCCTGAGAGAATCAACTTAAATGGGGGAGGAAGGGCTTGTTTGGCTCGTGGTTTTAGAGACCCCAGTTCATAGTCACTAAGTCCCATAGGCCAAGGGCCAAGATCAAGGTGCTAGCAGACTTAGATCCTTACAGTCTCTCCCATTGGCTTCTTTCCCCCACCGTGTCTTCCCATCACTGTACATGTCTTTGTCCAAATTCCCTCTGCTGTGAAGGGTAGCTGTCATGTTAGATGGGGGCTTTCCTGAATGACCTCATTTTATCTTAATTGTCACTTAATGGGGCTTATCTCCAAATTCGGGCACACTCTGGGGGTACCCCACATTTTAGCATCTAACTGAGTGGGGCTTGGCTGTGTTAGTGAGGGAAAGGACACTGGGCTGCTATGGAGAAAGTGGAGTAAGAGGATTGGAGCAGAAACACAAGCTCAGGCTCCTCCGTGACTCTAGTGTTTCAGTGTATTTTATTCCCAGTAATGTTTAATGGCATACATACTTATTGACTTAGCATGTAGCTCCATAGATTTTCCAGTTTTTAAACTGTTTATTTAGAAAAAAAAAACAACTTGCAAAAAAAAAGTCACAGTGTAATTAACCAGATCCAAATGAACTTCTATATCGTTAGAATAGCCATTTCAGTGTTGTTTTTAAATTGTTCCAGTTAATTGTGATTGAATAGTTCTTATGTCATCGGATGGCATGCAGGTGTCTAGCCTGTGTCTCAGCCATGCTTATCGCTCAAAGATGGTGGCTGTTTGAATAACCTGATTCATCTTCATCGGAAGCGAGTACCCATATCACTGGTGCGTCTTTTAACTACCAAATGATGGGAAACTGGAATTGTGTCTCAGAACAGCCTTCTCCAGACATGTCAATTAATTACACAGCAACCTCAGAACCATAGTGCAGGATGCGCACTGTGCCATGGACATGGCCAGACTCATGCTTGCTTTATAGTTGGGATGCATGCACAAGACTGTCTACAGGAGCACCAGCTCCACAGAGGGCAGTAGGTCTTCTCCCCTCCCTCTTGGATGATGCCCACTGCATCCCCTTCTTCCTAACCTCACTCTGCTTTCTTTACTTGTCTTCTCTTACGACTGTGTAATTCATAACAGAAGGCAATAATAAGTATAAAATGGAAGGTGTGGGACTTCTGCTGCTTCTTTTTGGGTTTTTTTGTTTGTTTTTTGTTTTTTTAATTCTCTCACAGTTGCTGGAAATGAATGATGGCCTCAGAAACCTGTGGAAGAACTTTCTCTCTCACACTGAGCAAGTAAAGCTTGCAACCTGCATGGACTAGTGAGAACAGCTAATGACAAGCAAGTCGCCATCTGGACCACTGGGAAAACTCTAAGAAGACCTGGAGCCTTCCAGGGGCTGAACCAAGAAGAGGCCCACAGTTCCTTCTCCAAACTCGTCACAGTCCTTGGCTGTCCCAGAGTCCTGGCATCCAACTGAAGGAAACCAAGTCTTCACTCGTTATTCCCAAAGCTCTGAGGAGTCAGCCGTAATGGCCGGGAGGAAATACTGGAGTGAAGCAGGTAAGGAGACAGGCAGGCTTGTGTGCCCGGTAACTACTTAGAAAGTGAACACAGTTTTAGCCAGAGCGGTGTTTTCCTGGTGTTGTGTCAGATAAACCCATTGGTGTTCTCACACAGTAGGGTCTGAAAGAGCAAACACCCTTTGGCTGCGGGCTGTCTGGCCTCTGGGAGCAGGCCCAGCAGCGTGGCCTCCAGTGAGGCCCTGTGTCGATTGGAAAAGACATTACGATTTTCCTAAGGACTCAATGAATGCTTAGGAGATGTTTTCTTTTCCTGACCACAGAATTCTGCCCTACGAATATAGTCATGTTCCTGGAATCTTTTTATGTTATTGCACCTGGCAAAGGGGACTTGGCAGATACCGTGAAGAGATGGGAAGATTATCTGGAATTATTTAGGTAAATCCAACCTAATCGTGAGAATCCTAAAAACAGAGATTTATTTGTATCTAATTGAAGCAGGCTCCCAGAAGGAGCTAACAGAAAAATGGGCGGAGTTGTGACATTATTATTATTTTTGAAAAAGGCCACAAGCTAAAAATTGAAACCAGTGAAGAAATGCGCTCTCTTCCCCAGAAGTTTCCAGAACAAAAGACAGCCCTCTGGACACCTTGCTTTCATCCATCAGGGAATCCTGCAGTATCACACAACAATTAATTTTGTGCTGTCATTAAGTTTGATATAATATGTTATGGTATCAAAATAAAGCTAGTGCAGCTCACTCACTCTCAGACTTTCACTGTGATCAATACCTGAGGGAAAAAAATGAAGAAGAAAGTGTGTTTTGCTTCATGGCTTCGGAGGTCTCGGTCCGTGGTCTGTTGTGTCTCGGCCAATGGTTAAGCAGACTTGACCACTCAAAGACAGTCATGAAGCAGAAGGAAAGATGGGGAGAAGTCAGGGGGCAGCATAGACCCCAAGGCCATGGCGCCTGGCTTCCTACTTCCACCAGCTAAGCCCTGCCCCCAAAGTTCCCACCCCTCATAAAACAGGCCCATCAGCAAAAGACAGGTGAGCTTCTGGGTTTGGAGGGAGACATTTCGTGTTCAAACTGAAGCATCACTGAAGTGATAGGTGTTTATTTGAGGAACTTGGGAAATCTGAAAAAAAAATGCTTTAAATGAAATAAAAAGACATCCACAGTTCTGACCTACAAAATCAGTTTTTAACTTTTTGAAACATATCCTTCTTTCTTGCAAAATTCAAGCGTGCGCACACACGTGCTGGAATTGAGACTTCGGTTCTATTTTCACTCTTTATTTGGAATACAGGGCAACATTGCCTTCAGATTTTTTTTTTAAATGAATGCACATGGTGATTAAAGTGTTGAAAATAAGTATGACCTGAATTCAAAGAGTAAGCGGTTTCCAGTTTTGGGGGAGGAGGAGGATTATCCGTCATCTAGATTATCTTTCATCAAAAGGATAGGAGAGCACACAGTCAGTGAGCTACCAAAGGCTGTGTAGCTTCCACTCATTAAGGGCAAGCAGAGAGGCCGTGGAGAACCATCCATGACCTTCGGCACAGCAAACTAAAGCTGAAGGTACATGAGAAAAAATAACTGCAGACTGGCTTTTTAAATGATCTGGGTAACTATAAAATGTTTCTCCATTCTTAAGGTGGCAAAATCTTCTGAGCGACAGTGGAGAGGGGAGACTTTCATTCTCCCAATTGTTTCTACGGAGCATAAAGACTGGTGTTAGCCCCACCAGGCCAGCACGAGCCATTCCTCGAAGACCACGTATACACTTGGGCAATGTGCTACTGTGTTGAGTCATCCTCTGCACCTGCGGTTTTCTCAATGATAACATCAAAAGGCATTGTATTTTTTTGAATGTACATACACGCTTTCCCTCATTAAAAATGGAGTTGTTCTTCACATATTCTTTCCTGTATTATCACATTTATATTTATATTTTTTCCATATCAGATCACATCAATTGCATAATACTCCAGTCTTATAAGACAAAAAATTATATTAATAATTTTAATTGACTGGGTTGTAGTCATCTATAAGCTTTTAATTATAGACTGTGTATACTTCTTATTTTTGAGACTATAATTTAACCACAACATTGTCACATTCCCTTTCCTCCCTCCAAACCCTTCCATATACCCATTCCTACTTTTCTTCAAATCCAAGGCCTCTTTTTTCACTAATTATTATTGCATGAACATATGTATATGTCTATACATAAATATTCCTAAATAGGTATGTATTTTAAACGTTGTATAATTATATAGTATAATGCAATTTTGTTGTATTTATTTGAAGACCCACAATGCATATTATCACATTTATTTTTTCATTGTTTTCCTTTTCTCCCAAACCTAGGGACTTGCCATGCTAGTCAAGAGCTACATTATTCCTGGTTGCCTATCTTTTCCACTCCCAGCCAATGACCTTTCCATGTAGAAGTCATAGATGGGTCATCAGGATGCACTGGGTGGCAAACGTCAGCACAGAAAGAGCTAGAAGTTACATATTACCACACTGAAGATATTCTCACTATACTAAAACTTACCTACAAAATTGAGGAGTCTCCCTCTGGAAGAGAGATTTAATTACATAATCTATCTAAAATAGAAATCTATTAAACTATGTTTCTGACAGACAGTGATATAGTTTTTGCCTAAACATTACCAGGGACCAGGATGCTGTAAGCAGCTTATTAATCGTAGGATGCCTCTTGGTTGTAACAAGTACAACCTTCTTGAAATCCAAGGCTGGCTTGCCTCTAATTCTACCCACTGCTGTAGTTGGTTGCTTGTCAGTGGTATACAGAAACTCCACACAGCCTTCTTATGCTGCTGCTCAAATACTTCTAGATGTTTATAATCTTGAAGTGTGTAGACCTCCTGAAGGAATTTGGGGATTTTAAGATCATAATGGATGACCAAATCAGTGTGTTCTCTCTCAAAGATGTATTATATGGAAATTTTGTTGTCCTCAGAGAAAATTCACTGATAATTCAAAAGGCAGCATTTAGAGGACTCTCTCTCTCCCTCTGAATCTTTTTCTCCCCCTCTCTTCTCTCTTTCTGTTTCTGTTTCTCCCTCTCTCCCTGTCTCTCTCTTCTCTCTCTTTTTCCCTCTCCAAGTTTCTGCCTCTCTTTCCCACCCTTCATCCTTCCCTCTCCCAACTTGGTTTCATTTTCTTGGATCTGAATCTCAAGATCCCAGGGCCACTGAGGACATCCAAGGGCTTAGAGGTTAGAGTATTTTTCTTCCCTGTGGAGGAAACCCAGAAGAAGATACACGGTTATCACTGCTGGGATCCCAGGCCTTGGATGGGTCAGAAAGCAAAGGGCAGGTTTGTCTGGTTTTCTGTTACTTTATTTCCACTTTGTTAATCACTTATCTTTATACGGCTTTAATAAGCTAATCCTGTCTCAACATTTTCTGGGAGTTATAACAGAGTTATTTGTATATGAATTACAGAGTTCTTTGATGGCAAAGGGAAGAATCACCCTCTTCCTTGGACGAGACGTTTGAGGCAGGCCATACAGATAGGTATGGTCTTTAGCACCAATGTAATCAATTAGAAGTAACTGCCTTGTAGAGAAAACTCCTGAGGCCACATCCAGATCCAACAGGAAAGAATGCTTTGATCATCATTAGTGCCTTCAGTCATGATTATGACACAGGACAAGGCCGGTGGCTGAAAGGTGAAGACCATCTCTGCCATCAGGACCTGGGCTGGCCCCCTGCAGGATGTTTTTTCCAGGCAAGAAAATCTCTCAGTATTAAGAAAGAAATCACATTAGGAAGTCCACTGTTGCTCTTGTAACTGCACACTGTAATTTCTCTAGCTGAATCGCTTCCCGTCCTCAGAGCCATCTGTCAGCGTCGTTTCCAGGCCTTTGGGCAGCCAGGTTGTGCTCCATAAGACATGCTCTGGCTTCTATCTGTTCTTCCTTAAAATATTATTCTCTCTGGAAAGTGGTATAATAGAAAACGTGTAGTCAAATGCATTTCTAACATTGAAAGCAAAGTAATACAAAAAGTACAAATCTGTGAGTCAGTGCTCAAGTGTTCTTAAACCCAAAGAAACAATAACCATGTATTTGATGAGTGTCAACCACCAGGAAGAAGAGGCAGGAGCTTCCTGCAGAAGGTGTCCCCAGTGGCCAACACTCTAGTGTCAACCAGAAGTGGATGGGGACATGCAAGCAAGTTCGTGCTCTGTATTTGGAAAACAAAGGTTGATAATTTAATAAATATTTCAGAAATAAAATATGAGTACTTCAGTGACTAACATTTTTAATATCCTATTATTATTATTACTATTATTATTTATTACAATTTATTCACTTTGTATCCCGGCTGTAGCCCCCCCTCCCTCATCTCCTCCCAATCCCACCCCTCCCTTTTCTTCCCCTGTGCCCTTCCCCAAGTCCACTGATAGGGGAGGTCCTCCTTCCCTTCCATCTGACCCTAGTCTATCAGGTCTCATCAGGACTGGCTGCATTGTTGACCTCTGTAGCCTGGTAAGGCTGCTTCCCCCAGGAGGTGATCAGAGTCTGAGTGACTAACTAACATTTAAGAAGGCTTTATTACAGATAAATATCTAAGAACTATACATATAATGTGTTATAAATAATAATACATACTATTATGTATAACAGCATATTGTACATACTACATGTATGTACCATATATGTGTGATTTATATACATGCACATATGTATTTGTGCATGTGTGTACTATAACATTTATTTGTTATAATTATGTTTTATATATAGTATACTATATATACATATATATTTGCACAGATGTGTATTATAATATGTATACAGTAAATATATAGGCCTAAGGCACAATTTGAAATGTTCAACGTATTCTTGGACTTTTATAATCTATCAAAGATCTCTATTACTTTTCAAATGGACATGAAAAAAGAACACTCATAGGACAGAGAAAAGTCGAGCATTACCGCTCTCCATTCAGAAAATACCGCGGTGTCTAATGAAAGGCCTGTGCCTCCAGGGGCTGGCATGGCCCCCGAGCTGCTTCTCTTAGCTGCGCATTAGAGATACTTAGAGACTTGTACAGTTTTGTCCGTGTTATTTTTTTTATTAGCACCAAAGTTGGCCAATTAAGTCAATCTTTCTGAGGAAGCGGTAAGACAAGCAAATGATTCTTCACCGGACCCATCTGAGGAGCCGGAGTAAGTCTCAGCTAAGTTCTAACACACTTTTACCTACAACCTTCACTTCCTGAACAACCGCTTGCCCCAGAAAACCAGCTGGTAGAATAAAAACTGGCCACAAGCTAGGAAAATCAAATTCCTCCCTCCCTGCTTTTACCAGACAACTCCTGTTCACAGCTGAGTCATAAGCCAATACATTCTGGGTTTTGCTGATTGTAGATGGTGCTTCCAGGCTGGGAAGATGTAAGAGAACCCAGCTGCCAGACAGCAGATGAGAGGTTAGATATAAGCCATAAAAAGTATCCCTTCAGTAGTGTTCAGTCTAGAGCTATGAAGACTTGATTCCAAACGTTCATGTGTTTTTCTACTAAGAGAGAGCATTTGATACATTTTTAGGCATATGGCAAGATAAAGCGCATTTGCTTTCGAAGCCATTCCTTCTTTGATGTGGTTAATTATGGTCTCTTGGGGGAATATACCGACCTTATCAAAACCCATCTGCATGGTGCTCTCCTAGAAGCAACCTCCAGTTACATCACCATGAGTATGGCTTTTCATGACAATGCTCTTCTCAGTGCTCTGCAATCCCAGTAAGACACATTCTACGTCAATGATTTGAAGGTTGGATGACAGCCCTGAAATTGACATATGGCTCCAGTGTGGATGGGGAGGTTCTTGAAATCTACCCATTTCACTCTCATTTTTCTTCATCTTGCCCTTGGTTGTCCATGAATACACAGGTTTCAATTTTTTTTCTCCTAGTTTTTTTTTCTGTGTTACAAGTTAGAATGTATTGTTTTGAGGGTAAGAATTTTCTTTTTAGAAGCCAAAATAATATGATGAAAAAAGTAAAAGTTCTTTCTGACCTGTTTCAAAATTAGCACTGTGTCTTACTCCAGAGCTCTCTCTCCTACGCTCTGTAATTCTCAGTGCTGACTTTTGTTAAGAATCAAAATGGCTTTGTGTGAAGTTAGTTATGTAAAGATCTAAAGTAAATCTGGTAGAGCCAAAATGGAAGCATGAACAACAGAAAGAGGAGGAAATAAAACCAGAAAATATACAAGAAGAGAAACAAAAGATGCCAATGAGTGAATAATTAGAGGAAGCCCAACAAGTTAAGCAACTAACAAAAATGGAAGAGAAAAACTCAAACATTATTATACTCTAAGTGAGAAACCACATGGTGTAGCATAATGGGAGCTGAATACATATTTGCTGAATGATTAACACACAGTATAATTGCACTGCACAGTCTAGATCAAGTCAGAAATAAAGTAGTGACATTTATAAACCTTAATGAGATTAATCATTAATCATGTATTTCTCATTTTATAATAATGAAAAATAGTATCAAACACTTCCTTATACATAGCAAAGAGAGAATATAGGGAAATGTGTATGGAAAAGCCAACAAAATATATAGATAGTTATTATAACAGATACAGGGAAGACTATAAAGCTTTGTTTGGAAAGGTAGCCAAACAGGAGGAATTAAATATTCATGGGAATGAATAAACACTTGAGTTCTTGTAGTTCTAGAATCATTCAATTGAGTGTTCTATTCATCTGCCTAACAACATTGCCAGGACTCTTGAGATCTCCATTTAAAGATGTAGAGAGTTGGACGTGGTGATGCCAGTCTCAACTACTCAAGAAGCTGAGGCATAAAGGTTCCAAGATCAAGACCACATGACAACAACTCACAGGTAGAATACTCTCCTACCACATGCAGGGCCCTGTGTTTCATCCCTGGTACCACACAAACAAATTAACCAACAAATAAAACCAGGACTCAGAAAGAGTTCGTATCACAAACCTCTTAGTAATAAGTAGTAGAAATGCATTTCAAACTAAGACCTCTGTCTCCCTCCGCTTGTCCAGCACTTCCTCCCGAGAGAGACATTCTTGGAATGTTCTTCCCCAACTGGTGAATAATGCCAGAGAGTCTTACTGCTAAGAGTGTGGCAGAGCGATGCATGATCTTGGTCCCCACGCAAAATTACAGAGCCACAGCTGCAGGAGAGCAGACCCCCTGGGTGACTGCCGTACACCCTGGGATTTGAGAAACACTATAAAGACAACATTTTCCCCTAGAACTCAGCACCACCTTCTTGGGAAATTTTCAAACTGCCCCCCTCCAAAAAAAAAAACAGAAAAAAAGAGTGGAAAGCTTCTTCACATTAGCCTCTTACCAGGTGCACACATCACTAGCCATGTCATCTTTGCACACACCCATTAGCCATGCCTTCCTTGCACACTGGACAGCATCAGCTGTCTTCGTTCTGCACCTGGCGAAGGTCAGATGGTGTGCTATGCTTTGGATATGTTTTGTAGCCAAGAGGCTGGAACGTTGGGAGTTTAGCCCTGAGTAGGGCGACACTGAGATGTGACAGAGCAGCTGAGCAGTGACGCGTAGTGAGCAGTAATTATGTCTTTGGAGGGTATTTCCATGGAAGGAATTGATGCTGGACTCGTGGTATGAATAGATCCTATAAGTCTGTTACGTAGTAAGTGCATCTGGCCCGACCCCGTGTCTGGCTGGGGGGGGGGGAGGGGGGCTTGCCATGTGCTTCCTCCCACCCATGCATCCTCTTGCCGTGACACCTTCAGCTGCATGGCCCTCGCCACAGCTACAATGCTCTTGGGTCTCCAGCACAGTGAGCTAAATGAGTCTCCCTTCTTCACCTATCAGCCAGTCTTGAGCATTTTGCTGTAGCAATGGGAGATGGGTAACTAGTGGTAGAACAGAATGAAACAAGTCAAAAGAATCAGCTACTCCGATTGGACGTTGACGGAAGCCCATGTTTTTTCAACAAAATGCATTAGAAAGCCCGTTCTCCAATCACTCTTTTCCCTCCACCACCAAACACACCAAGCAGCCGCTGCTGGTCGGTTCCTGTCACACAGACCTCAAAACCAATGGGTCACCTTTCGGTGCAGCTACACAAAAAGCATTTTCTGGAGGTGTGTTCTGAGTTCCTTGCAGGGCTAGGGTCGAGATAAAAACCGGAAGGCCGAGGCGCTCTCCTCGCAGGCTGCCTCCACTCAGTCCCCAAAGGCATCTGCTTCTACACAGCTGGAGGCATGTCACTGTCAAGACTCTTGGCACTGCCCACCAGCTACCCAGTGGCCTTGGGAAAGTCACTGTCCTTTCTTTGCTCCCCCACCCACCCATAAACTAGGCCTTGCCCACTTCACAGGGAAACCAGAAGGATTAATTAGTGTTTGTAGAGCATTGAGATTGCCTAGATGAAAGTGGCTATATGAGTATAAATGATTATTATTATCATCACCATTATTATTACATGAAGAATGGATGGTAGTTTAAGCATGGGGTTACCTGTCACCCTGCTGAGACTGATGGACTTCTGGATAAACAAAGAGAACTGTAGGCTGTTATTACCCCCCTGCCTTTCCCATGTCCTCCCAGGAATGTAGCATCAAGTTTGCCTGGCTGGTAAGACAAAAAGAAGGCCTCTTTGGTTCACTAGGGATGAATCCAGGTGTCATGGTAATGACTGAGGTCTGTAAATGTCTGGCTCTGTGTGTCTCCATGATCAAACTATCCTGCTATGCCTCCGAGCTCTAATAGCATGGTTCTAGACCTGGCCTGCCACTTAAGTACCAAGGTAATTCAATTAAAATCTTGCATTTTCAGGCATATTGCAAATGAAATTATGAATAAATGCTGAAAGAATTTTTTTATTTCCCCCAGATGACCCCACATCAAAGACATGGAGTGGGGGAGGAATGAAGACCACTTCTATCCACCTGAGTAAGCTGAAATTGGCCTCACAGCACATGCTCAGTCCTTGCATCACATGATACCTGGTTCTATAGCCTGAGGGCACTGGCAGATGTCCCCAGGTGCCAATAGGGCAGAGTTGCTTTGGTGACGAAACCAGAAATTGTGAGAATAGCTAATCAAAGGTCACCCAGTGTCTTCCAGGGTCTTCATCTCTTGAAAGAGTCTGCAAAGCTTTACAGGTGTGTGAATTTTTCAAGGTTCACAGCTTTCAGACTTCCTGTGACCCACAAGGATTAAAGTCTAAATGTGTTCCTGGCAGAGAGTTTCGCTCTGTGGGACCTATACATGCCAGAGGCCCTGAAGCAACTAACTCACACTAGTCCCTTCGTGGAACTGCTAACTGCATCTGATCATAGCTTTCTCCAAACCCCTCTCCTCTGACACGCTGTCATCCCTAGGAATGCTTAAGCCAGCTCGAGCCACATAACTGGAGTCTGTTTGTCATTTGGGACACTCCATTGCTACAAATCTTTTTCCATTTGGAATGTGTGCTCTCCTCTCCAGCTTCTTGGCTGCCCTGCTTCTCACACTGCTGGTGGAAGTGTCTTTTCAGTGTGTTAAGAAGACTCGGCTGTGGTTGAAATTTGGTAGAGAGAGTTCTGAGAAAGTATGAATCTTAATTTTGTTTCGGATAAGATCTTGGAAGAGGTCCATGTTCTCCAAAGCCATCAGTCGGAATTCACTTGGCAACTGAGCACTCCCACAGGCCCCTGCTCCTTTCCTGTGTGATTTATGAGAACCCCTCTTTCCAATAAACATGCAAGAACCTGGGAAGCGGCTTCTCACCCAACATTTTGTATCTAAAGCTCCCAAGCTGAGCCAAGCTTTAGGAAAACATACAATGAGAGGTGAAAAATCAGGGAGGAAAAGGCCATGGAATTCTGTTCCACTAAATTCTATTTAAAAGCAGAACACCTTCCTTCAATTACTTTCTAAATTAATGACTGCACTTCTCACTGTCGCAAATATTGGTTCCAGTGTTGACTTGCAGCCTGTTTTAGATGTGTCATGGCAGCACAGAGTAAAACTAAGTTGTTTTATCATTATAAAAACCACCTTAAAAACACCGCGTTGGGATCCCAGAGGCCTGAGTCCTAAACTACTGTTTGCACCTTATGTAATCTATCAACTTCTTACAATGGCCCTCCCCTTCTCCAGTTAGGTTTCACAAGAGCCCAGTAAGTGCCTGAAACTGTGACTAAAACCCAACCCTATATGTCCTGTAGCTTGTTATGCACACTCCTCTAAAATCTGATCTTAAGTGATTAACATAAATAATGAAACGGGCTTTATAACTCCCTAAAGTTATCTGAACATGCTTTCCTCCCTCTCTCAAAATATCATTTTATAGCATACCACTCTTCTTCTTGTGAGGGCATGAAAAGAAAACCTGTGCATTTGAAGATCGGAAGTGAGGGGGATGGAGTGGGCACTGTGCAGTGTGTTACACGTCTACATAAATGTTGCTGCAACACCAAGGGAAGTCTGGTAACTAAGTGACGATGGCATAGCAGCAGAGGCAATGTGGACATGCTGGACAACAGAAAGGTCTGCATCCCAGGTTGGGTGGAGTGAGTTGGCATAAGACTTAAGATCTGTGTGTTGTTCATTTCTGGAAAGTTCCCAGTTGGTGGTTCAGTATTTGGGTCATGACTGAGGACATGTAACTGAAACTGGAAAACACAAACACCGATCCCAGGACAGTCCTGCATGAAGAGGGCAGCTCTGATGGACAGCTCTGGAAGTTTCTATATGCATTGAGTTCTCTGAAGGGGATTGTGGGACGACTTGCTGAGGCTATTGACCCCCACCCAGACTTTCACAGGTAGACATTCGTTGAATAGATATTTCAGGCTAGGAGCTGATATTCAAGATAAGTAGACGATGCCTTTGCCTGCATAGAGCTCCCAACTGGCTACCTCGAATTACAGTACTCTTATGAGACTCACCCAGCAGAATTAGCAAGGCTTGGCAAGTACCTGGTGAGGAAAGGGGGGAGGGGGTCTTGTCCAAGGAGTCCACGAAAGCAAAGCTTCAGGGACATGACCTACCTAGGGTAGCCAGGAAGGAGCCAGGCCTGCCTGCTCTGAACTGACTCAGCCCTGAGATCCGGAAGGAAATGCACAGTCTCCCATCTCTCTCCTTCCCACTAATCTGAGTCAATTTCCTGCATTCCAGACTTATCTTTGCTCCTCTTCCCTTCAGCTCGAGAAACAAACTGACACCAGAGAGAAGGAACTGCTGAAGACCCCAAGGTTCAAGGTTGTCACTTATAGGTGTCTGACTCCCTCCACATTCCCGACTGTGTTGTGTGTGCCTAACAGAAGGAAGGACGGAGGAAAAGAAGCAGGGCAGAGCTGCCCTCCACTCCCTACTGAGGCGAAGAAATATTTCACCCCACCCAGGTTCCTGTGCAAATGTGCTAACTTCCTCTCCTATTGTTCAACTTGAAGAGCTCCTTGCTCTTATCTTTCCTACCCATTGTAAGACGGAGGCTGGGGAGGTGTGCAGTGTCAGCTGTGTCCTAAGTATCAATATCTTGCTCTTGAAGAAGGATGGGCGGCTATAGTACTTGTTGCTCCAGTGACTTTTCTGGCAATAGCTCTGGGTTGTTCTTAATTCCCTCTTCCAGTTCTCCTATGAAATAAAGGGTTACCATGTGACTGCTAGGAACTGAAGGAACATAACCCCGACCTTCTCTTGTTCTCAGAGACCTCATCTTGTTACTCGGACCTTCTCTTGTTCATACCGAGAAACAGCATCTGACTCATTGCTGTCCAACTAACAAAGAACTGGAACAATCTGCAGTTCCTTAAGTGTCAGAGAGCAAACACAAGTGGGGTTTAAGTCTTTAGAGTCCACAGCATGCAAAATGGGTCACAGGTTAGCAAATAGAAGTACAGGCTTGAGCAGTGTCAGATTGAAGAATACTGCAAATGTCTCCATCGGCCCGCTCTGGGTCAACTCACTAGCTAAAAAACTGCACCTCAAGGTGCACATGGCAGAGTTTTCTGGAAAATGAAATTACTATTTCAAGGACAGGAGTATGGTATCCTTAGCAAGTAAGCAACTCTCACAGTGTGTGCGTGTTTGTGTTAACTGTGTGTATGGTGTGTGTTACAGTATATATGGATGGTATGGTGTGCCTCTGTGTATGTCATACCTGGGGGAGGGCCGGGGGCAGGGTTATTCTGTGTGAGTGTGTACATGCACATGTGAGCACACATGACATGTTATGCTTCTGTGTGTGTACTGTGCCCACATGAACCCCAGAATCTGGCATCTTTTTCTGTCACACTTCACATTATTTTAAGACCAGATTTCCCACTGGCTTGGCAGCCTTTGCCATTTCTGAGTAATTGAGCAGTCTCCCCAACCAGCAAGCCCCCAGGATCTGCCTGTCTTCAACCCAGCTCTAGGATTGTAAGTATACCATCACATCCAACTCTTGCATGGCTGCTGGGGATTTGAATCTATGTCCTAATGGCTGCACAATAATCTACTTACTAAACATCCCTATTAGAACAGGCTCTGGATGCTACACTGTGACTGTTTGGTCATATTTTGTGCCTGAGAATAATCAAAAATGATTTTTTCTATGAATTTTGCAAATTTATTTTATAGTTACATTCAGATTGCATTAACATTTGAATGGCTATACATATATAAAATATATGTCTTGATATACAGATGTACTTGCACATATGTTGATATCTATATATCTACATTTGTATTTTCTCCCTTTTTAAATTTATTTATTTATTTACTTTGTAGCTCTTCTCCTAATCCCACCTTCCCTCCCTCTTCTCCCTATTTCCCATCCCCTACTCCTCAGAAAATAAAAGGAATTCCACCCCGCCCCAACCTATCCTAGCACACCAAGTCTCATCAGGACTGAACACATCCTCTTCCTCTGTAGCCTGTGAGGCAGCCCTGCTAGGGGGAAGTGATCAAAACACAGGCAACAGAGTCATGTCAGAGACAGGCCCTGCTCCCCTTACTAGGAGACCAACATGAAGTCCAAGATACCCATTAGCTGTGGTGGGAACCTAGGTTCAGTCCATGCATGGTCCTTGGTTGCTGCTTCAGTTCTGCAAGCCTGTCTGGGCCCAGGTTAGTTGGCTCTGTTGGTCTTCTTATGGAGCTCCTCTCACATCCAGGTCCTTCTATCCTTTCCCCCATGTTTGCACAAGACTTACTACACTTCGCCCAGTTTTTGGCTGTGACTCTCAGCATGTTTCAATGTACTGCTGGGTGGAGCCTCTCAGAGGACAGCAAAGCTAGGCTCCCGTCTGCAAGCATAGCAGCGTCATTAATAATGTCAGGGGTTGGCTCTCTCTCACAGGGTGGGTCTCAGGTTGAGTCAGACACTGGTTGGACATTCCCTTAGTCTGTGCTCTATTTTTATCCCTGCACATCTTGTAGGCAGGGTAAATTTTGGGTCAAAAAAATTTTGAGTGGGTTGGTGTTTCCCTCTCTCTA
Source organism: Pachyuromys duprasi (assembly GCA_028658305.1). Lineage (NCBI taxonomy): Eukaryota > Metazoa > Chordata > Mammalia > Rodentia > Muridae > Pachyuromys > Pachyuromys duprasi. Next base: position 8,874,048 of record CM053752.1, read on the forward strand.
CTAGGAGTGCTATCTAGTTAGAGAGTGCCCTCTTCAGTCCCCATGACCCCTGTTACTAGGATCTCAGCTAGAGTCACCCCCATATCCTCCCAGAAGCCTATCCTGAGCTTGTCACAGAGATGCTCCCACCCACAATCTCTCTTCTCTCTGCAGGCCCTCTGTCCTCCCACCCCCCGATCTCCCCAGGTCTGATCCTCACCCTCATATCTCTCTGAGTTCCCTCTCTTCAACCGCTTCCACTGTCTATTCTGTTTCTCCTTCTGAGTGAAATTTAAGCATCTTCCCTTAGGTCTTTCCTGTTACTTATCTTTTTTGGGTATGTGAATTGTAGTATAGTTATCCTATACTACATGGCTAGAATCCACTTTAAGTTAGTATATAACCTGTGTATCTTTCTGGGTCTGCCTCACTCAGGAAGTTATTTTCTAGTTCTAGCCATTTGCCAGAAAATTTCATGATTTCCCTGTTTTTAATAGCTGAGTAGTATTCCATTGTATAAATGTACCAGTTGCTTTATCCATTCTTTGGTTGAGGGGCATCTAGGTTGTTTCTAGACTCTGGCTATTATGAATAATGCTGCTATGAACATATTTAAGTAAGTGTCCTTGAATGGTAGAGCATATTTTGTGTATATGCCTAGGAATGGTATAGCTGGGTCTTGAGGTAGAGCTATTGTCAATTTTCTGAGAAAGCACCAGCTGATTTCCAAAGTGGTTATACAAGTTTGTACTTCATCAGCAATGGAGGAGGGTTCCCCTTTCTCCACATCCTCGTCAGCATGTGCTGTCACTTGAGTTTTTGAGCTTAACCAGTCTGATGGGTGTAAGATGGAAAGCAGTTTTTTTTTAAGTGGCTTTTTAAAAATTCTTTTTTAAAAAATCAACTTAAATACAAGGTGACATTTAACAACGAAGAGGAAAGGTCTTATAAAATAGAATTGGAATTATTAACAATCTTATTTTATCTGTCTTACTGCTTATAATTCAATCATAAGAACTTCAGTGCTTATATTATACATATGTGAATAGTAGAGGAAAAGTGCAATTAGATGGAACTCATTCCTGGCACTCAAGGTTTCACTTGGTGGCAGAAGATGTCTCTTTGGGGCATTATCTAACCTTGTTATTTGGTGACTCCACTTAGATCTCTTTCATATATGCGTATATTTTAGAAAGCGTCTACAGTACTAGGTTTCGTATGACCCCTCAAATGATCCTTAGCTGTCCTTCCTCTGTTCCCTCTTTCACACTCTCTTCTGTCTCCTCCCTGCTTCACCTTCTCACTCCAACCTTCTCTGCTGCCTTGTCCCTTACTCAATACCCCGCCTCTGTGATTATATGAACTGCAGCCCACTTATCAAAGGCGTGAAGGCAAGAGAATATATACAATATTTGTCTTTGCGGGCCTGGGTTTCCTCACTTGGGATGACTTTTTCTTAGCTCTAGCCATTTACCTGAAAATTTCATAATTTTGTTTTTAAAAGCTAAATAATACTGTACTGTATAAATGTACCACATTTTCATTACCCTTTCATCAGTTTATGGATATCTAGGCTGTTTCTAATTTCTGGTAGTTTTGAACAGAGCAGCAATGAACACAGATGAGCAAGCATTTCTATAGAAGTGTGTAGAGTCGTTTGGTATATGCCCAAGGGTGTTATAGCTGGATATTGAGGTAGATCAGTTTTCAGCATTTGGAGGAATCACCAGCAATGACTAAGTGTTTCTCTTTCTCTGTATCCTAGCCAGCATGATCTCGGACATTCTGGCTGGGGTAAGATGAAACCTCAAAGTAGCTTTAATTTGCATTTCCCAGATGTCTAAGGATGTTGAACATTTTCTTAGATGTTTCTCTGCTGTTTGTGTATCATCTTTTGAGAACTCTCTATTTAGTTCTAGTCCCCATTTTCTCAATTGAGCTATTTGTTTTCTTGCTGTCCTTTTTTTAAATTTTAGTTTTTTGTAATAATTCAGATAATATAACCGTCTATCAGATGTAGCCTGTGACTTTCTCAGAATGACAGTATCCTTTGCCTTCTTGTGTTCTGTTAAGTACTTCAGATTGGAGCTTTTCTTCTAGTACCTTCTATTGGATTGGTAGGTAGATGATTGCTTAAATTTAGTTTTATTGTGGAACATTTTTTCTTTACCAAATAATTGTTGATAATCTTGCTAGGTATAGTAATCTGAGTGGCATCTGTGGTATCTCAGAGCTTGTAAAATATCCATCCAGGTCCTTCTGGCTTTTAGAGTCTCCTTTGAGAACTCAGGTGATATGTTAATGGGCCTGCCTTTATATGTGACTTGGTCTTTTCTCATTTACTACTTTTAATATCCTTTATCTGTTCATTATTATCATTATCATCATCATCACCATCATCATTATGATTATTATTATATGCCATGGAAATTTTCTTTATTGGTCCAGTCTATTTGGTGTTCTGTATACTTCTTGTACATTGATGGGCCCCTCATCTTTTAGACTGGAAAATTTTCTTTTTATAATTTTTTTGAAAATATTTTCTGTGCCTTTAACTTGGGTTTCTTCTCTTTCCTCTATCCCTATTCATAGTGTCCCTGATTTCCTGGATGTTTTGTGCCTGGGTTTTTGTTTTGTTTTGTTTTGTTTTGTTTTTAGATTGAACATTTTCTTTAACTGATATATTCATTTCTTCTACCTCATTCCCAGCCCTGAGATTCTCTCTTCCATGTCTTGTAGTTTGTTGGTGAGGCTTGCCTATGAGGTTTTTGTTTGACACCTTATGTTCTTCACTTCCTGTTTTAGTTTACTTTAGTGATACAAGTTCTTTGTAAAATTCTAATTTTATGTCTTGAACTGTTTTTTTTAATTGTTTGTTTTTATTTTCATGGGCTTCATTAAGGGACATATTTATATCCTTTTTAAGTACTCGAACATATTCATAATAGCTATTTTGAAGCCCTTGACATATGCTGCAGCATTTGCATATTACATTGCTCAGGGCCTGCTGCAATAGGGTTTCTGGCTTCTCATAAAGATGTTATCTTAGCTGCTCATACTTGTGTCTTTGCAGTGAGATCTAGGTATCTAGGGTCATGATTGGGGGGAGGCTGTTTCTCAGTGTCAGTATCTGAGTCAGCTTTGTTGGGGTGGGTACTCCAGCTTTGGTGTTCATTACCCTCTCTGGATCCTATGGAAGCGTGGTGGTTGTGGGGTCCCTGGCAGAGACTGATGCTGAGTCTCGGACCAGGTCGGCCACTAAGGGGTCCTTAGTAGAAAGATTGATGGCTGATAGAAAGAAATGGAAATGGGCTAGAGGAGAAGGCTGAGATAGGTGGAGAAGGGCTAAGCAGTGGAGTCCACCAGAAATCCACTACAATAGATTTTTATTTGTATATATCAACTATGGGCACTCAGATATTTGGCTAAGGCTTTCCCTTCTTTTATTTAGTTTTGTAATCCTATATTATTAGAGCTAAAAGAGGATCTTAGTGATGATAGAAACCTTACTATGAAAGCTTTCATTCATGGCTTATAGAAATGCCATGTGAGTTAAGCCACTTTCTCATCCAGCTAAATACCCAGTGCTCATCTGACAGTAAGAATCTAATTTCTGAGTTAATAATTTAGAGTGCTTTCTTAGCATGTGGGAGTCTCTAAGTTCAATTCCTAGCACCAAAATAAAATAATTTAAAAATGATGGGTTTGGGTTTTGTCAGTAGTGCCTCAATAAAGCTGTATAGAAATGGATTCCAGAAAAAAAGGGTCCCCAAAAGTCTAGAAGGGAAAGGGAGCCTTTCACTAGCTTCATTCTTACTGCTCTCTCTTCAGATGACCAGAAAGGTCCAGCGGCTACCGCAGGATCACTCTGTGCTAGCATAACAACAGAGTGAAAACAAATCCCTCCTTCAACAGTTCAAGCTATTAGCATGACCAAATGGCTTTCAGGAAAAAAAAAGGGGGTCTGGATAATAGAATTTACAGTTCCCAACGTCAATTCCGTCCTACCAGGATGAGACGGTTAAATGTGGCATTGAGATGGGAGACACCGGAGTCCATCACACAACTTCCCATCATGGAGCTGCTGAGCGCACATGTAGCCTCCAGAGCACAGTCATATAAAATACAGCACTACAACTGTTAATGATGATTTTTGAACTGTCATAATTTTTGTCTTTATGTAATTATGAGTTTTCTTAATTAGTAATGGTTGCATGGAACAGATTATTCACAACATTAGAAAGTAAATAATTTTCTCTTGCAGACCTCTATGAACCAGCAACACCTCCAATCCCAGCAGACATACAGAAGCATGCTTTAACAAGGGGCTGGAGTCACATGCCCATTTTCAGTTCTATCTCTCTGCTCCAGGGATTTAATGTTCCGATTGGTCATGTGCCTTGGGCAAGAGTCAGGCTGCCTATGTACAGTCGGACACTGAGAAAGCTAATGAGTAGTTCTGAGATAGAAAATGAGAGGGCGAGGAGGTTGGGCCAAAGCCTTTCTAATTCTTTAACCTATCAAGGAGAGATAAGTAGCACGGACATAGAATTTATCGTATACTTAGAGAAGATGGTGTCTAATTATTGCTTAGTATCACAAGCACGCAGAATCCTATCTATGAGAAAGCGAAGGCTCGGGCATGGTAATTGGCTGCCTTAGAGTCCCACACATGCAGTGAGCCTCAGAGCCAGGAAACAGCAGATCTTCACAATGGACTACTCAGCCATATCTAACAAGGAGAAACAGAATAGTTTGAGAAGACAAACAAACACCTTAAAATGTCTCCAAAGACATAAAGCATTGAGCTAGAGTAGAGCTAGTTTCAGGATACATTCACATACTTGCTCAATAGTCTCCCTGTAGGAGACTATTCATTCCAGTGTTGTCAATGAAAGAGTAGAGATTATTTAAATGGACACAAATAGTTATATAATATCTATCATTTATAATGTCATGATGCATCATTTCTCCTAATATACCTCCTGAAGAGAAAAGAAATGATATTTGTAATGTAGAATTTTTAAATATTTTAACGTGTATTTTATTGGTGTGTTTTCATTGCACACTGTTGTGGGTTATTAATATTTATTATTGATTTATCTGGAGTTAAACAGCAGTTATTCCTAATCCAGCTGTATACCCAAATCACCACACAGAGGCTAGGATTTATTTAATTAACCTAGAGCACAATGCTGGGCAATAATTACTCCATCCTAAACCTCCAAGCCCGCATAGTTTCCTACCGTTCAGATTTTACCCAGTATACTTGCTTTAGTCATATATTAGGTCCGGTTCATCTTTCCTCCTGGTTCCAAGTCCTCTCTTGCCAATCTCTGTTCTCCTGTTCCCACTCACTTCCTTCTCCTCCCCCCTGAACCAGGATGTCCCACCCTATTCTCTCCATTGCACAGCACTGGCTGGCTGTTTAATTGACAATTACAGAGAACAAATGGTGGCATGTTTACCCAAAGCTGAGACAGGCGATGCTTAGAATAAAGATCACAATGCAATGTCCAGATTGAAACCAGAGAGGAGGGTAGAGAAATCAGCATTTGAAAGAACAAGGGTAAATTGTATACATTCCATAAGAACATCATATAAAAAGTACATAGAGATGGGTTTCATAAAGACAATGTCTTTGAAACAAACTAAGTACTATGACTATATTGATTCTCCCTACCCCTCCATTCCCTCTCCCTTATGTCTCCCCACTAGCCTTCTCTCAGGTCTTCCTCCTGCATTCACACCACAAATAGAAACAATTTTACATGTCTATATAAAATCTGGGATCCTATTTCTTTTAGGAAAAAATATCCAAAAAGACAGAGCATATTAAACAGTACTTACCTCTATAATGAACAAAAATCGACTTTGTGTCTCTTAACAATTATTGCTTTTGTATTTTTTAAAGATTATTTAAATGTCCAATCCGTTAACTACAAGAACTGAGCTCTGCTTGTGTGTTATCATCCTTCATGGTACCGCGCTGCATTCACCCTGGTTTAAATCCTACGGAAAATGTTTTGCTGGGGATTGGTCCACCCTGTGGCAAGGAAAGAAGGGAGGGAGGCACTAAGTAGGGCAAGGGACCTGGGTAGCTGCCTCCAGCCCTTCCACTGTCCACTGTTCTACCCTGGCTCTAAGTTTTTGAAAAGCTGTCTGCTTTAGGAAACTGCTGTAAAAGAAAAGAAATGGTTGTCAGCTCGGACAGTCTCCCGTTTCAGAGTCATCAGTTTCTGAGTCGCACTCCAATATGGTGCAGAAAGGCCTGTTTCAAAAGTTATATGGCTAGAGGAAGTTAATAAAAGAAAATGGGAGAGGAACTGTATAGTAAAATAACTTATTTCACTTAAAGAAAAGCTTGTGGGTATGCATCTTTAAAGTATATGTCTTTTGCGAATCACAATGGACTTTTAGACCGTCCAGATTCACCAAACTGAGAACAAACAATTGCCAAATCAATATACCTGTCCAGGACCCACCTCCCCGCCCAGGGTAAAAATCCACAACTCTAGAAATGCTTTTATTAAGCAAGGAAAAGAGAGAAATGAGACCCAGCTCTTCACAAGTGTTGGCTCCAAATCCCAGGTGTCAGTGTTATAATTAATGCTTGGGAAAGAAAGCTTTACTTACAAATGGAAGGTATGACCTTTGACCCTGGCTCTGCAATCTATAGGCTCTGGGGTGTGGTGAGGGGTACGATTTAACGCCTCTAAAGTGAGTATTTTGGTCTATAAATACAAATAGCATGGTAGCAACACAATTGTGAACACGATGGCTTGCACAGGCAGGATGCTCAGTAACTATGTGGGTGAGTACCAAATTTGCTTTGCAAACTTCGAAATAATCCCTCCACAGTATTTATCCCCACCTAGGACAATAGCATGTTCTTTGCTTTTACTCTTTCCCTATCTCGAATAAATGCAAGCTTCCTGAGGGAATGAACATTATCTTTTTGCTGTTTATTGCTGCGTCTCCAAAGTCCAGGACAGTGCCTTGTTCGTGGTCAACCCTTGCTTGATATTTATTAAGTGAATCTGTGAAAGTGCCTGTCACAAGTTAAGCCCTTATACTACTTGCTTGTAAAACATGGGTGAATATTAAAGACAGTGTGTTCCCAGTGCGTTCCTGAACTATTTCTTCCATCCTGCTTGTCTTGGCTTTAACCATCAGCTAACTCTTACTCATGATATAGCTAGATCACTAGAAACAGCTTAGCTGGGATCCTCTCTTGAAGTCAACTTACATGAAGGATTGTCCCAGAAATCAGTTGTTTCTGTTGGTCACTTTTGTGTCTAGACTGTTTTTACCTTCTTGAATGGAAAACAAAGGCCTAGGGTAGAAAAATGCAGTGTCCCTCCTCAGATATCTCTGACCATCATCCAGCAACATCTGCAGCACTGAACTGCGATTGGCTTAGCATCATGAGGACCACATCCCTTGCTGAGGATTCTGCCCACTTATCGCATCAGTACCTAACCTTGGATGAAACGATACAGATGTAAGGCAGATCCACTCACATTTCACAGAAAGAAGTAGGCTCCCTGTCTCCAGAGAACCTGCTCCGGGACGGCAGGGGATTGCCTATGTTTGGGTCACTGTGCTGCCCAGCACCTCACACAGAGCCAGTGATGTAGGGTCCTTCAGAAGCAATGTGAAAAGGGATGTTTAAGGAAGGCTTTCTTTTCTTTAATTAAATACGTTATTTAATATTCATGCATGTGTCCGGTGTGTTTGGAACCAACCTTCATGTCCCCAATTTCTCCTCTGCCCTCACAACTTCAACTCAGTATGTTGTTTCCCGCCCTCCTTTCCTCCATCTCTCTGTCTCTGTCTCTGTCTCTCTGTCTCTGTCTCTCTGTCTCTCTGTCTCTCTGTCTCTGTCTCTCTGTCTCTGTCTCTGTCTCTCTCTCTCTCTCTTTCTCTCTCTCTCTCTCATTCAATACCCACTGAGTCCACTTAGAGCTACCTGTATGGACATGGATGTGGGACTATCTCCTGGAGTACAGGAAGCCTCTCAGAACTCAAAGCCCTGAAAAGAGCCTCTCCCAGTAGCCACCAACTGTCCTTAGGAGGAGGGACTTCCTGAGCCCTGACCCAATCCATGCCAGAGTTTTGTCTGATGTGATCTTGTGCAAGTCCTATGCACGCAGTCCCAGCCATTGTGAGTTTGTGTGAACAACTGCCCTGCCGTGTCCCAAAAATACTGCTTTGCTACAAGCATCCACTCCCTCTAGCTCTTTCTGCACCCTCTTCCACCGTGATCCCCGGGGCCTTCGTGGGGAGGGAACTAGATCTAGATGTCTGTCCTACTTAGCACTGAGCGCTCCATAGTTTCTGATTTTCTACTCATTGAACAGTCATTGGTCTCCGTATTAATCACTATTTCCTTCAAAAAGAAGCTTCTCTGATGAGGAATGAAAGCTGTACTAATCTATGGGTATAAATATAAAGACACAGGGGACAGTTTATCACTATGTTTATTTAGCAGAATAATATTGCTAGGTGCTCTGGTAGGACTTATGACGTAGCCATCCATGGGGTTTGGGCTCTTGTTAATGATACCAGGCATAGGTTCAAATCCAACCAGAAAGTGACTGGTTACTCCTAGTCTTAGGTAGCGTTTCCATTGCCATGAAGAGACACCATGACCAAGGCAACTCTTATTAAGAACTAGATATAACTGGGGACTGCTTTACAGTTTCCGAGGTTTAGTCCATTATCGTCATGATGGGAAGCATGGCAGCATGCAGGCAGACATGGTGCCAGAGAAGCCAGGATTTCTACATCTTGATCCAAAGGCAGCCAGGAGGAGACTGCTCCACACTGGGCACAGCTTGAGCACGAGGAGGCCTCAAAGTCCACCCCCACGGTGACACACTTCCTCCAACAACACCACACCTACTCCAGCCAGGCCACACCTCTTACTGCTGTGGGCCGAGAATTTAAAAGCGTGAGTCTCTGGAGACCAAACGCACTCAAACCACCACACTCCCATAATATTACGGCACTGTTTTAGCAGTAGCCACATCTTGCCAGGTCGGTTGTTATTATAGCTCATAGGGTCTACAGCTGGATAAGACTGATGATGACGCTTCTCTCCAGAACCTTCTAGCACTGTGAAATCTAACCAGTAAGAATGAATCTTCCAGGTTGGCACCCCCTTTATTTCTCCATGACCTACCATGTAGGGATGTGGCATCTTCGAGAATAGGGCCTGTGGTGGTTTGGGTGAGAGGGCCCCATACACTCATAGTTTTGAGTACTTGGTCCCTAACTGAACTGTTTGAGAAGGAGGAAGAGGCGTTGCCTTGTTGGAGGAGCAATGTCGCTGAGGGCTTTGAGGTTCCTACAGACTAGAGGCATTCCCGATGTGAGCTCCAGCTCCAGCACCATGCCTGCTCCCTGACACGATGAACATGGACTCTGACACTCTTACACCAGTAAGCCTCAAGTAAGATGGTCCTTTTAGAAGTTGCCTTGGTCTTGCTGTCTTATCAGAGAAAAGTAACGAAGACAAGGTCTGGCCATCAAGTCCTAGAGGGTAAGTAAGCAAGAGCAAAGGCAGTAGCCTACAATGTTTGGAGGTCTGTAAGGTACCATTGACCAACAACTAAAAATATATAATTTATACCTGACAGCCTTTCACTTAATAGCCAACAGTGTCTAGGGAAGGTGTTGCACATCCCCTCCCCCATTATAGGACAGCACAATTTAAATATTTTTTATAAATATATAGGTCCATCTTTTGGGAAGCTTCTGCAGTAGCGTAACGCTTAAGGGTCTTTCAGGGGAAGACGCCCTGTCTGGTTAGCATTCAGAATGCAAAGCTGCCCTTAGAGAGCGGGAAAGCAGATCTTTGCATGGGGATGACAGTCCCAGATTTGGTCACCACTATCTTTTTTTTTAAGATTTATTCTTTTTTTTTTTTTTCATTTTATTCATTTGTTTATACATGCCTGCATGTGTGCCTGAGCAGCAGCAGAAGGCACCGGATCTCACTATAGATGGGTTATGAGTCACCATGTGGTTGCTGGGAATTGAACTCAGGACCTTTGAGAGACTAGCCAGTCCTCTTAACCTCTGAGCCGTCTCTCCAGCCCCAGTCACCACTATCTTAAGAAAGGCAGGGATGGGATGGTTGCGGGAAATATCAGTATGCAGCTAAAGAAGAGTGAAGATGTTTGGCAGCCTGATCATCGCTCAGAAATAAGCTCGGCGTATATAGAGGTGCTGGTAATGCTTGCAGGGCATCTCTGTTTTCATTGTTTTGTTTTTTTCTGAGTCCTTACACTGGATCCAAAGAAACCAGACCAAATTGCACTTGCGCTAAAATTCTTTATCATCAATTTGTTTGTTTCTTTGTTTTTATGTAACAAAATCCCCTCAGCTTTGATCCTCGCAAGGAAAGTGAACTGATACAATCTGAAGCTAGTCTAGCTGTTTGTATGTTGTTTCTGTTTTCACTCCCTTCCGCCTGGAGAGCCAACCAGCTCTGTCTAGCTCATTGTTCTGCCAGAAAAACATAGATGTTGCCTGATTCTAGAGCTGCTCATAAAGACCAAAACAATCATAATACTGTCAGACAATAAGAAATTTTAACTTCTATGTTTTGAAAGGCAGTTACTAAAAATTGTCAGCCTCTCTTCAAATAATTTGTCTTTGTCATCTACAATAATTATATCAGAGAATGGGAAAAATATTTAAAATCAAATTCCCCCACTCTGTGTCCTGATGAAACTTCATTTTTAACTGTTTCAGAGGCATTCAGAAAAATGATAATGATAGTAAGAAGTGTTTTCCCCTGTCAGACAAGCGCATCTTTCACATGCACTCTAACTTTGGCAGACAATTAAACAGGAGTAGGGGAAAGAACTAACCCAAGTGAAAAGCTATTTTTAAAATACCTGAAAAGCTTCTCTCATCTCAGAAGTTCTGGCTTCCTCGGTTTCCCTCCTTGTTGACACCTTAAGGCGGTAACTGGAGTTTCTGCTCAGTACACAGCTCTTAAGAAACGTGTTCTCAGACTTTCAAGCATGAAAAGAGCATCAAGTTGCATTCCCTTTTAAACCCAGGGCAGCAGGCGCCTAATAAAACCTCCTATAAAGTGGAGAGCCAGGAAAGGCTGGGAGCCCACAGCTGCATGACACTGCTAAGAACTAATAGAAGGTCAAAGTGACCCGCCTTGCTGGCACACGGCAATCCTTTATCAGCACTATGGAAGGTAGAATATTTCATTTATTCTTAACTTTCTAAAGATGACAACCTGAATTTATTTAATATAGATGGAATGCGTTTAGCAAGCTTTCTAGAGAAAAAAAAAAAAGAGCTCAGTTTCAAAATGAATTGGCATTATTTAATGGGAGCATTTGATGGAGAAAATGGAAGCCCATTGGCTAACCTTCAGTCTGCCTCGTTGAGGTATAGACCTGGATTCCACAGGGGATGTCATTTTTAACCATCATTGGCAGAAGGAAACAGCCAAGCAAGATGTGTAAATAACAAGAACGTAGGCTGATAGCTACAAGACGGGAACTGGAGAATAAGCCAGGACCTCACCCAAAGAGCATCTCCACAGAGGCACTACGAGGCCAGCTACACATTCCAAGTTGAGCACACTCTCCAAGGAGTGGGGTGATTTCCAAGACTCAGCAAATCCCAAACATAGATCTTGAAAAGCTGAGGGAGAAGAAAGCCATCAAACCATAAAACAAGAGCCTTATCTATCTCAAGCAACACGTTATAAATTAAATTTTCTCCTAGAAATGTCCAGTAATTAAAGTGTCCATCTGTAATGAATCGTTCTACCTCGACGGACTGTTACATAATGTCTCAAACATCCTTTTGTGCTTTGAGTCTTGTCAAAGAGCACACATGACAGTGCTTGCTGCCACTACCTTGAACCTGGGCTCTCCAGGTGGTGATTATGTGCCACAGTGACTGAGAGTAGCAATCAGTCTGCTGACATGTTCACGTCAGTATGTTCCATGTGCTTTACTTGAAAGAGTTATCACTTAAGATGGAACAAGATGCATGAAATCCAGTCCTCTTTATCCTCTGTTTTACTTTATTCTTTCTATTGACCACTCTTTAGTAGGTAGAATGATGAACCATTGTTTTCCTGGTCTGCAACAACTCTCTGATGAAAAATACAAACATTGATTGTGTGGTCTTGTTTTCCATTTACATTTAAATAAAAGGGGATGGAAGTATTTCTTCCAAGAAGTTAAATAAAATGAGCCTTAGTTCAATTATGTGTAACAGATCACAAAAACACTCAACTAATTCCAAATTACATCTCTGCCTTACTTTCACCCAGGGAGGAGGGACTTTAGCAATGACTAAGTAAAAGTATGCAATGACATGGAAAAGTAAAGAAAGTAAGAATTCAATAAGAGGGAGTGTTCCTATATTTGGACCTCGCTAATCCACGCCCAATTCCGACCTTTTGGTTTCTTCAAAGATTTGCTCAGAGCCAGTGAGAGTGAAACAACTAGAGCCCTGTCCTCAGTAAGTCTAAATCTAGCCATTGATTACCTGTGATCAAGTCACAGCCCCTGCAAACTCCACAATATTATAATGAGGATTCTGTCCATTCAGGCATGTGAAAACACCATGCAAAATACAAACAACCAGAGGAAGGATGCTAGACTTTAGCAGAGGGTCCCATTTATCTAAGAGATACTCAGGTCATGCCGGCCAGGGCCTCACCATCACAACATAGTCTGAGCATGCTTAGGCTCCCAGAAAAGCATTGAACCCCGTGAGCTGCAGGAATGGCGGCACCGAGCAAGGGGCCCAGGCCAGTGTCCCAGGGTTGTCTTGTGAAGCAGAAATCAAACTTATAATTACTATGCATTTTAAGAAGCATTTTGTGTTTAACTTATATATAGATGGGTACTGTCATGATCACCTTCATTTCATGTAGTTGAGAACTTTAAACAATGAAAACAAAAACCCAGAGTACATAAGTTCAATTGATTCAGTAGATCCAAAAATCAAACCCATGCCCTGAGGCTTAAAGCCCTGTTTCCTAATGACTTGCATTGTCCCACTGGCATAGAACAAAGTCTCGAGGGCTCTGTGCCTATGAAGACCCGGGCAGTCCAAGGGCCTAGAGCCTGGGGTTTGGGGCAGAGCTGGGAAGCAGAGTCTGTGGAAAGGGCTTTGAATACCAGGATGACTTAGCTGGCGCCAGTCTTGGTACAATAGAGGAAGGCAGCATCAAGGCAGGAGCAGAGTTAGCAGATGGTAACTCAAAGACAGGACAGAGAAGGCAAGATATTTCACCAGGACTGAGTGCAACCCCACATGCACTGTGAAAGGGAGGAGGGCAAGGAGAAGCGCTAGGACGGGACACCGCAGATCAACCATTCTCCTCACCACCCTAGCCACACTCTTCGGCATTGTGCTGGGCAGGTTTATATTAACTTGACACAAGCCAGAGTCATTTGAAAGGAAAGAACTTCAACTGAGAGAATGCCTGCCATGATCCAGAGGCAAGGCATTTTCTTAATTAGTGGCCAATGAGAGAGGGCCCAGCCCATGGTGGGTGGTTCCATGCCTGGGCTGGTGGTCCTGGGTTCTTTAAGAAAGCAGGTTGAGCAAGCCATGGGGAGCAAGCCAGTAAGCAGCACCCTCCATGGCCTCTACATTCCTGCCCCCAGGTTCCTGCTCTATTGGGTTCCTTTCCTAACTTCCCTCAGTGATGGACTGTTACCTGGAAATGTAAGTAAAATAAACCCTTTCCTCTCCAAATTGCTTTTTGGTCATGGTGTTTCATCACAGCAATAGAAACCCAAACTAAGGCAGGCTTCTATCTCTCAACTAGCTAGATACTCTGTGAAAAGGGCCTTGTCTCTTATTGCCTAATTCCCCATGCTCATACCCAGGCTCAGTGTACAGTAGATGCTCAGGAAATATTTGACTAGTTACACAGCATGTGTTAACCCCAATGCACACGCATTGCAGATAATAGGATCCATGGGGAATTTAAGAGTGCAATTTAGTGACTCCAAAACAGTCTTTTCCCTTTAACTGGCAGAATGCAGACATATCTAAAGGGTGAAGTAAGCTGGAGACATCTGACCAGCTCTTCTCAAACACTAGGAGGAAGTAGAGGCACTTTCTAGGAAGGATTTTTAGACAATTGTTTGGAGACCACATATCTAGACAACCACTTCATTTTTCAATTGAGGAAATTGAAGCCTAAAGAGGTTCCATAATTTCTCTGAACCCACTGTCCAAAAATGCTTTCCCATGAACTCCAATCTCTATGAACATCATGTTTGCACATTACCTGTTTGCTACCCCTCAGAACGAGGCTTCTGCTTCTAGCTGTAAGAGCTTTGTTTGGGTTGCCCTGCCTGTGGACTTCAGGTGAATGGAGTTTCTTGCATACCACAAATCTAATCTCTTGGTAAGGACTTCCATTTCTTGCTGTTCTGCTCTAGTAAACAAAACTCAGCAAAGTACAAGTATCCTGCCTTCTCTACCCATGCCCACTCCAAGCTCTTGAACGCTAGCTTCTTCATCACTTCTTGGAATTCACAGCTTTCTTCTCTCCCGGTCTCCCCTCTTCCCTCTTCCACCCCAGTTGTGCTCCACATCTGTCAAAATGCCCTGTAGCCACAGGCTTCAAGTACTTACACAGCTCTGAGTGTGTGCATGGCACTCACCACACACACACACACAACACACACACACACAATCACCCACTGCAATAGGATTTTCCATGAGGTCCTTGGCAATCCAAGCCATTCCCTTAGCATTCCTCCTCTTCCTCCTCCTCTACTTCCTCCTCCTTTTCTAAGCTCTGCCAGGCCTGACTCATTTGACACTTAGTTCCTTTCCCTGGTTCCTGCAGATGACAGAGGGATCATAGGAAACAAGTGATATGTTATTACGGAAAACTCTTCTCCACATGAAACCTAGCCATCTGGCAAAATGTGTAAAAGGGGAAACCAACGCAGGAAGGGAAAGCCCATGAGACCTTTGCTAGTTTCAGGTAGAGAAAGAAGATGAAAAGCAGAGAAGGATCTGTTCAATCCCGTGACTAGTTAACGCAAAACGTACGTGAGATGGAGCAGTTGAGATTAGTGAAAGAAACCTGTATCCAAGCTGTGTGCAGAATGCTGACAGGCCAGATCCCGGGTAAGACAGAGCCAAGGAAAACTTGTAGGCTTTTTGGTGGTATTCGTTGAGGATACAGTTTGTACCTGTGTCTCATAAGTAAATGTGAGCAATATTTAATTGCCTTGTTCTTTCTAAGTAAAATTGGCGTGTGGAAGATACTTAAGTTAGGAATAACAACACAGCTCTCTCGCTCAGCACTTGCCTCACATGCATGCACAAAACACCACAAGCCAGGGCTTCAGAGATGGCTCAGAGGTTAGGAGCCTGGGCTGCTCTTCTGGAGGATGCTGGTTCCTTTCCCAGCACCCACATGGCAGCTCACAACTGTCTGTAATGCCAGTTCCAGGGTATCTGACACCCTCACACAGACATACATGCAAGCAAAACACAAATGCACATTAAAAAACAAATAAAAGTCATCAAAAATAAATAAAAGTATCATAAGATAAAAGTAAAATACCAGAATCATGTCCTGTTATGTTTGTATGTCCAAGAGGTAATCTCCTCATGCAACCCAGTATCCAATGTGGCCTCAAAGGATGGAGTTGCATTCATCATAGATTCTTTCTCTTAAAAAGCCCTAGATGGACTGTAATGAAGAGTCTCCCAGTTCACTTCAACTGAGACAGAATGTTGGCACAAGGCAGAGCAGGAAAGTACTTTATGAGAAGCAGACAAGGCTGACTCCCCCCAGATTTGGCTCAGACAAGCAGCAAGTTATTTTCTAATAAGGAAAATGCAAGAATATTTGTGTTTGAATAATAATCGTATCTGAGTAAGTCACACTCTACGTGGCATATAAATTATCTGTGTCAAAGAGGAAAGGGAAAATGATGATTATTGAAGAAACTGCCAAAATCCTTTCTATCTTTGGTATGCAAAACAATGGTGATATACTCACTTCAAAACACCCTGAGTTGTTTTTCAGAGATAAGTGATCCCTGGCTCCTGCCAACCGCCCAGTCCTGAGAAAGGATCTGACTCCATGTTTCATCTGCCTGAGAGGAGCACAGTCCATGAGAGACTTCCAAGCGTGACTATTTCCAGGGCACAGTGACAGCGCCTATGGTCACAGCACTCGGGATCTGGAAGCAGGAGGTTCAGAAGCTCTGGGTCATCCTCAGTTGCACAGCAAATCCAAGGCCATCCCTGGACTCCAAAAGACCCCATCTCAAAAGACACAGAAGTGCTCATGGCTTTTCTGGCTGGGGCCACATTATGGCCTTTGCCATTGATTTGTCTCAGCTCAGGACTCTGCTTGTCCCCCACACCATAAGCTTCCCAGAAATGAAAAAAAGAAAATCTCCCATTTCCTAGGATGGTACACACCTCTCTCCCTCTGTGTGTTTCACCCTGCTTCTTGAAGGACCGGCTGATGATACTGACTTGGGAAAACGCAGACTACCTGAGAGTCTTTCTCAGGTCACAAAGAAGGGAGGGCAAATGGCTTTATCACAAAGCCTAAGTGCGGGTATAGAGGGCTAGAATGGGAACAGAGGGGGCTGAGGGTCTTTCCACGCTCATTAAACTCTTCTGCCTCATTCTTTTCAGCAGAGTGCTGCTTTGTCCACTCATGAGTATTAAATGGCTGCCCATGGCTCCCAAGTTCAAATTTTACATTTTTAAAAGAGATGCAGAATCCACACTTCAACACCCAAGGAAAGAATTCTGATTGGCCCAGCTACACATCCCTAACCTACAGGAAGCATAGGGTCCTATTCCTTTAGAGCTGCTGGGAGCTAACCATGCTGAGGAAAGTGCTCTGGGTGATGAATGAGTGGTACCCTACTGGGAAGACAGGATAATAGTGAATACTCAGTGACTGGACCAGAAACTCTAAGTGGGAGTAGGAATGGCCATGAGCAGAAAGCCAGCATCATGTTAGTCATTAGGAAAGAGAGGGAGGGAAGGAGAGGGAGGCGGGAAGAGGATGTGTCCACAGAGGGACTGTGAAGGTCAGGAAGAGATTTGATGTAAAAGCAAAGATAGCATTGTATGGAGGGGAAAGAGGACCAGCAAGGGTGCAGAAAGAAATGAGGAGGACAACATAGACTATAAGAAAACAATTAAATAATAAGTTCTTTAATTTATTATAGTAATAACTAATAATAAAAGGAAAAGGAAGAAAAGCATTTGTGAGAGACAATGCTTGAATAACTGTAAATGCAGATTCCAGCCAGGCAGAGTGGCCTTGGAAGCTGCATTTTCTACTTGTTTCGGAAGATGACCCTACCGAATTATGGCTCTTAAATGAAGCATTAAGCTCTCACTCTCTGATTATTTTCTTTCTATGAGTAGGGCAGTGGAAAGAGAAGGCTTGGCTGAGTCCGGGGAATCGGCAACTCTCCTCAGGGCTGCAGGAAAGCCTGTGTCATCCGCAGACTCAGCATCACCGCAAATCTGCTTCTTTGGCTATTGTTCCTTCTGCCTAAAGCTAGGAACGGTTTAAAACCAGGCTCTGAAGGGAAAGACAGATCCTCTCCTTAACATCTCCCAGACACGGAGCCCAGCGCCCTGGGTGTTGTAAAGTTCCTGTGTGTCTGTTACATATCACCACAGCCACCGTGTCTCCTAAATATAAACGGTATGTTGAGAAAATGAAGCGCCCTTGCAGAAGTGAACGATGCACGATGAACCGCTCAAAGCAGGAAGCCCATATTAGCACTGCTGGCCCAAAGGCCAGAGCGCAGATGTGCAACAGTGAAACTAGAGTAGGATGCTGTTTTGAAGAACAAGAGGCCTCGGGGTGTCTCTAGGTACCAACATAAAGGCTCCAAGTGTGCATTTAACATACATGAACCATAGTTCCATCCTAGAATATTCATGTCTAAAATTAGGCCCCCGAACAAAAAGTCAGCAGCCAGCAAGCAGCGTTGGATTTAGCTCGGAACAAGTTTGCCAGGTTTCCCACATAAACCACAGCCCACTCCCGGCACTCTGGAACACTGGTGTGTCACTTTCTTCCCATCTGTCCCAGAACACTCGTCCTCTGTGAAAACAGGGCAATGCAACACAACCCCTCCCTCGCTTCTCCTCCGCCTCCAGCCTTCAATTACAGGCAACTGGAGAGAAGAAAGAGGGATTGTGGGAACTGGACAGGCATGAGCTCACTGAATGCATGATGTAGCTGACTTCAACACCAAAGCAGAAGCGTACAAACGACATAGCTAGGTCATTCGGTAATGCAAAACACACATTCAGTGTGCAAACTCCCTGCGGAGGATGAACTCCGAGAGTCTACTGGACTCCTTGCCAGAGAATTTCCCAAAGACCATTTATCTCCAAACCTTTGAGCTTTTAGCCACTGTCATCCTCACCCTCCTCGGCCGTGTACACGTTCATGAAATTTAAGAGTGTTCTTTAAGAACCATCGTTCCTTCCATCAGTCTTTCATTGATTTGCCAATTGCTCTGAGGGTTCATTCGGGTCTCCTGTTACTGTACTAGAGATGGAAGACAGAGTAACTGCTAAGATTCACAGTCCCAAATCTTACATACTGACACAGCTTGAGATTGCAGCATATAGCTATCAGTGAATCTATCATGTGGTCTTTCCTAATCTAAAAACTAAAATTGCCTTCAGTAAAAACAAAAGAAAATTGGCAGTTGCCTAGACAACTTCATTCACACTGCTAATATTTATGGCACGAATACAAAATGTAATTTGGTGATAGTCTGATAACTGATGTCACTTATGTAAGAGAATGATCAACTTTATTTACTCAGGAAAAGTCTTCCAGGTACCAATATCGGTGCTAAGCCATTGGACCAACACACAGGTTCCTCGTGAGGGCTGCAGTGTGGAGGGTTAAGAGGGTGATATGTGAGTTTAAAGACACACGGCGGGGTGGGCCAACAGTAATGCCTGGGCCACCACTTCTCTTGGGGAGGTGTGCCGAGGCAGAGGTCAAAGCAAGACTGAAGCGGTTTTACCTCCAAAGCGAAACACCCTATCCGAGTTTCTGCCTGGAGGAATTGGCTGGTGATGGTGTGGCAGAGAAAGAATGAGTTGGGAGCTGCCGCGCACCGCTGCTGCTGTGTAGCTAAGTTACTCTCACCGATGGAGTTTGACCGATGGAGTTAAAGGAAGAAAATGTGGTCAGAGGGCAGATACTCATCACTGTATTGAGTCCTGCAGCTGGAGAATATGGTACTGTTATTACTCCGCTGCAATCACCAAGCACTTGGAGGGTCTTGGTTGGTAGTTTCTGAATTCCCAGCATCTAGTACAGTGCTGGGGACCTCATAGACCATCCAAAAGTATTTGGTAAATGAATGGAACACTAATGGGAAGAGGAACGGGCGTTCTTAGGGGAAGAGCACATTTGAACGTCCTGAATGCAGACACTAGAGATGTGCAGAAGTGTATCTTGGGGTGGTACAGCTTTGCGCCCACAGCCATGTCAAGTACATAGCTGGACTCAGTCACCTCTCCTTCCCTGAGAAAAATGGCTTCAGAACCCAAAATCTTTTTGCAAAAACTACTCTGAGAAAACAGTAAAGAAACATCAAGAATTAGATAATCAGAGATCCTCACTGTGCAAGTTTATTACAAGAATATTTGCCATTGAATGAGAGAGGATATGTTCATATTATATTTATTATATTATATTATATTATATTATTATATTATATTATATTATGTGAAAAGCAAATTTCAGTTGTCCAGTACGATCATCTTGTGAAAATCCAGAGCACAATTTCTTTGTGCTTTTTAAATATTTCTTCAAGAGTCTTATAATAAGAGCCCAAGAGAGCTCACAATAGACAAAAACACCTGCTGAGCAAGCTTCACATCCCAGGTTCAATCCCTGGGACTCAAGTGAAAAGTTGGTTGGTGGGGGCCAGGGGTGGGAGGAATCCTGCTTTTGAAATTCTAGCACCCAATGGTGAGATGGGAGATGGAGACATAATTAGTCTCAAGCTTCTGGGCCAGCTAGCCTGATTCAAGCTTCACAGAAGCAAGAGAGAGGTTGCCTCAAAGTGGAAGATAAGAATCAGTTCTTGAAAGTTGCTCGTGTACACACACACAGAGAGAGAGAGACTGAAATAAAAACATTTGAATTCTCACGGGATGGAGAGAAGAGTCAGCAGCTCTTCGAGGGGATCAGAGTTTGATTCCCAGCACCCATATCCAGAGGCTCACAACGTCTGTTACTCATACTCCAGGGAGTATTCTGACTTCCGTAGGCACCGGCAGTCATGAGCACGTATATACACGTAAGTAAATAAATAACTTTTCTTAAATTAGAAAGCTTCGGTTAGAATGGGTGTTTTCAATACACTGCTCCTTTTAGAGTGGCCTATTCTCTTCATTTATCTATGGGATGTTTTCTCTTGTGAAATAATACTTTTATAACAAAGCTCTCAGCCATACAGTGCAGCCATTTCTATCACTTTTTGCCCTCTTGCCTGGCTGCTAGGACCAATCCTTTTCCCCAACCCCCCACTCCCCGCCCAGTGCCCAGCTCCCCATTCAGGACCACATATCAACAGAGTCACAAAGCAGAGACCAAATGTGTGCTTCCCTAGCAGCCAGGAGAACATTGGGCTCCTTGCTACCTAAAGCAAAGAAGATGCTTCTTTACTCTAGGAACAGAGGGAAGAATGAATCTTTAGTTTAATGGCCACCCTGTCACCATGAGAAAACTGGTGCCCATTTCCTTTGCATTTAGCTGGAAATCTCATCAGCATTCTGTGTGACTCTAGCCACAAACATCCCTAGAGCGCACTGACCTAGTAAACATTAAGTGTCTCTCCGTCACACCAAAGATGCTTCACCGTATAGAAAACCTTGCCTTCCAGTGTGGGAAAAGAAGACCCAGTGAGCCTGATTTGTTCACAGGTGTTTAACTATGTGGCTGAAAGAGGAATGTGCTAGGGAGCCTGGCCAGTAGGTACTAGAGATAATATTCTGCATGGAAACAGTTCCTGGAACAGAATCCTGCCCTTCTTTTCTGCCTGGTGTTTACCAGTATGCCATCATCAAGAACACATAGGCAGAAGAGCAAAAAAGCAGTCTTACTGTGCTTCTGAGAAAGCACAATGGGGTCGTGTGTAGGTGGTGAAGAGAAGAAAAGAAGGACACCAGTCCCTTAGACATAACTGAGCTGACCTCTGATGTCCCCCAAAGGACAGAAGTTAGAACTGGGAATTACAGGACCTTGTCAGGTTTCTCTGCTGCTGCAACTGCAGGCATAGGCCCTTGTTTTGCAGATTCCGTAATATTCCTAAAGAGATGCCTTAAAGTGGAAGACTCCAAGGAAGCCTGGATATCTTTAACCTCCATCATTAACAAGCCTTTTTTTTCTGTAAAAATAAGAATGTACCTCTTTAAGTGGATGGACCCAACAATAAGAGACCAAGGGATGGAGGCTCAGGTTTAAACCTCACAAAGTTGGGGTTTGATCTCTAACATCAGAAAAAAAGAAAAAGAAAGAAAGAAAGGAAGGAAGGAAGGAAGGAAGGAAGGAAGGAAGGAAGGAAGGAAGGAAGGAAGGAAGGAAGGTGGGTATTGATCCACTTGGGAGGTAGAGGCGGGTGGATCACTGTTGTGGACACTTCAGTTTATGATATGTAAATATGTTTTTGTTAAAATTCCAAGTGGTGGGGGTAGTTTGTTGACACCTGTTAAGTGTCTCATGCGGATCGTGGTCTTTGCCAGGTGGATTAGTTGAATTCTGAGGACTTTGAGGGGTATAAATATGACAGCCCAGAGAAAGAAGGCGTGGCTGCTTGGAAGAGGACTGCTTGCTGCTGGTTAGTCCTACTGCTGTATTTGCTGAATGCTGATTTGCTGGCTACCTGGACTTCTGGATTTCTGGATGACTGATATTGGTATTGCCCCCAAAAGAATCCTACGACCCTACTCAACGGGAATAGCAGAGAGAACTACAACCCCTCTCCCCACCACCCTTCTTTCCCTCCTACCCAGTGTTGGGGGGTTGGAAGGTGGGTAGAAGAGCTTAATAACCCTAAATAAAGGAGGTTTGTTAGAAAATCGACAGATCTCTGTGAGTTAGAGGCCAGCCTGGTCTACAGAATGAGTTCCAGGACAGCCAAGAGAAACCCTGCTGTGAAAAAAGAAAAAAGAAAGGAAGAAAAGAAGGAAGGAGAGACAGAGGGGGGAAAGGAAGGAAGGAGAGACAGAGGGGGAAAGGAAGGAAGGAAGGAGAGACAGAGAGGGAAAGGAAGGAAGGAGAGACAGAGAGGGGAAAGGAAGAAAGGAAGGAGAGACAGAGAGGGGAAAGGAAGGAAGGAAGGAGAGACAGAGGGGGAAAGGAAGGAAGGAGAGACAGAGGGGGGAAAGGAAGGAAGGAAGGAGAGACAGAGGGGGGAAAGGAAGAAAGGAAGGACCTACTAAACTGAAAGTCTCTCATTCACTCCAGATATCATGGGGGGAGGGGTCCTTGGTCTGCTGCCCTCCCTGAAGAGCAGGTTGATTTTCAGGTTAATTGCTTAACATTGCTTTTCAGTTTCACTAAATGAGAATTTTAATTTTTCAGGCAATTATTGATCCAATGTCGGTTCTTAGTTTTACAGGCAATGATTTATGGCCAAATTGCATGTTGTACATTGATCCCAGGCCCTTAATACTCCTCTTTAGCTTGTCCTGCTAGGCTGAGACTCACAGCCAAAAGGATGCAGTGGGTCTGCGCATACCACAGCGTCGCTTTCAACAATATGTATGGAAGTCGACCATGACCCCCTTTGGTTTTAACTCAAACCTGCACCATTCGGTACCAGCCCAAAGTCTAAGATGCCAAGTTTGGCCAAGAACACGGAAGGGTCCTTCCTGTACAATTAAATGGCAGGTTATATTTTCCAGGAGTGGCCTCTAAAAGCAGCTGGACCTGTTGACCAATGACTGTCTACAACAACAGCTACATAGCCCTTTCGTCAAGCTTAGCTCCATCCTGTGTCAGACATACATGAAATATGCAAAGGTAACACCATACGAGGCCTTGCATGAAGCCCTAAGTGAATGTGTATTGTCTGACACAACCGGGGCACAACCCCACTCCTCTCCAATACGGTGAGGCTCAGAGAAATAGCAAAGCCTTTCTCAGGAGTGTGGATGTGGATAGTGTGTTCAGAAAGTGCCCACCACAGCTTCCCACATCTAGATAGTTACAGCCTGGAGACCACTCGCCCACAGAGACAGTTGCTACTGAGCTGAGCTGAGCATGTCTCCCTGATCCAGCTGTATACCACAAATCCTCCCTCTTATATCTATATGTAATAACCCCATCCTTGTTCAACTGTTTGCAATAATCCCACCTCTCTGTTCAAATTTCTATAATAAACATCCTGAGTTTCTGCAGGGCTGCAGCTTCTCCATCAGAGAGCCCAGTCGACCTGATCCCAGCTTTCGCTTTGTCTATGTGATTGTCTTCATTCCCTCGCCACCTGGGTCAGGTCCCTCCCTGGAGCCATGTAAGGGCATGGTACAATACTGACAAATTTATCTCAAATACTTCTCCATTCAGTAACACATGACCTCATTCTGAGGCCAAATAAACGATCTTGGAAGACAAATCAGATGGCAGTCTTATTCAAAATCGAATGTGATTCAGAAGTTAAATTAAGATTCCTATTGAGCAAAAAAAGTAAATGAGGATTGGGGTCGGGGTGTATTTCTTCTTGAAAAATACTCTAGACCAAGGACTGTTTTGTGGTTTTTGTTTTGTTTTTTTCTTAAACTGGGAGCAAATTTGGGGAATTAAAATTTTCAGTTCTTAAATAGATTGAAGCACTCATAAATAATAAAATTCTCTGTTGTCCACTCCTGAGTCTCCTGTCCAGCCCTTCACTTAATGGCCGCTTGTAAGTATCACTTACACAAATCTCTTGGGAGTTTAAGAGTCTGCCCTTTTAAGCTTAAAGTCTTTTGTGATACACCTTAATCATTGAAAGCTTTGAATCTGTCATTTTTCTTTCCTTATCTTGCCAACTATGAAGTGTGGTTCTAAGGGGGACAGATTGGAGGCCAGGAATAGAAGGGAGATTTTTCGTGGTACTACATATTTCACCTGTAGAAAGCTGAAACTTAGCACGGTGGCCATTCAGAAGACTGATTCCATCACTAATCCCTTCCCAGTTTGGAGTGAGAATTCCTGGGTTATTTGGCTTTGTCCTTGCTTACCTTTATAATCTCCCTACTCCACATTGCCTCCCATTCTCTTTGGATTTAGTCTAGATATAAATATTCAAATATATACACTATACAAACACAACTACCCCTACCTAGCACCTAATCTTTGTGCTGAAAATCCTTGGGAAATTCCCATTGTCATGACCTCACATGATTTGTTAATGGGGAGCCTGGACCCAGGTCTCCATAATTTTCAGTCTTTTACTCTTTCTGTTCATTTTGAAGTGGCACATAAGTCAGATAACTGTGTGGTCAGACTCCAAAAACACAATCACATACTCCATGTTCAAATCTAAGTACTAAACCAAAAAGCATTGTCGAGAGATACTTCTCATCTTTATAGGAAAATGAGATGAATTGGTACTATTTCCAGTCAGAGTTAGGTTACCCTGAGGAAACTTTTCTTTGTGTAGTCTTTCTGCTCTGTCAATGCCTTCCTCCTCACCATCATGGAAGGTAAGAAGGTATGAACCCCTGAGCCCAGCATCTTGAGATTGCTACCTTTCTCCCACACTAAAGTACTTCTGGGTTCCTCAGCATGCCTCATACTGTCCCTCTATCACAGCCCTCCTCCACTGAACCCCCTCCTTCAAACAGACTGTATCTCAAAATCCTTAGTCAACCCTTTTTGTTGTTGGCCCATTAATATTGCAGAGATGTCTCTCATTTCATAGAGACAATTTATATTTACCTCTCAAATAAAACTCTGAGCTCACCCAGAAGTAGAGGGAGACACCAGGATTCCTAGCACTTCAGAGACGGAGGAAGAAGGTCTGGGCTTCAGGATCATCCTTGGATACACAGAGAATTTAAGGCTAACCCAGGCTACATTGGATTCTGTCTCAAAATAAATACAAACTGTGATTCTGTATAAAAACATAATTTAGCAAGTGAGATTGCACAGTAAATACAACAGCAATAATTCAGTATTTATTGAATTCAGGTTATCTGCAGATGTAAGCCCAAGCTATGAGACATCTACAAAGTCTGAGAAATAACCTGTGCCCTTCAAGAGCTGAGAGTATAGTCAGAACTTTAAAGCACCATAGAAAATGCATCAAACATTATGAACAGACGTGTATGGTGCAGGGGAGAGGCCAAAATGATTAAAACTTAGACCACGTAGAAGAACGCAAACAAAACTCCCTCTGAATAAGGAAAGACTGAGCCATTAAGTGACAGCAATACCACCAGCTTCCCCGTCCAGATCATGCTCAAAAATACTCTAGTTTTCTGCTTAGATGTTTTAAACCAACACGTGCCTTTAACTTGAAACGAGGGAAGAAGGCTGGAGAGAGGGCTCAGCAGTTAAAAGGACTGGCTGCTCTTCCAGAGGACCCAAGTTCAGGTCCCAACACCCACATGGCAGCTCACAACTGTCTGTAATTCCAATCCCGGGGGATCTGACACCCTCACACAAGCAGAACTCCAATGTAAATTTTTTTAGAGAGAAAAGAAAATGCAGTGTTCGTTCAGTTATTAACCCCTAAGACCCTAATAAAAATAATGGTAATAAGATAATGTGCCAAGTGTCATTTCACTTAGCTGATGTGCAGTTGCACTATGAGAAATTGAATCATTTATATCTGTTTCAATAATTTAATGCTACTGGAAAACACCCCCTGACAGCCAACACTCCTTCAATTGTCAGGCTAAAATAGCATCAACGCCTTCCGTTCTGGTTGTGACAAGAACTTCCTTTTCTTTGGCTGTATTTTGAAAAACACCCCTTTTCCTTTCTCTCCCAACACTTGTCGCCCCCACTCTTCCCCTGATTCTTGCAGAATGATCAATGAGCAAAGACATAAGCCTACTACTGTATCCCCATTTCTTTCCAGCCAGCTAGCAGGACTGCCTACTGATTTTCTCCCTTTTGACCAGATAAGAAGGAGACCAGATCTGTAGGTGTTAACAGATAAATTCCACTTTCCGATAAAACAGGATTTCATGCACCTTGCAAAGGCAGAAGACCAAGTGGCAGGGACAGTCTGGTCCACCATTTCACCAGCCCAAGTCATTCACTTAAGGAAAAATAATATTCTTTTGAGTCACTTTTAGTGACTTTGTGAACTTCTTTTTTTCTTCCTCTTATTCTGCTTTTAGGCAAAAGAAGACATTTTTGCAAGAAAAGAGCAGGTTTGAACTCAGAAGTCCTATAGAAAGGAGTGTGCTGAGTCATGTGGCTGATTTTCTCTAAGTTTCCTTAAACGTCATTATTTTGCAACATAAAAGGTAAAACTCGCTGTCAGAGAACTAATTCTAAAGATTAAATATTACCCTCTGATTACTGGTTCAGTCTCCATTTGCCTTTTAACCTAATAGATTCAGTAAACTGATTTCCTTTGTGCGTTTTGTTCAGTCACATCATGAGTGACACGCCACTTTCCTAGCGCTTCGGGACAGTCATACAAGGTCACATGGCTAGCACCCCGACATGAAAGGGTAATTTCCAGGCCATCAAAGCCTCTCACCTATGAGGAAACCACATCCTGCCTGGATGGCGCTTGTATAGGAGCCAGTTCCCAGGAGTGCAACAGAAAGCGTCGTCTCAGGCTTCTCCCAGCCTGATACTGCCATTTCACTGCCTTATCTGAATTCTGTCAGTTGTTTTGCGAAACCTATGAGTAGAGCCACAACCAGTCTCCTAGTTACAATTCAGGCAAAAAAAAAAGGGGGGGGGGGTGTGAAACAAAGCACAAATCTAGCAGTCTCCACTTAAAAAGTGTTCCTTTTTCATACTCAGCCCATTATTACTATTGAGCATGTAATAATTTTTTTCCTACACTTTCAGTTTTTATGCTCCACAAATCCTGAGCTTAGGTGGAAGCTGGTGTGGGGAACAGAAGCAGAAATAATATCCTGACCCAGAAGTCTAGAGACCTCTGACCAAGTTATGAAACAGCCCTCTAGAAGGAAAAGCTATAGCAGACATCACAAGTGGAATCACAAGATATTTGTGGAATGTTGTGTGCTATCTAGAAAAGATCTGCAAGCCTGGGGCCAAAGGCAGCAGAAGCAGCAAGAGTCTGGAGCAGGAATCAGTATGGTTTGTTTTTACTGCTTATTACTGCTTATTTACTTTTTTTCTAGAAGGGCAAATAGAACACCTAAGAGCTAACCTTTCTAAGGTGGAGAGAAGGTTTAATGTCTCATCCTTCCTTCCATGAGCACACTCTACATTCCAGAGTTCCTCTTACATGAAAAAGAGAGAGCAAGGCACCTTTAGCCCAGGGTTAGTGCCAGAAAGAATATAAAGCCATCATGGCACTCTCTTGAGCTCTTAGTCCTTCCCAGAGTGAGCTGGTAGGTCTTATGTGTCTGAATTAGACAAAGGAGATACAAGGCACAACAGATAGGACTGTGATAGCCATGCACAACAGGGACTTTCCGTTTTCCCATTTCTCAAGTTCAAAGGCATGCGAAGCTGCCAGTATGGAGTCTGGAGTGTAAATAAGGAAGCAAGAATCAGGAAACAAACAGTCTAGATATAGTAGTGAAAACCTTTAATCCCAATACTCTAGGGCAGACGCAAGTGGATCTCTGAGTCTGAGCCTAACCTGGTCTACATTCTGAATCCCAGGACAGTCAAGGCTATGCAGAGAGACCCTGGCTCAAAACAATAACAAAATGTTTGAAATATTAAACAAAACACCAATCCACTCTTCAGTATCGGCATCTCCGTTTTGGTAGTGAAAAGCTAGAAATTTGGGGCCAGGAGGTAATTTAGTCAGTCAAGTGCTTACCATATAAGTATGTGCAGCAATAAACTACCAAAAAATGGATGTTTAAGCAAAGGTTCTAAGGACAGAAAGGAACTTGATAATAAAGAAGTTACTAATCAGGAGGTAGCTTTCTAGGTACCATCAAAGCACAGAGGTCTCAAATAGCTTTTGAAGAATTTTTAATAGTTTGGTATGGTGAGTGCAAACACAGGCAAGGAAGAAAGGAAATCCACATCGTGCAAATGTGAGGGCCTTCTCCCTACTCTGAGGAAAGCATGTTTTGCCCCAAAAGGCACAGGAAGTCTTTTGTAGACTGTTAGCACAGGAGCATGCCTTCCAAGCTGGCTGTTCACTACCAACTCAAG
The DNA here is from genome assembly GCA_028658305.1 of Pachyuromys duprasi. Taxonomy (NCBI): domain Eukaryota; kingdom Metazoa; phylum Chordata; class Mammalia; order Rodentia; family Muridae; genus Pachyuromys; species Pachyuromys duprasi. The sequence continues at coordinate 8,902,405 of CM053752.1, forward strand.
ATCATGTACCTTACGATCCCTATGTCATGCTGAGTCTTCAGGCCAGAGAAGTCTTCAGGTCAAATTTGGGGTCAAGAGACACAGGTAACAACAACCAAACAAGAGGTAAGAACCAATCAGACCTGAATGTCAAGTCAGGATTGTCAACAACACTCCTAGGTTCTTTCTTAAGTCTTCAATTTGTCTGAACTGCTGTGAGTTCTTCATCTTGAATGAGCTAAGAACATTCATAGCATACATTGCTGGGTACCACATTTGGTGACTGGCACTGCCATAACAGAGCATCACATGTGGGCTAGCCTAAACAATAGAAATACATTACCTCACAGTTGAAGAATGGAGAAGTGTGAGATCAAGTTAGACGTATGGTTGGTTCCTTCTGAGAGCTGTCCCTCACTCAGCTGGCTTCTGATAATTTGCCACAATCTGTTATGTCCCTTGGCTTGTAAAATATTGCCACAATCTCCACTTTCACATTTGTGGGACCCTACCTGAACACAGGTCTGTCTCCAAAATTCCTTTTCATATGATCAGTCATATCAGGCACGGTATCAGGGATGAAGGCAAGAGAATTAGAAGTCCAAAGTCTTCCTCAGCTACATAGCAAGTTCAAGGATAGCTTGGGTTACATAAGACCCTAGTCTCAAAACAAACAAAAACAGAAGAAAAAACTCAATTGTATAGGATTAAAGCCCAATCTAGTAATTTTGATTGGTTTCACTTGATTATATCTATAAAAAGCCTGTCTCCAAATAAGGTTATACTCTGAAGCAAGCACTGAAGATAGTGTCTTCAACATTATGAAACGTGGTGCTACAGGTCAATACACGAGGGCATAACTTTCATAAAATTAGTAGCATTCCTTTAAAATGATTCTGAACTGACTTGCATACAAAAAGTGTGGTATTCTGTTTATGTGACAAGACAAAGAAAAGAGAGCCCCATTAATAAGAGCGCCCAGTAGTTTACAATGGAGAGTACATTTGACCCATTAAACTTTATTTTTTAAGATATATTTTATAGCTGGACATGGTGGCACATGCCTTTAATCCCAGTACTCAGGGAGGCAGAGGCAGACAGATCTCTGTGAGTGTGAGGCCAGCCTGATCTATAGGGTGAGTACAGGACAGCCAAGGCTACACAGAGAAACCTTGTCTCAAAACAAAAACAAAAACAAAAACAAAAACAAAGGTTATATTTTATTATTTGTTTATGTGTATATCTATGTCTTTGTGAGTAATTATTTTGGGTGCCCATGAAGGCCAGAAGAGGACAGGCATTGGATCCCCTGGAGTTGGAGGTAGAGGCAGTTGTGAGTCTTCTAGATGTAGGTGCTGGGAGCCGAACTCCAGTCCTCTGAAAGAGCAGTAGATACTTGTAGCTGCAGAGCCATCTGTAGAGTCCTAACACATACTGAACTTTAAAATCGTCTCCTGCTTTTCCTATGCCACCATGGTGGCATGCATCTGTACCCATAGTGACTCAGGGGGCTGAGAGATACTCTCAGGTTCTTCAAACCTGGCCTGTGCAGCACTGTAAGACACTGACCCAAAAGTAAAATTAAAGGGCTGTGGTATAGCTCTTCCCTAGAATGTGTGAGGCCCTACATTCAACCCCCAATACTGACAAGGGAGGGATCTGTTTTCTAATTTGTGGGGTTTTGCATGGAGGTGGGAGTAAAGAAAGGTGATTGAGAAAAGATGTGACATAGAAATGTCACCTATAAAATCTTTCTACTAATTGAAAGTTTTCTTCAGCCCAAGAATCCAGTGGTTCTCTGACTTGGATATAATCCTCTTTATGAAGGAGGAATTGAGGGTCAGTGATACTAAGGACACCCCTTTTAGGCTCCATTTGGTAAACGATGGGGCTTGAGATGAAAAATCAGGCTGCTCTAATCTCAGACCATCACTTGAACTGCCCGAGTAATTTCTTGAGCATCTTGGCTGAAAAGCAAGTGTTTTGGTACAAAGATGTTTGTTTCTAGTCCATTACCTGAAGAGGTACCGGCTTCTTGAGAGGGTGGTGGGTAATGTGTTTGCACCGAGTGTGATAGATGCTCAATTTTAATAAAAGCTTCCATGACATCATAACTGTAAGCCCTCTGCTACCATACTCATGCCATATTATAACATACTAAAACTTTCTCCTTTTAATAGGGAGGTCCAAGTGCAGGCTATGCAAATACCCTTTCCACGACCTTCTCCCACCCAGCTCTGCCACAGAAGGCAACCCTCTCATGAAATGAGACTATAGGGAATAACTGATTCTGTCCTCCAAGCCATTGCTTCATTTTTAATTTTTGAAAACCCACTCTACTTTGAAGCTTTAAGGGGAGAAAACAGACAGGAATCCAAGATGTTAAAAGACAGTAGATTTGTCCTTAAAAGTCTTAATTATCCACTATGTCTGGAAATAAAATGAGTCTCTTTTTTTGCCAATTTTCTTGGGCAGGAAGGTTAGTTAATAGCTCTATGCTTGAAGAAGCATTTGTATACCAGACAAGATGAAGAGACAACTTTAAAGGCTGTGGCCAATGAAATGCTGAGCTGCAAGAAGGCTTGGGTCTTTCTTGCTCAGATTCTCATCGTTTCAATAGCAACCGCCTATGACTGTCGGGGGAACCGGGGTGTCAGCGGAGTAAGGAATTCTGAGCCCCAGTAAGAGCTGAGGAAAGCTGTCACTAGCTTTGGGGCTTTCCTGCCTTCATTTGTCTTTAGCTATTACTTTACATCTTCCTAGTCATTGGCTCCATGTTTTACCGAGGCTCCGCTTTGCTTCACCGCTGAAGAAATGGAACATAATCGCTACTGAAGAGACTCCTAAAGTGGACAGCTTTGGTTTTTCCCAGAGATACAAATTCATCAATCAACATCATCCTTCCTCCTCCCAACACACAAAACCTCCTCTTCTGGAAGATGCTACTCACAGCATCTTGGAAGATTTAGAAGGTGCAGAGAGGTCCACAAAGGTCCAGCTTTGCAGGGACACCTGTCAGGTTGGCATTACCAGCTGCAACGCGGTCTGCCCTCTGAGATCTGCGGTCACAGTGCGCACAGTGTGACTCTACAGATCCCGAAGTGGAGAAGGTAAGGGGCTCTGAGATTTAAGGGGAAGCACATGTCAGGGCAGAACTTTTAAACAGGCTGAGTCCCTGTTGAACGTGGGCGACTGAGCTTGACAGCCCAGCCCTGGGAACCCGGCAGAGTGAAAACACGGATTGTGGCTCAGTCAATGAAAAATCTTCATGATGGAATGAAGGCTTTGGACCCCTCATCTCGTGCGCCACGCTAACTCGGTCCTGGCCCCAGACACCGCGGTTTCCCGAGGGTTCGAGGCTATAGCCCTGGGGCTTTTTCCTAGAGACGTCCAGTTTGGCCTTCGTGATCTGAAATCTCTCCCTCTTGGCAGCGGAGCAGACTGAGTAAGGCCAGCCTGGAGGATTACACCAGATAGGATCGAGTCCAGGTGGGTTTACCAGGGTCGAGAGCGCCGGAAGGAACCAAGAGTTTAATTAACTAGTGCCCTCTGTACACGCCCCAAAGGAAAGGGAACTCTAATAGGGACCCCATCAAAGTGTTTGATCAGAGGAAATTGGGTTTGCCTTTTCCTCCCCTTCACCCTTCCTATCTCTCAATCAATCCATCTGGATCATTGGCCGAAGCAAGGCTACAGTATTAAAAAAGGTCAGAGCCTCGGAGGCGGGGCGAGGCGAGGCGGGGCGGAGACTGGCGGCCCTGCAGACCGCAGCCCGGAGGGTGCCGCCTCGCGGGGAGGGATCGCGGCCCCGCACCGTGCGCGTGGGCGCGCAGAGCCGCCTGGATCCCAGACGTCCGCGCTCCGGGATTTCGCTGGCGCCCGCGCGGCGGCCGGGGGCGGGTGCTCTGCGGCGGCCGGAGCTGGAGCGCGCACTCCGCCTGCAGCCGAGCAGCGGCCGGGGAGCCGCCACCATGCCAGCCCCGCGCCGCCTGCGCTGACCTGGACCGCGCGGCCGCCGGGCATCGGGCCGGGCTGCGGACGCTCCCGGGGCTGCGCACGCGGGAGCGCGCCTGGCGCGGAGGACCGCAGCTCCCGGCGCCGCCGAGGAGGACGGCGCGGCCGCCGCCGTTGCCGCTCGCGCGTGGGGTGAGTGGCTCGGGGCGGGGGGTGCCGCGGCTCGGGCCGCGTTGTCACGGCGCGGGGTGGGACGTCCGGCGGTCTCGGGGGCGCGGGGACGACGCGGGGAGGGCTGCTGGGCTGTGGCTGCGCGGAGGCTGGGCGCACGGCCCCCTCTGGCTGCGTGGCAGCCAGGTCGTGCGGGCTCTCGCCCTGCGCCAAGGCCAGCTGCATGGCCCGGGGTCCGGTCACGCGAGTGCGGGGAGGCGAGGGTGAGAGGCTGAGGATCGCCTGTCACCTTCTGGCGTCGGCGGGAGGCTCGGCCCCCAGCACGCCGTGGGAAGGGCCGCCTGCCCGGGCGAGGCAGCCGCAGCCTTGCCCTCCGTGGAGACCACCGCTCTGCACGCAGCTTGCCCGTGGGAGAGCAGGGGAGCCGCGGCGTCCTCCGTTCTGGCAGAAAAAGTTGAAGAAACTAGGTCTGTTAATAATTAGCAGGAGCGGGACTCGGGATGCAGCAGAAAGCTGTTGAGTTTTCATTGCCCTCTAAGAAAAACAAACGGCATCGCCAACGACTATTGGCAGGGCCGTGTTATTTTTGGGACTTCGGGAAAATTGTCCACAGATTGCATTCGGGGGAGATTGAAGACGGGGGATGTGCCCGGGGGGTCGCGGGGACGGCTGGCACCGCTTTGAGTTCCAGCCTGCCCCTGGAGGACTCAGATTCTTAAGCCTGACGCACTTGGTTCCTGGTTTTAAAACGTGTCAGAGGCAGAACTGCAGCCACGATCAAGGAGAAGAACGCACTGCGAACCGGCCTAAAGGCGCGTAGGTAAAAATCTCTGTCAGAGACCAAGTGCACTTGTGCTGGAAAAAAAAAAAAAAAGAATGCTGCATTTGTGGCTTTTAGGGTAGGTTTTATGAATGACAAATTATACTTGATGAAATTGTATCTCCTATCTGTCCCTGAACAGTTCTGTCTGCCGCCTGGTTTTAATCAGCGCTTTGGGAAGGCAGTGTCTGCGCTGATGTTATATAATTGACGCGGTTCACCATCAGATATTTTTAATGTACTTTTGGAGTAAAGGAAACTTCCATCTGTCTCTTCAGACAGGCCCAAGGTGTAGACGGGTGAGGGCTGCTAAGGTTTGCCCTCCTCTAGCTCCAGATGTGTGAGCTCAGCTGTTGCCTGTCACTTAGGTGACAACTGGCCTTTTTCCGACTAAGCCTTTGCTGTCGCCATTATCCTCAGTGAAGTGCCAGTGTTCCTCGGCCTTCTATTACCAGAGTAGGACCGTGCCCCTTGGGAGGTGTCAGCCGTGTTTGACCATCCCCAACAATATGTATGTTTTTAGAGTGAAAAAGGGGGAGGTGAGGAAAAAAAAAACCTGACAGCAAGATAGATACACTTTTTAGATTAAGACCAACCTAATCTAAAAATTGTGTTTTAATCAGCTTCATAAGGATGACGCAATGTTTGTCAAGCCTTTTTCACTAGAACAATATTTACTCCCACCAGGGGATTTCAAACTTAAACAGCAGCCATTTATCTTGCTGTCTGGTGGAGCAGGGTTCATTTTGCCTCAATGTGGTCCTAGCCTAGGTGGCTGGGACACTGTAGCCAGCTGGAGGCTGAAAAAAGCAAAATACAACACCTGCTGGTACCAGAGAGTTCTAAATGCCATCAACTGGCCAGCCGAGAAACACAGGAGGAGATATTTTATAAGCGCTTCCAGAAATGTTTATACAAAGGATTTAAAGGTTAACAATGCAAGGGCTATACAAAGGGGGTTAGAAGTGAAAGGGAGCTACCCTCAGTTAAGAGTCAGCACACTCACCGACAACTCAAAATAATAAGTCATGGCTAATGTTAATGAATTACTCATACTTCTAACTAAGCCTTAAAAAAAGAAGGGGGAATGACGTCTAAAGATGGACAGGTCGATTTGAGTAAATGAGTTTAGTGATTTAATTTTTTTATTCTTAATTTGGTACTAATTGGAGAGTTACCTCTGAGTGAGCCTGTTGATTTATAGACTCTTTTTAAGAGAAAACTGCCATATTTCACTGAAGTGACAGATTCAATCAGTCCTGCTGGTAATACCAATGAAGCTTAAAAGGTTGACTGTTTTTTTCTAATTAAGGACCATGGGTCCACTTCTTGTTGTAATGAGTCAGCTAGGGTCATGAAAGGAACACCTAATACAAACTAGAAAGACAAAGAAACTTTGTAGTTAATAGCTAGACTATGAGAGTTGGCGCTAAAACAAAGTTAAATTTTACAGTTTCCTTAGGGATTTCCAAAAGTAAGCTGGGACATAGATTTTTAAAATATCATGATTAGATAATCTCTTTAAAGTGAACAGTAACCTGTCAGTGGAGCACAAAAGCTTAAGTTGTATAAGTTATATCTTAGTAGTACTACAGGGCTAACGTGGGCACCAGGCCCTATGGGTAAGCCACGCCCCAGGGAGTGACATTCCTAATACTGGAGAAATAGAATGAGAATCTTTAAAAATTATTTATCATCAAGTAACTCTTAGAATAACCTACCCTATGTTTTTTGAGTTGTCAAATCAAGATTATCCTTTACTGGTATTTTAATTACAGCATTTAATTCCTCAAACAAAGTGGTTTAAAGAAGTAGAACTTCAGAAGTCAAAATGGGGTTCTGGGGAGATGGCTCAGTTGGTAAAGTGCTTGTTATGCAAATACAACTGCCTCAGTTCCGATCCCCAGGACCCTTGTGTACAAAGCTGGGCAAAGTCACCCGTATGTGTAATCTCAGTGCTAGGGGAGCAGAGCAAGGGGATCCGGAGGGCTGTTGGGCCAGCCAATCAACCTAGAACATCAGTGAGTTCTGGGTTCAGTGAGAGACATTGTCTAAAATAATAGTAATAATAATAATAATGTAGAGAGACATAGAGGAAGATGCCTTACGTCAACCTTTGACCTCCATGCAGACACCACACACACACACATACACGCACAGTGGTTCTCATGTGTGCATAGAAATGTTTATTATGTCATCTCACTGACATAGACTCCTCCCTTCAAAAAAAATAGTTCTGTGTTTTCTCCATGTTATGTAAAGCAGTGTTCCCTGTTCAACTCTTACTAGTGTGGGAATATTAAAACTCTGTAGATCCAGGCGTTCTACAATGAAGAGAAGAATAAGGCAAGTGAATGAGGCGTTTCCTGCTGGGTATGCTAAGGGACCATTATGTTTCTCCTGGTTATCGGATAAGGAATTGTAGGGTTGCACGGTGGTATGCATGAACAGAGGACTGGGGGAGGAGGACAGAGTCATCAGGAGGCCAAGCTCTACACTGCTGCAGTGCATCCTCCAGTCCTCTACTGTAATCAGAGCCTGTGGCTCCAACAGTGTCGGGGACCAGGGACCTGCCCTTCTGAAGCCCTCCTTTTGGACATACACAGAAGTCGCCTCTCAGCATCCTGGTAACCAAGGAATGCACCTGTTGATAGTGGTGCTGAGGAGAGGGCTGGAGGGTGAGCATCCAGCAGTGCAAAGGGCTGGCCAACAGCAAGGCCAACAGGAGCCCTTGCAAGTCTGTTTCCCCTGACCCTCTCTCCCGAAGAAGAAGGCGGTGGAAAGAGACTTACTTTACAGCTTGGAGCATGCTGACGTCATGATGCTTCTGGCACGAAGATACGACACAATAATCAGATCCTTCTCTGTGTGCCAGAATGACATGGTTTTTCCACGAGCTGTTCCTGAGCTGCTGGTCCATGGGCATGGGCTGTTTCCAGTTACGGGGGGTGAGGGGAGGGGGGAGATCAAGCCTCTCAGACAGTTCAATAATTCTTCCTGTGTCTGTCTGTTTAAACTACATACTCATGGTCACATCTGAAGGGACTTCTCTGAGAACACAGAGACAGAACTACTTTCCATGGTCATCTGCCTATAAATTAAAAATGTCAGATAGGCAGAAACCAGTATAAACATTTGAAAACATAGAACTGCAAGTGAGCCAACAGCTGCCATTCACATTTATTTCACTCCTGTCCCCAGGGGTTTTGTTCTAGGTGATCCTAAAAATCAACTGACCAGCTAAGCTGAGGAGGCATTTTTCTCCCTGGGAGATTGGAATGATCCCATTCATTGCATACTCTCCAGAAAACGAGTTAGGGCTCTGTTATTCCAGTTGTCTTGGAACTCAGTCCTGCTTGCAGATTTACAGCACCCACCAGCCTTGCTGTGCTCTTCTGTTCCCAAGTAGACATTTGGAAAGAGAGATGTGTCCACGAAAGGTGACATTCTGCACTGAGGTGCCCCTGGTTCCTTGAGTCCTCCCTCTCCCACAGTTCCACTGGCCTTCCTTCTTATGGAGGTACTCAGCCCACAGCTAACAGTTATGGTCTGTGACTTTAGGAACAGTTCTGTTTGAAATGTTTCCAATTACACATAAGATTGGCCCCACTCAGCAGCTGCATGCCAAAAGCATTTCCTAGTGTGCTCCAAGAATCATGCTGTGATTGCTTTTAATTTAAATAAAGGCTATTTGGTTTCCTGTGATGTTTTTTATAACCACCCTTTTCTCTGTTTGTGTTGACTTAAAAAAAAAAGAAAGAAAGAAGGAAGGAAAGGGGCTATATAGAGTAGCCACCACTTAATGTGATGTGACCCTATTTTTCTAGGATACCATTTGCTTAATATTAAGGGCATAGGATACACTATACTTAATAAAGGAATCGTAAAGAAACATTGTATATACCATTGGGTTTCCCTAAGGAAGGGGGAAAGGTTATCTGGTAACACATTGTAAGTAGCTAATGATTTTGAAGTTTTCTTCCTTTTTTCTTTGGAGATCAATCATAATCATCCTCTTAGGCCACTGGATATCATCTGACACATTGTCTTTTATTCAAATTGTTCCATTTTTCCCCTTTGAAGGACCATGAAGAATGGTTTAAAACAAAAATACTAAAAGAGTAGAGAGAAGTTTAAAACATACTTGAGCCAAAAGAAGAGACAGTGAACAATTCCATCCATTCCACAGCCACCAGATCGTCCTAAGCCACCTCCTCTGGGGGCTTCCAACTTTTTAAACACAGTGGTGGCTCTGATCCTCTAACAGCCGGCAGATATATTTGAGTAAGCTTGAAAATAAACAGTCTTGGGACTTGGCTTGTGTGGGCTGGTATGGGACTGGGGGGCTCTGTTTCCGGAAAGGTTTTCTGTCCCATCCCCATGAAACACAACACCCACAGCCAGAGGGGATCCAACTGGTGAGGTGCTGAGATGGTCCCCAGGAAGGGTTCTCACACAGGCTCTTTCAGTGCCTCAAGGGCATCCTGGAAAATAAAGTGCTTCTTTGGGTTCAACAGTAGTTGACTTGCAGAAATGCCAACATCTCTCCTGGCACTTTTGGACAATTTCCACCATGTAATAAATAGTGCTGTTTAGTCCAAATTTGTAAATGCCATATTTCATGGAGCCCCTGTGGGAACAGCAAAAATTAACCCAGGCTACCAGGGATCATTGAAGCCTGGAGGTTAACTTACTGCCTAAATCCCAAATGTGACCAATAACTAAGTCTACTGGGGACCTTTCATCAAAATAAAAGGAGTTAGCTTGGGCTGGGTAGAACAGGACTGAAAAGCATCTAGTGGCTCCTACATAGGGTCCTTCCCCCCTCCCCCCATCCCTCTTCATTCTTGGGTGCTGCTTATTAATTCAACAAACCTCCTTGGAGGACCTTGATTCAGCTAGAGATAAAACCAGTGTGTGCTACTTACTACACAGCTGAGCACCCAGGAAGATAGACACACCCTCTTCATATAGGCCCTTTGCTACAGGGACCAATTCCTCAGTAGTAGCTACCATTTAAATAGAACATGTTAGAATCTTTTTCTGTATTGTCCAGTTCTCTGTCCTGGCTAAAATACTGAGTGCATGTGCATACACACACACACACGGAGGGGGATATATGCATACATACTAGACTAATAGTAATATTACAAATATTACGCTGTCTCACTTTATAAAAGGGAGCTGGTTGGAGCTATGATATATTTTCACTGGAGGCATTTGTGCCATTTTTTTTTTTAGTTTCAATGACAAATAGTGTGGTTATGGGTCTAAAGAAATCCATAACTTGTTAGGTGTAACTGATATCTCCAATTAGGCTATTTACATGCTTGGACAATCTAAGTTCCTTGTTTCAGAGCTGAAAGGAGGCTAATCGTATGGCACTTTGCTCTGCTCTCAAAGACCTGTGCCAGACCATTTTAGGATGCACATAAGAACACTTGTATAACCTCTGTCAAGAGAAATGACATTTTCAGTTCTTCAGAGTCTATGTAATTAACAAGTATGGTCAGTGGCTGGAGTTCATGCATGTTACATAATTTAAAAAAAAAGATAAAGTAATGTCTGGAGTAAATGGAGCTGCAGATGTTTCTTATAGAAAATGCAGATGTGTTGTGGGAATTCTGCACATTTTGTGCTTAGCTTTCTTCATTCCGAGGATCATGTGAGTAATTCCACTGAGCTGCCTCGGCCCCCTTTCGCACACAAGTCTTAAGCAACAGACTGATGGGATAGCTTGACCCCTCGCATTGTTCTGAAATGCTTTAGCCTTTTATGTTTCTGTGAATATGAGAAGAGGGAAGAAAATATACATAGATGTTTGACCAACTTAACCATGTATGCTCCTGTTGTGGGCCATCTATAAGCATAAGCAGCTAAGTGGGCTAATAGCCAAAAGCCCGTCCTTCAGTCCTGCCAAGTGTGAGAAAAGCAGACCAGCTTTCTCCATTTTGAGGGATTGGAAAATGTACTTTCTTAACCTTCTTTTGAGTTTTAGGGAGCAAGCCAAGAAAAAAAAAATTTCTCCTCCTCCTCTTCCTGACCCAGGAAAGCAAACAACAGTGCTCTTCCATGCTCACGCTTGGCTGTGTCAGGAGGGGGTGACCAGTATGGTGACCCTACTGGTTGTTTCTGGAGACACTGGCTTTTTAACATTGTCCATGTAAGTGTTTAGGGAATAGCTTGTCCGTTTGTCCTGTTTGTTCCTCAACAAGCGTTCTATGACTGACAGCTGTGAGCTCACAGGAAACAACCATGCACAGGAAGACAGTTTGTTTCTTCCTGAAAATCATAAAAGTGGGACTGTAGACCAAACAGTAGCTATGTGGCTTTCGGTCAGTTTCTTACGTCTCTGGGCTTCAGTTTCCTCATGTGAAAGAATTAGGATAGATCCATATGTAGTTGTTTAAGAATTCAATCATAAACACCTGTGTAAAAGTAACCTTCATTCTCCTGTTTCGGTGGTCTTGGAGACTACTGCCTCTGTCTGCTAGCCTAGGCCTAGTCCTGGAAGCCCAGCCGAGGCCTAGAATGCTTCAGCCTCTGAGAGTTGAGAGTTGCAGAATAAGCTCACCCTTACTTGTTCTTACTGAGCTCTGGGCTGGCTGGTTCAATTCAGCTGTTCTGGCTCAAACTCCTCTCCCAGCTGACTTATTCAATCTGGCCTTTCTTTCTCCACCTATGAGTTGTTCTGCTTGGCCTCAGACTAACTCCAATGACCTTTTCTAATCTTCTGGCTCCTTCTCGTTCTCTTGCTCTTTCAGTCTTCGCCTGAGCGCTCTCTCTCTCTCTCTCTCTCTCTGAAACCCATCTCTCTATTACTGTCCTGATAAAACTGCCTCTCCCGCCCCCGCACATCTGTGGAACTTTGTCAAAGGACCAAAGGACAAATAATGTGCAGAGAATTTTTTAAGAGCATGGGGGCTATTTCTCAGTACCGGCTATTGGGCTATTGAACCCAAGAAAGACCTGTGTGGATTCAAGGTTTCCTCTGGCTCTGAGGCACACCCCAGGCACTGGGTGGACTCTGGCACACAGGGCCTGAATCAGCCAGTCAGGTGATTCCAGTACACAGCTGTGGTGAAGCCACTGGTTAGATGGTGTTAGAGATTATCTGCCAGTACTAAAATTGTGTCTCTGCCCCACAGAGGCTGAACTCAACTACTGTCTGACTTTTTTCCTTCCCTTCCCATTCGTTTCTTCACTGTCTCCCTCTGCCTCCTTCCATCCTTCCTCTTTGGTTCATCCATTCTGTATGGCTGCTTTCATTCTATTACTGACAAGCTCTTGTCCTGCCCAGTGTTATCAGTATCTCCGATGTGCTTGTGGCTCCTGGTGGTTAGCGTCAGAGGGGAACCAGGTGCCTACCTCTGCCTGACACTCACTGGCCCCCAGCAAATACACATTCCTGAAATCAAATAGCTTTGTGAAAATATGATGTGAATTATGTTTTCAAATAATGTACCCAATATTTTTTGTCACCTTGGAGACACTTTTTAGGTAAACTATCTCCAAATTTAAAACAATTAACATTAGTGTTCATGAAGCTGAAAAAGAACATAATAAGCATATTATTTTCCTGTACGTTTACCATACTCCAAAGCATAGTTATTGTAATTTGTTCCAGATTAACAATTGGCCCATTGTTTTAAACTAGAAAGCACTCTACCTAAAAAAGGCATCAGGAGATGAAGGAAAAATCGCATCCTATTCCAAAGTGAAAGTTTTTGAGAAAACACAGTTTGCGTACTGTTTAAAAATAACATGTCTTCTTACATTTTGAGTTCCTATGGTGGCTTAGTAAATAAATTTGAGAGTTTGTGATCATGAAAAATACTTTAATTCAAGAACTATTACCCGGCTATAGCTCTTATTTGACAAATTATGAGTTTATCACAGTGTTAGTTATAATTTTACATCCAACTTTTAAGTATTTTGAATCATAAGATCAGACGTTTTTAAATAGAACTTTATTAATGTGAGTCCTTAGCTAAGCTACTGTGTGTACATAGATACTGGTCTGCCCTTTCAACAATGGCAAGACTGGTTCCCATTTCTAGTTGTTTAAATTCTTTTTTTTTAATTGGGGGGTGAGCAGGATATGTGCACACGTGAGTACAGTGGCCACAGAGGCAGGAAGAAGGCATCAGACTCTCCTAGAAGTATTGTTGTGGGTGGTTGTGAGATATATCATATAGGTGCTGGGAACCGAACCCAAGTCCTCAGAGAGAGTGGTGTCTCTCTTAGCCACTCCTCTAGCCCAGCGGCCCTCAGCCTCTGGGCTGCAGCCCCTTTGGGGTTGAACGACCCCTTCAGAGAGGTCACCTATCCTGCATATCAGATATTTACATTACAATTCAGAACCGTAGCAAAATTGCAGTTATGAAGTAGCAACAAAATAATCTTGGGGGGGGGGGGTTCCACCACAAAATGAGGAACTGTATTAAAGGGTCACAGCGTTAAGAAGGTTGAGAACCACTGCTCTAGATCCAATTCCTGTCTCTTTGGACTAGTTAAGCAGTCTCTAAACAAGCTAATCACAGCTGTCTCTATAGCCAGCGGCACTTTTGTCCTTTCACAGACATAATTCCACTTATCTTCCATAACATGAAGTTCTTTAAAACTGTATTCATGCTGTGAACAGAGGCTCATATCAAAGAATCTCAGTAAAGTTTAACAAACACAGTTTTTCTCCTGATTGGGATACTATATCTGAAAATTTCCTGTCAAGCATGGAGAAAGGAGTAATCACATCCTTTTGTGAAAATCGATGAATAGACTTTGTTGCCCATCTGATTTCTTTGCCAACTTTGTCTTTGAAATTTTGGATGTTACTTGCCAGTATCCAGTGTGGCCTTGTTGTGGCCATACACAGGCTTCATGGAACTTAAAAAGTCCATTCTGGCTGTGGAAGAGCATGTGCCTAGCAAGCTTAAGGCCCTGGGTCCCTTCCCTGACACAGTGAAGGAAAAAATAAATAGCAGTCAACATCACTAGTGCTGTGTGTCTGAACAGCAAAACTCAAAGAAGACATTGGATGCTTCTCCAGTTTTATGGATTTTTGTTTGTTTGCTATTGTTTGTTGGTTTTGCTTTGGTCTTTGTTTTTGTTTTTGTTTTTGTTTTCAAAATGGGGTTGCTCTGTGTAGCCTTGGCAGTCCTGGGAACTTGCTCTGTAGACCAGGCCAGCCTCGAACTCATAGAGATTCTGCTGTCTCTACCTCCCATGTGCTGGGATTAAAGGCCTATGCCTCCACCTCAAGGCCCTGCTTTTGTGGTTTTGATTCAATTTTATTTTATTTTTTCAAAAAGACTTTTCAGTTCTCTATTCTAAAACCTGACTAACTTCCCAGCTTCCCTGGGACTTCTTGCTGTGTAGTTATAATAAGTCACAAAAATCAGTTGCTTGCCTGCCTCTTCCCTGTCAGATGTACACTGCTAAGTCAAATATCCCGGGCTTCAGAGTGGGCATTCCTCCCTGAACTGTCTGCCCCGGTTGTTTGCACAGTGTAACTGAAAACTCTCACTTTCAGACATTCTTGGGAATGTTGCAAGGTCCCGCACCCGGGAGGAGGTAAGCCTTTGCCAACAGAGTTGAAGGATCCTTGGCTATCGAGCAAGGGCTGCCTCCCTTTGTATTTGAGAGCTTAACTCTCAGGTTTCACGGCGAATCTCGTGTTTACGCTGGCTTCTGGACGCCTAGAAGAGGGTGCATGGGTTCAAGGGTCACTGAGTCTTCATGTCTCTGCTCAAGGCACCTGGGATCAGAAAGATAAACCAAATCTGACTTCCATGGCCTCGGGAGCATCAGCAGCCCTGCATCCCCTAGTGCCGCCCGCCATCCCTACCTGGGACTCACCTCTCTGCTTTCCGGTCTGCAAACCTGTCCCCAGATGGAGAACCCCTTGGGGAGCGTGGTAGGTGCTTAATAGCTGTGAACAGAGTGAATCCTCACTATAGTACAGCAGCACATAGTGCTCACTCGGGGGGGAAAAAGCTTTACTCTAGTTGCATTCTGATTCTAAGGCTGTAAAGTTAGCAAATGACTTCCTTTCTCTACAGAGCTGGTGCTTATGAACCATTTTATAGATGTCATAAAGACAAAAGAAGCCGGGATTTTCTCTCTCTCTTTCTCTCTCAGTCTTTCTTGTTTGGGGCTTAGGGTTTGTTTGTTGGTGGTAGTGGTTTGGTTTGGCTTTTTTGAGACAGAGTTGCGCTGTGTAGCCCTGGCTGTCCTGGGACTCACTCTGTAGACCAGGCTGGCCTCATGAACTCGGATATCTGCCTGCCTCTACCTCCCAAGCACTAGTATTAAAGGCTTGTGCCACCACTGCCTGACTAGGGTGTTTTATTTTCACCGCTGAAGTTTCTGAGAAAATGCCCTCTCCTTTGAATAAAGCTAGAGAAAGGTGAGAGTCAAGGACAGGGCCTGGCCACGCCTCCACCTATCCTGTCCTCCAGCCCACCGTGGCCACGCCTCCTCCCAGCCTTCCCTCCAGCCCACCACGGTTGATAAACCAGGAGCGTACAGCAGAGAGGGATTTTGTCCAAATAGATGAACGCCTGCAGCAGGGAAGCCCCGTGACCTTTTTCTTCATCATGAGCCACACTGCAGGCAGGTAGAGGGAGCATCTTCAGACAGGCTTTGGGACTGCCCGGCAATGACAGGCTGTCATTTAGTCTTGATCTAAACGCCAGGGCTGCAAATCTAATCCTCTAAGTGATTCCAACCACTTGCTAGGAACCCTGGTTGCTTGAGTTATTATATTAATGTCTCAGGTTCCAGGGACTAATTGGCCCTGGATCAACTTTTTAAGAAGCCTAGCCAAGTGATTTGTCCAGAAACGATCATGTTTTAATCTGACACATTTTTGCTATTGGAAGACAGATGCCTCCCGAATGCAAAGTGCCTTTAGATGTATGTCATGCGTCTTTACTCTGGCTTGGTGGAGGGGCCTACCCAAGGTTAATCCAATGTACCCATGAGGAATCCACTTTGGTTCAAGACTCCGGTTGCTAGGCAGCTGTGGCCTGGCAGCTCCCGAATAAAGCATGTCTGCATGAGGGTTTCAAACGAAAGACAAACTGGAAGGTGGAGTCAATATCCCTGTTGTTTACCCAACATGTCCCATGTCTGTGGTCCCCTACACAGGGCCAACCTTACATGTATGTGTTGGTTAGTTCTCTGACCTTCTTATTCTACTCTGCCTTGGTCTCCTCAGTTAGAATGGGAGGGTCATGGTGATATTTCTAGTTTCTAATGTATTTGATTCTGAAATACTACAGTTGGAGGCTATCTCTTCAGGGAGGCTGGATGATAACTACAAGATTTGAAGTGATATTTGGTGATCACCATAACTACTTGAGTGGATTATTAGAATTATCTAGCCATCCACTCAAAAATACCCCATTAGCCAGGTCTAACTGACAGCTTTGTTCATTCTTTCCTGTGGCAAATTCAAAATCCAAAAATTGCTCTGTTTTGAAGAGATTGAGGAATATATGCTTCCAAGACCTAACAATTGGATTAAATAGATCATTTACAATACAGTATGATAGGAGACTTCTTCCTGAATAGAACACCAACAGCACAGGCTCTAAGATCAACAATCAATAAGTGGGACCTCATGAAGCTGAAAAGCTTCTGTAAAGCAAAGGACACTGTCATCCGAACGAAACGACAGCCAACAGA
>CM053752.1:8919519-9182670 GCA_028658305.1 Pachyuromys duprasi
TGGACTTGGAGGGGGCGGGGAAGAAGGAGATGAGGGAGGGAGTGGGAGGGTAGGAGGGAATGGGGGAGGGGGCTACGCCTGGGATTCAAAGTACCTAACCTGTGATTGAGATAAAAATAAATAAATTTAAAAAAAAACAATACAGTATGATAGCTAAAGATAAAATAGTAGTAGTGGCCCACACCTTTAATCCCAGCACTCAGGACGCAGATGCAGGCTGATCTCTGTGAATTCCAGGCCAGCCTGGTCTGCAGAATGAGTTCCAGGACAGTCAGGGCTACACAGAGAAACCCTGTCTCGAAAAACCTAAAATAAGATTTAAAAAAAAATAGAAAAGCAGGGTTATTAAATAGAAAGTTACCAGTGTGATGCATGTATAACAATAACCTCCTTGCTTCGACATATATATTATATATATGGGACATAAAGAGGATTTAAAGCATGAGCTCACTTTTATTTGTATAGTCACATAGTAATAACAACTATGTTTAAAATGTCCATGCCTTGACCGGGACTTGCTTTTGCTAGAAGATAGTGCCACTTGAGTTGACTCCTAACATTTTTAAGAATGCCGCTGATGTCCTGATTGATTCTCACAGACACGTTAGGGAGATGTGCAGTGCACAGCAAAGTCCCTGCTACGTTGTGCTGGTCCTGGCCAGTACAGGTTGCCTGTGTGACCAAACCCAGCCGAAAGTACCTTCTAGTACACTGTAATTAGTCGAGCCATTTACTTCACAGCAGATCCTCAAGACCTCCAGTGTCCGTCACATTCTAATGAGGCCAGACTCAATAGAAGCCCACACTGGGAAGCGTGAGGCCACCGGCAGCATATTCCACACACCAATCAGCATAGCGACACATAGTGTCGCATCTCCCAGCAGGTTCCTAACTGACTTCCAAGTGCTGTGTAATAGGAAGGACTCCATAAATGTGACATTAATAATCACCAGCTTGAATCTGGGTCACCTCAGCCGTAACTCAAAGATCAAACGCCGCCCAATGGTAATGAGTGTGTGAGAAAGTACAGCAGAAAGGCACCACGTTTCTTAATGACACCTTTGTGCCTCTTTAGCACGGTTAGAGGCGGATGGAAATCAAGCCGCCTGAACCCTCGGTCTGGAGGCTAGCCCTTCAGGGAACAGCTGGCACACTTTCGTGGAGACATCCTGTTTCTTGAGGGACATCACAGCAGCTTCTGTTGCTCTAGCTCCTTAAGTGGATACCCAAGCCCTTTCATCTTTTCCTGACAGTGTGGTCACGTCAGAGTATTGATGCCTAGTTTGCGTGTTCCCTTGTCTTCTTGACACTACCCTCATATATGCGTGTCAGCCTTTAATATGCAACTTTGAAATGTTTACTTCAATTTGGGGACATGGTTTCCTTGCAAGATGCTTTTATTGAGTGATTGTATTGTACCAGGCATAGGGTAAGGGTCTAACAACACAAACATTAGGCAAGAATAGTACCATCTTGAAAGAGCTCACTCTTGGTAGAAAACAAAGACACTTGAACAGGAACATACATACATACATACAGACAGACAGACAGACAGACAGACAGACACATATATGCATGTGCATGTATTTATTTTATATACAGTGTGTGATATATATCTGTTATACTAGCATAAATGTGAAGACTGAGGCCACTTGTCGTGTGTGGGTTGTGATGGAAAACATCAGGAAGGAAGAGAAGGTTGAGCTGATCCTGAAGGATGAGTAGGAATCGGCCAAGCCATCAGAATTGGAGTCAGTGTCATTCTAGATACAAGGCAGAGCATACAGAAAACAGGAGGGAAATGTGGAGTCTTGGACTTGCAAGTCTATGCAGCTCAGGCGTTGGTACTGCTGTTCTGCAGGGGGTTGATGCCCCTTTACAAACCCTCAGTTTCAATCAGCAGTAAGGGAGGAGTCTGACAGCCTGCCCTCTGAGCTTCCCTCACTTGGAATAGAAGACTGCTCCTTACAGGCTGAAAACAGCCAGCCCTGCTACTAGATATACATAGGTATGCATTCACGTATCCCAGTATGCACCTAACTCTTTAGCTCATGGACAGGCTTGAATTTCCACTTTGATAGCACCAAGGAATACAGGATGTGCTTCAGGGATGCTTGTGCTAGTTTCTGGGAGAGAACGTGTGGGCATGAATGGTTGGAGAGAAAAAGCCTGAAAGAGAGTAGCCTCGGACTGTGACTTACCACATTGCTCTCTCTGTTTTGTTTTCATGAAACCTTCTTTAATGTTAAGAAAAAGAAAACAGAAAACCTTACAAAGTGTAAATAGTAAGCAATAGACTCATAGGAGATCGGCAGATTAACTGCTTTCTTCTTCTCTTCCTCCCCCTCCTTTTTGAGGCAGGGTCTCACCAAGTAGCTGTGGCTGTCCTAGAACTCACTAAGTAATCAGGCTGACCTCAGGCTCACAGAGATCCACCTGCCTCTGCCTCCTGAGTCCTGGGATTAAAGGGATGCACCACCATGCCCAGGTCTTTATTCGTTGATATTTCTTGAAATCCTTTTTTAAAACATTGTAATTTAACAAAAAAAAATGTAACTATAATTTAGCTTTTGAAATAACAATATAAATGGCTAGACTTTCATTTGAAAGTAAATCATGTTCATTTGTCTCTTTGGAAAGGTAAACTCTCTTCTTAAAGCTATGGTTCTTTAATATGGAAATACTATAACTCTTGATTTAACATTTTAGAATCTCTTGTCTTCTAGTGGCTACCGACCATGTTTCCAGGCAGTCTGGCATGTGATAAATATTTTGTAGCATATGTGGCTGAACGTGCCAATTTCAAAGAACTTTACAAGCTTTAATTAATTTTCTCAGCATCCAGATGCTCTTGGTTTATTGATGGGAAATCCACAGACAGTGGGGCTCAGACGCGTTGCTTGAGAATTCATCTAGCAAAGATGTTTTCAAACTCTGATGGCATGGTAGGGGGAGCTAGCTGCTTTATGCAAACACCACACTACCCGGAGCCCAGCATGTGGAGTTAGGCTGCCATGTTGGAAGGCAGGAAAGATGTTCTGCATCAGGCTCCCTGTTAACCCAAATGCTAGTCAAATTTGAAGTTCAGTACAAATATTGCATGTTCTCTAAAAAAAAATACTGTTTTGGGGAATTCATGTTTACCTGCACATTCTGTGTTTCATGCTGCAACGCCAAGCTGGTGGCTAGAGCCCACACTCCCAGCTTCGTTGTCTCCTGGACAGGTGAGCTGCCTGGCTCCTTGAACACATCTGAAGGCCACAGACAGCAGCAGTCTGGACAAATAGTGAGAAGGAGTGAGGGCTGCCCTCCTGGTTGCTGAGCCTCCTCCTGGTCATGCTGCCTTAACTGCACATGGTGTCTTTAGGGTTATTGCTCTCACTTCCCTTTCTCTTGCCTCTGATCAAAGCCATCAGTTCCCCTCTCTTCAGCAGCAGCGTTTGCTGTCACCCATGTCTGGAAGCTGACATGGAAGCTGCCTTGGAGGGGAGCGGATCTGCTGGTGTAACGGTGATTGCTCTTTGCTTGCACCACACAACATGAAGACAAACATGGACAGGAGCTAGAGAATGGTCCTGACATGACTATGACGGGGGTTAGGGTTGGCTTTCAGGGAGTTGCCCTTGTCTTTCGGTCTAGATGGCAAAAGCCTTCAGAGGCCCTGGCTTGCTCTCGATGTTCAGCAAAGCACATCTGTTTTCCCACTGCCACAGATTTGGGGAATTGTTCTCATTTTGCTAGCCAGCTCCTCTGCAGAGTGTTTTCATTTATCCAGCCATTCGGTTCCTCGGTGTGCGTGAATATGGAGTGATTTTCAGTCAGAAGCCGCCATGTTTGTTTTAGGGGAAATAACTCCTTAGCACCAAGGGGGCTCCCCAATTAGCTGATAAAAAATATTTTAAAAATATAGAAGAAACTGGGGTCCTTATCCTGGGATTAAGGCAACCTAAGTACTTTAGGTTTGCTGTTCTCCATGGATGACTAGCCAACTCTGAAAGATTTTATATTTATAAAATGTTAGTCATGGCTTAGTTTTTGATGGATGCATTGATAGGGTATGATTTAATTCTTTAGGTTCCCCCCCCCCAAAAAAAGAAAATGTGCTGTAAGCATGTTACTTATAAAACATGAAAAGGAAATATTTGAGATTGAGTTTTTCTGCTCTCTGTGTATTTATTTGCAGTGCTGGGAATCAAACCCAGGGCCCTGTGCCTGCTATGCAAGAAGGACTCTCCCACTCAGCTGCCATATGCCATGGCCCAGATGGACATTTTCAGCAGTTGTAGATGTCAAAGTCCTAGGTAGAGATCTTCCAGGGTGGAGATCTTTTGTTGTTGTTTTAAGACAGGGTCTCGCTGTGTAGCCCTGGCTGGCCTGCAACTCTCTGTGTAGAGCATTCCAGCCTCAAATTCATAGAAATCCTCCTGCCTCTGCTGGAATTAAAGGCATGCACCATCACACCCTATAAGATAATTTTTTATTTTATTTTTATTTTTAGTTTGCAAATGTTTATTTGTCTTCCCGGCTTAGTTTTTATGTGAAACCTGCTCACATTGTTGAAAGTTAAGATGTATATCTTGTTTTTGATTAATCCACCATAGAGTTGTTGAGCTACTCCTTCAGGTCACAGAGCGAGGTAGTGGGTAGAAGGAACATCCAGGAAAGAGGAGCTGAAGCTACAACCCAGGATCTCCTTCCTTCAGGACTTGGCTGTGCTGTGGGACAGTGCTTTCCTCCTAGTCACTCTGGAGAGGAGACTGATGAGTGTTCTGATGTCTCAGGGTGACTGAGAGCCACCAGGCTAAATGTTTCCATCCGTACCTAAAGGCCCAGGACACCTGAGGTCACGGTAGGGTTTTGCCTATAAAAGCAAACCCAAGCTCCCATCTGCTGAAGTGGATCTTGAAGCCGTTGAACCTAAAGCCTGTAACCAGGGGACTCATCTGCTGCTTCCAGGGAGGCCAGAGCCAGGACTGCGTGCAGACGGGGGCCAGTCTCTGGCAGCTTTTCCTACGACCTCCCTTGTGCAATGGCTTCCCTCCCTAGGCTAGTTTCAAGGAATTTATTTTTAATCGACTATATAATACAAGCTACCTGGCATTTTCTTTTCCCCTCTTCTGTTGTCTTTTAGCTTTTATGTATTCTCTTAGAGAAGAAAATAACCTGTAATTTTATTCTTTAAGTACCTCCTTCAGAAAAGAGCTTTTTATCAGGCTTGGAATGCCACTGAGTGAGAGAGTGCTTACTGGTTTTGCTTTTGTTTTACTTTGAGAATCATCCCAATCTATAAAATAATATGGAGGCTACTAAAATACATGAACTTTCTTCTCATTCTGATATGTATGTAGGAAGAGGGCCACATTTCACTCTGTCAGTGGCTAGATGAAAGTAGGATTTGTTGAACAATTTGGGGTATTATCTATGTGATAAAGCCTGGGATCCTAAAAGGTTTCTTACTTGCTAAAACAATTTTTAGGGCCAAAAATTAAACTCATCCATACCATTTCATGAAATTAAATTAAACTCTGTTATTATTGGTATTGACATATAAATACTCATGAAAACCATCTCTTAGATATAAAAATAACTTGAACACTGAATACTCAGGAAGAAACTTCCTTAAGGATGTACATACTTATGAATAAACCGGATGTTTTAGAAAGACAGGAGTGCCGCATGAAGTTGGTGATCACAGTACCTAAGCTGTGGAAGTCAGACCTCTCTTCGTCCACCAAGCTGTCTCGTGGGATTTACTTAAAGCTGGAGCCAAAGCTCCGTGATTCTTCAGGACTCCTGTGAGTTCACAGCATCACTTCATGACCTATTTGGAAGACAGTCATTTAAGCACGGACTCTGACAACCATTTAACAACGCATAATAAAACATGGGTCATATATGACTCAAGAGAGGGAAGTAGACGAACTGAGGCAGCCAGGGCTAGCCGGGTAGCCCAGGTGTCTGGGCACCAGTCCAGTGCGCCTGGCTAATGAGCTCAGGAGGCCGAGACCTGCTTGGTTGCACTTCCCATTAGCACGGTGCCACCAGATATCACTCTGGGACATTGATTGCAATTGATTCACAAAAGGAATGCCCTGGCACACACAGTGCCTGTGATGCCCTCTGCAGAGCCAGCAGACCTTGCAAATGCCATATCATTCAACTTTAGCATAAAGAGCCTGGGTCCCCATGATTGATCCGTCTATTCTGGAGACTGTGTCACCACAAAGGAGTTGATTTGTCTTGTTTGAAGGGTCAGGTTTAATTGCACAGGTCAGTTAAAAAGAAAAGAAAAGAAAGTGAAATGACTGCTTTTGACTCTTCGTCTATGCCTTGCTTTTTACCCAAGACCACAGAGCAGTGCGGTCAATTTCCTTAATCGATACAGCTGGAGCCATAAGTGTGCTGTACACTGAGCTCTAAGACCTGAGTTAGCGAGTCCGGTGGTAGAAAGATTGTCCTGAAGGTGGCTTCTCTGCAGAAAGGCTCCCACAGGCAACAAGAAAAGAGGCACTAGGTGGCACTGTTCAACTAGAAATGACCTTTACTAAGCCAAGCGTGCCTGCAAGTACATGCGTTCTACAAGGCCTGGGCTTCATTAAAAACTGCAAATCTAGGAGCAATGTGAGGTTTGGAATTTTGGCTTTTTAAAATTAAAATGGCCCCTTATTAACGCTATATCAGGTCTCTTGCTGAGCTGATTTTGTTACTAACTTATTTTGCTGTCTCATTTAATGTTACTTTTTAAAAAGGCTAGCAAAGAGCTCTTTTAGACATTAAAAGCTAAGAAGAAATAGTGGTATGTCCATAAGGTGGAAAAAGTATGCACCTCCTAAGAAGCAAAATACAGAGGGAAAGTCGTATGAAAAATACACAGGATATATTAATGTGGAAGAAGAAGGTTATGAAAGGGTATGTATAAAGTGGTTATTCTTTGGGGGAAATAGTATATGAAAATATGCTATTGTGTTTATGTACTTGTCTATGCTGGCGTATGGCAAATGGGATTAAGGATTTCTTTCTGGTTTTATTTACTGTTAAAATAATATGCTGGGTGGGGGTGGAATCCTGGGCCATATAATTACACCCTGGGAGTTTGGAGTCAGGAGTTCAATACCGTCCCCAGCCATCTAGCCTGGGCTGCACGAGACCTTGTCTTTAACAAACAAGTGTGGCTGGGGAAACAGCTCATTTGGTAAAGGGCAAGCCTGGGGACCTGATTTGGTCCCCCACAGCCGTGCTTTAAACAAAACTGATTTGGTGGCAAGAACTTACAGTCCCAGCTGGGGAAGTGGAGACAGGCAGAATCTCTGGGACTCTCTGACCAGCCAGGCGTCTGGCCCTATGACACTGTGGAGCCACTTCCTTCCCGACTGTGACATTGAAGATGCCCGACCAGGCTCCACTCCCAGAGTGCTCCTCATTCAGAATTCACTGCAGTTAGTGCTTTATTGGCCAATTTGAAGTATATTCCCAACTTTTGAAAACCTTCTGTAGTTTTAATGTGTCTTCAGTATAAGTCCGGCTCTTCCTTTTTAAGCATTGACCTCTTTCATCCTCAAGCTGAATTCTTTGTCTCTTCACATGGTTGCCAGTGAGTTTCCCCTTCCATCTTAGTCTCTCCCTATTAATATTACCATATCAGCATACGTATGTGCCTTAATTTTTTCTTAACTTTTGATTTGCAAATGAGTTGTATTTTCCCAGTATATCTCTAAAGGCTACAATCACTGTGATTCACTTTGGTTTGATTTTTTTAGTTAATTACAAAAATTTTTTGTAGGACAGGTTTTCATTCAGTAGCCCCAAACTGGCTTAAAACTTGATAGCCCCTGCTTCAGGTTCTGAAGTCTGGAATTATGGGTACGTGGTTTGCAATTAAGAAATACTTTATGACCTGGTACAGTGACACACCCTGTAATCCCAGCAGTCTGGGAGGCAGAGGCAGGCAGATCTCTGAGAGTTCGAGGCCAGATCTACAAACCCAGTGCAGGACAGCCAAGGCTTCACAGTGAAACCCTGTTTCAAAAAGAAAGAAAGAAAGAAAGAAAGAAAGAAAGAAAGAAAGAAAGAAAGAAAGAAAGAAAGAAAGAAAGAAAGAAAGAAAGAAAGAAAGAAAGAAAGAAAGAAAGAAAGAAAGAAAAGAAAGGAAGGAAGAAAAAAAAAGGAAAGAAAGAAATACCTTATGACGGGATAATATCCTGGCCTTTGTTGACATACCTTTTCCATACTGCACACAGGGCATCATAGATACCTTAAGAACTGGGTCATGAGTACTAAAAACATTTTAAATAAAGAACAGTACAAGTCTCATTTATATGCTGATAAATTCCGAATGAGAATTTGCAACCTATATTTTGGCCAATAATTAAAAATGGGTTACCTTCTAAACCTGTGGTTTTTAAGTTTTAAACAAAATATGTCATTAATTCTTAGACAAAATAGAGTTAACCTCCTACAGGATTCAACACATCCACCGAAGATGAACGCCACCAGCTAGCCGTCTTACGACTGCTACAAAAACTCCTAAGTCAAACGGAATAGAAAAAAAATAGCATTCAGGAGAAAACTTGGGTGGAGTGATGGGAAAGTTTGATGGAACAAGGTCAGAGAAGTGGCTGGGAGTGGCTGCTTCTCTTAGGGAAAGGCCTGACCATTGTTGTTTCTATTGTGGGTAATTTTAAATGGACCTTTTCCTAACAGTGCTCACAGCACAAGGAAAAGGGAATTATGTTTACTGAATTTGTAGTCCCACCCATCTGTCGTAGCAGGTTTGTTATTAATGAGCTTCCGAAGGATGTTTGATAGTCTAACTCTAGGCCCTTCCCTAACATAATCTTTCTGATAGCCTCAAAGGGTTCTGGGGCTTATCTCATTTTGATCTTGTCAGCGCTGTGACAAATGCCTCGGGGAAGCAGGAAGGATATAACCAGTCTTGAGAGATTTATATGATTTCAGGCATCACACACCCCGGACCACTTCTTTGTTCTTCAGGACAGAATTCTATTACTGTTTTCCTATTACTAGTCAGTGCTGGAGGTCTTGCTTCTGCTCTCAGACCCTCTTAGGTGGAGATGGGGCCCTGGATCCGCCACAGTGGGGACATTTTTCTTGACTCGGATATGCATCTGTACTTGTATACCTGATGAATATTGGTAGCTAGATGACCTTCTGTGTTACTACAGATACTGGCTTCAGCCTTAACAAGGCATGAAAGTCCAGAGTAGTTGTTAGTGTGTAGGCAGCCGGCTTCTGGGTTGCCTAGTAACCTATGATGTCATCATGTGTCACCAACCAGGTATGTGGCAGGCACTGTTCAGCTGCGAGTGCATAAGCTGTAAAAGAAACAACCCACCACTTTGTCCCTCTCTTACCTTCCTCTCTTACTCTCCTCTCTTGCTCTCTCGGCCTCACTTTCTTTCGTGAGGAGCCCCCACTATGTCTCTCTCTCTCCCTTTCCTCTCTCTCTCTCTCTCCACCTCCATCCGATACTTCTCTTTCATATTATATCTGTTGTGTGTATAGCATCATTTTAAAAGAAATACTAACAATAGTAACACTACTCTTTAATGGAAATTGAACCCTTTTCCCTCCTTCCCTCTTGGTTCTTTTTTTCTGTTTGTGCCTCCTTTGCCTTCTTTTTTCTCTGACATGTTTCCAACAAATAGTCCTGAACAATAAAAATAGTATAAACTTGAATACACATTTCAGAGACTATGCATACCTAAAAGTAGAAAGATAGTCCGTTCAACTGGATTTGGAATTTTTATTCTCTGCTTTGGTTTTGAAGAGCTGGTCCCTGGTTCTTTCTATGCTGGTGTATTAAGAACTGTTGTGGGGAAGGGAACTACTTAAGAGCTGGCTCAGCAGTTGAGAGCATTGGCTGCTGGTCAGAGGACCCCTGTTCAATTCCCAGCACCCACACGGCAGCTCACAACTGTCTGTAACTCCAGTTCCAGGGGATCTGACACCCTCACACAGACACACATGCAGGCAAAACACCAGTGTACATAAAATAAAAAATGTTAAACCCTCATTTAAAGAATTATTGGGGTCAGGGGAGATAGCTCAGTGGTTAAGAGCACTAGCTGCTCTTTTAGGGGACCCAGGTTCAAATCCCAGCACCTACATGGCAGCTCACAACTGTCTGTAACTCCAGCTCCAGGGGATCTGACACCCTCACAGAGATATAGAAAATGCATGCAAACTACCAATACATGAGAAAAGAAAAGAAAATGTTGGTTAGACACTAATTTTTAGTTACCAGATTCCCTAATGTCTAGGGAACCAGGGAGCATTTAACTGGCATGTGGTTGTGTATGGCATAAAGAAAGCCCTTCAACTTGGGCAACAAGCTTCACTCATTTAATGAGATGCCCACCACTGTGGAAGCTGTCATGTTGGGCAGACCCCATACCAGAGCAAACAAGGACGTTCGCCTTTAATGCCGTTTTTTAATGATGACACCAGGATGGCTCCCTGAGCATGGGAAGTCCTGAGTGAGTTTTATTTTTGTACAAGTTAATTACAAAGATACAGTTAAATAAATTCACAGTAAAGACGCTCTTCTGACCTCTTGATCTCTGACAGTTCAAATGGATATATTGCAACTTCCTAAACCGGGAAACAGTTGGAAAAAGAGAGCTGTATGGGAAAGTTTCTCAAACACACACTAAGCTACTTGCTCTAAAACAACACAGTGTTTCTTTGGTAGTTGGTAGTAAGGAGGAGGGAAACATTATTTCCTTGTGGGTATTTTAATGTGTGGATCGCACAGCACCAAGCTCTTTGTCCTTTGGTTTTCAAGGTTGGTTTTGGGGTTTGTTTTGATTTTTGTCCCAGGTCTTTTGCAAATTCTTTAGTACTCCCGAATTTTTATTCCTCTACAGAAATTTCTACTCAAAACTGCAAGTTAAAAGCTACAACTTCTTGATGAAAATAGTACACAGTCAATCATGTGATGGGCTAAATGTCCTTTTTTTAAATTAAACAAAAAAAAAAATCCCACTTGCAAGCTATCTGATTGACTCTAAGTCACTAATTCAGCACATTCACCATTTCAAGAATGCCTTTTGCTCTCTCCGTAAAGCAGCCCTCAGCTGACATTTTTACTGTTATCCACCATATACTTCAGCTCTTTGGAGGAGAATGAAGCTATTTAAAAGAAAATAAGATCATAAAAGCCGAGAAAGAGCACTTTATGACTTTTTGTGAGCAGACTTTTACAGCAGTGTGGCTTTGTAGTTTAGTTACCCAAAGGCACCTAGCAGACTGGTCCTGGTGAGCCTGTGCTCTGTCCAGCACCCACTTATAACTGGCATCTGCTGGCCTAGGGTAGAGCCAGCCGGGGACCCAGGCAAGCAGGGTCCTGTTGGGGACCTTAACTGCACTTTCCACTACAATCTTGGAATTTTCCTAAGGCAGTTTCACAGCTGGAATTTTAAAGAAGGTTTGCCCTTCAATAAAATGGCAGTAAATCTTAGGAAACATTGTGCCTTTGTTGTTGTTGTTTTAATTAACCTGGCATTTTTCTACTAAACCATTAACAAGTTATTGGACATCCCTTCCCCTTTCACTCTTAATGGTAATACTGGAAAAATGTTATATTTTTAAATATAAATATACATATAATATATATTTAATAAAGCAATTAATAAAATAATTACAAAGAGCCTTTGTATATTACAAATTATGGTTATGTAAATAGTCACAGAATATCTTCTATTTTTTTCATAAACCTGTGCATGCATTCTTCTAAGGTACAGTTCCGTTATTGATGTGATTTAGCATTGTTTTGTTATGAAGATGTGCAGTTTGTGTTCTTAAACACTAGAAACACACATTTGTTACTGGCAGGTTACATGCATGGCATCCCTTTTTCCAGGCCTCAAAGATACCATCATGCTTGGGAGTCTCATTTGGAAGCTGTCACACTCCAAAATGCCACTGACTGAGCATGTAAAGTTTCTCTTGAAAAGCTGATTTTAATGACTCCAGCCTGCTATTAAGAACAGTCTAATCAAATCTTAATGTGACAGTTTCTTATTTTAACGTGTCAAAGCTGTTCATTTTTTGATTGAAGAAAAAAACTGTGTTGTTTTGGTGCAAGTAGCTTAGTGGGTGTTTGAGAAACTTTCCCATAGAGAGAGGGAAATTTTGTGTGGTTACATAAAACAACCATGAAACCTAAAATTTCAGTTTTGCTAACTCCCACAGAACCCTCGGTATGGTAATAATTCCTGGTCCCCTGAATTCTGCATGGCAGGTGAACTGAGGCTGTATCTGGCGCTCTTTCCTCCGGGTGGGTGTCTTGACCATCGAGCACTGGCCTGAGAAAGGGGGAGGGGAGGAGAGCAAGGCAGGGCCGTTCGCTGCTCCAGCACAGAACAGAAACACGAATTGTCTAAACTGGTAAATTATTTACAATTTTCAGTGGATTCTACCCCACTGACATAAGCAGTTCAGTGAGTTTGCTTTCTTCGCAGGACCCATCATTCATCCATCTAATCAATATTACTGCTTACTCCTCACTAGAGCTGTTCCCAGCCAGTCTGCAAAAGGTCAGCCTGAAATACGTAGCTGTCAAATACCTGTATTGAAAAGCACCTGCCTTTAGAAGGAGTTTGTCTCAAACCCTCCCCAGAGCTTAGCATCTTCCTGTTGCTGAGTAGCCCCTGGCCAGTCATGGTGAAAGAAATGCAGCTTTGGTCTGTGACCCACACTAAACCATAAGCTCTCTGAAGGCAAGGCAGTGTGTCATTCTGGACAGGACATCTAGCATACAGTAGGTGCTTGGGAACAATTACTGACCTTAGCGTGAGGATATTTGTGAAGTGCATTCAGGCTTATAAAATACAGTGTGTGTGTGTTGTGCATCCTCCTTTGAAGCTGGTAAGACAGGTGTATTTATATTGACAAATCAGTGATGACTGACAAATAAGTGATGATTTAACGGACATTTTGGCTAGCAATGGAACTCAGTCATCCAGTGGCTTGATGAAGGTTTCCTAAGACCTTTCTTCAGATTGTGTCCCTTCTCTGAAACAGAGCCTGGAGCCTGTTTTGATGCTGGCTATGACATGCAGGCTAGCTCAGTGATCGCGGGCAGAGCCTGGAAACTGTAACGGTAAGGTGGGAATAGTAACAGGCATTCTTACAGGGGTGCTGTGAAGATGGCAAGAACCTTCATATGTATAATGGCTGAGCCCCTTACGGGTATTATTATTGGCATGGTGCCTGTGGGGTGCGATTTTGGTGTTTTGTTTTGTTTTGTTTTGTTTTGTTTTGTTTTAGAAAGAGCAAAGACAGGCATACTTGTGATGGAGCTGGGGAGAGGGAATGAACCAGATCTTTCCAGGGTCTTTTATGAGACTTCATCCTGGCTCAAGCCTGGGGAGGGATGCAATGAGGGCTGTAGCTTTTTGTCTTTGCCTAAGTTAAAGAGCCTCAGTCAGCGATTTCTGCAAGCAATTGCTTAAAGCGGCCTTGTAAGTGGCCACTTGAACATAATCAATAGGGCTTTATGTGTGAACCACAGAAAAGAATATGATTGTATTCAGCCACTGAGTGGGGTGGTAAGTGTTTGCTTACCTTCAAGTGGAATTTAGAGACACTGTAATATTATAGACCCAACCCGAGGCTGTTTATAAAGAAATGAGATTTGGTGATTAAATAGTGAAAGGTGTAATTCTTTTGACTCTCCGGGCCCTTAGAATAATAGAAGGTTTCTATATGCTGGTGTTAGGAGGGAGGCCATTGCTAATTCTAAACAACCAAGAAGCACATGAAGAAAATGCTACACAGAAATAATTACCATTCCAGGGGTTATCGGGAAGGTAGCTCTTAAAAGCTGTTCCTTAATGCTTCCTTTATTTCTTATTGCTGGGTTGTTTAGAATGTATTAGAGCTTACAAATACGCATTTGTTATATTTTAAATTTTTGTAGTAAGCCAAAAAAGTTGTAATGAAAACATTTTCAGTCCTGAGCTCTTTTGTCTTTTGAAACAATAAGAAACATTAGAATAATGATCTTTGTGCACTTTATCAGGAAAATTCCCTTCGTGGGACACAGAGATGAAAGATTTCAAACATTAAAAGCAGGATTAAAAAAAAAATGCAATGAGGTGTTTTGGTGGCACAGGGCTTCCATCCCAGCACTGGGAAAGCAGAAGCAGGCAGATCTCTGTGAGTTTATGACCAGCCTATACTCTATAGTGAGTTCTGAGCCAGTCAGGGATACATAATAATAATAAACAAACAAATGATGTTAGGACCATCTGGCTATGTCACCTAAAGGTGACCCCATTGATCACCAGGGTTGATGTGGATGCTAGACAGGTTCTTCTTCCTCCTAGCAGCCTAGTGGACTGAAGATGACCATCTTCACTGTAGAAGAGGACTGTCTTTGGTCAAGACACTGTGCTGTTAAGATATTAACTCCCTCTAGTCTTTTGCTTTAGTGATGAGCCTCTTAAGTGCAAAACTTTTTAATGAGAATTTGCCTGTCTCATAGGAAGCTTTTATATCCCTGAGGGTTCCTGGTTCTTGTTTTGTGAGCTGTTTGAGTCAAAGGGGAAGGTGGTGGAGCAATGGCGTCATCTTCCACCTTGGAACTTTTCAGCCTCCTATGTTACTCTCCCTTTTACAAGATACCTAAGGAAACTTTCTTAGCTCTCTTGAAAATAGTCTCTAGTTACTATTTTGGATGTATTTTTTAATAGGCTTTCCACTTAATTCTAAAAGTTTCCACTTTGAAATTATAGGTTATTTTCCTCATTACCCTTTTCTGCTATGTTTTTCTAATGCTTTTCCCGTAAGAACAGTGCTCTGGCATCCCCAGCACTTGACGAGGCAGGCTTGTGCACATTACCACCTTAAAATGTTACAGCAGTCAAAGTAAATGCCAGGGTGATACCCTACGCCGAGGCCAGTGAGGTGGTTCAGCAGGTGGAGGTGCTTGCTTCCGAGCACGATCAATGCGTGGACCCCCACATGGTGAAAGGAGAACAACTCCTATAAGTTGTACGCTGGCCTCCGCACCCATGCGCTGCGTGTGTACACATCTGCACACACATAAAGTAAATGAATGTTTAAAAAAAGGAAGTGAAATTAAAATATATATATACTTGCACTCAAGGAAACCATTCCAGAAATTTGCTGCGTTTGCTGAAATTGAAAACAGTCTCTCTGCACATTCCCCATAGAAGTGCTACTTGCTCCTGCTCACAGCTTCCTGCGACAGAGGAACTACAACCCCACCCCTCGTACCCAGCCCCAGTACTTCTCAAAGAGAGAGGAAGAGCTGGAGAGATGGGTCTGCAGTTGAAAGTACTTCTGCTCTTTCAGAGGACCTAGTTTCAAGTCCCAGCACCCATATGATAGCTCACAACCATGTCTAACTCCAGTTCCAGAGTATCTGGAGCCCTCAGGCAGACATACATGCAGGTAAACACACCAATGTACATCAAATTAAAAAAAAAAAAAAAATGATGCCTTCTCCTAGGTGCCTCCATTGGTGATTGGTGGGACTGACTGGCAGTACAGGAAGGAGTAAAAGGAATAAACCAGCTCACCTTTGCTGACTTGCTGTGATCCAAGTACTCAGTACTCCTGTAGATCATCTCACCGAGTTCCCATGCCCTCTGTGGTTTTTTTTGTTGTTTTTTTTTTTTCTGAAACAGGGATAATGTTGTGTTTTTCTCCCCATCACAGAAGCAGGCAATAACATAAAGACATTAAGTCGCTTTCCTGACAATACAATTATAGTGAACAGCTGACAGAGCTCTTGGGTTTAGGATGGCTTTATTGGTTTGCTTGTTTGTTTTGGTTGGTTGGTTCGCTTAAGGACTTCTGTTTTGGGCGGTTTTGTTTTGTTTTAGTCTGTGTGTGTGCAGTAGGTAGAGGGTGAGATGGCTTAGGTAGCGTAGACCCGCCATCAGTTGGCTTTATTCATTCAAAATCTTTCTTGCAGTTGGTTGGTAAGTACATAGTCACTGCTTATGAAATTAGTTGGCTGTAGCACAGGACCCGTCTGAAAGCAGACAGTCCCTGGCTTCTTTTCAGAACGGAGATGTCCAGATGAACATCTGCTTTGCCCTCGGGCCACACACAAAGGAGAGCCCAGCTCCAGCCACTGGCTCGCACATGCTGCTGCCTGCCGGGGTCACCTCTCCCTCTGAGTATTTGCTGTCATACAGAGATGACAGCCCCTGTCTTTGCAGGTGGATCAATATTTAAACTGTTCGGAGAAGTTGTTGGCTCCCTGTTCTTTAGGCTGCTGTGTAACGAAAGCCCCCCCCCCCCGTGCTCCCTGGGCCTCTTCCCCATCTGCCGGCAGGGCTGCAGGGCTGTGCTTAGCATTACCCAGAGCCTGAGACAAGGCAGTTCAAAGCAAGTCTGCTTGCAGTGCACAACACAACCATCTTTCTGTTTGCTTGGAAAGGAAAACAGCTCTGTTACATGTAGGCATCAGACCCAGAGGTAGCCAGGTCATTCACAGGGGACATTCATTTTTCCATCTTTTTTCTCATGATCACATCCTGGTGTGTGATCGCAGCTGCTGTACAATTATAGCTATTTAAGGTGCAACAAGTTGAAATTGAAGGTTAGATACACGTACATTAGTGGGGTGGTGCCGTTAAGTAAAGAAATAGAGACGTGATCACAACAGCATTTTTAAATTAATGAACATGATTTGCTTTAATTATTTTTTTAAAATATGTATGTCTAATAGGACTTCTTCCTCAATCTGACTTTTTTATGCTGACTGTGGCACATTTTTCTTCAAACAATTGCAGGGCCCTGCTTTATCGTTACACAGATGGTTTCCGTTAATTCTCAAGGAAAGT
Organism: Pachyuromys duprasi; assembly: GCA_028658305.1. Classification (NCBI taxonomy): domain Eukaryota; kingdom Metazoa; phylum Chordata; class Mammalia; order Rodentia; family Muridae; genus Pachyuromys; species Pachyuromys duprasi. The sequence continues at coordinate 8,936,364 of CM053752.1, forward strand.
AAGTGATTACAATTAGTCAAATATTCAAAATTTCAAGATTCTGGAGTTTTGTCCTGTTATTTCAGGCATGAGTCCATGTGCCATCCTCTCTCTCGGGGAATGCCTTAAAAGAAAAATGATTCCAGCAGTTAATGTTGTATCTTAGAGTTCTCAAAGCGAAGCCAAGTAAATCCCTGCTGCCTTGGCTGGCTCTAAGTGTTGGTGAGGGTTTTGGTATTTTTGTTTTGGTTTGGTTTTTGTTTTTTTGCTTCTTGTTTGGGTAATTCAAGGGGGATGGAAATAATCTAGATAAAAATCTAGATAATGATAGTTTAAACACTGTAAGTTCAGGAAATACTAGAGAGGCTAACCACCGTGTTTCGTGCCTCAGGAATCTAAGTCAGAAAGGTCACCATGAATTCAAGGCCAGGACTATATACCTAGTTCAAAGCCAGCCCAGGGTACATAGCGAGTTTAATAGCCTGGGAGGCCAAGCAGTGGTGATGCACGCTCCTAATCCTAGCACTGGGAAGCAGAGGCAGGCAAATCTATGAGTTGGAAGCCAGCCTGGTCTACAGAGTGAGTTCTAGGACAGCCAGAGCTACACAGAGAAACACTGTCTCAGAAAAAAACAAGCAAAACAAAAGAAAAGGAAAGAAGGAAGGAAGGAAGGAAGGAAGAAAAAGCCTGGGTTACAAAGTAAGACCCTGTAACAGAAACAAAAGAACACTTCTTTTTTGTCCCATTGCAGCATGCATGGTCGCACACGCTTTTAAAATAAATATTTCAGCAGATTCAAAGAAAGGACAAAGAGATGGAGAGTGTTGCCTCCCACTCGCGTCCTCCCCATCCCTATAAACCATTGTTTGTAGCAGATTTCTCCCAACTTGTTGGCTTTACCCAAATGATACTGATTTCATTTTGATGTGTAGTCATACTTAACAAATGTTTGGTTGATTGGGATACTAGTGAGAGCAGAGATGGTCACCTGTGCCTAAGCTGGACCATGAGAGCATGTCACCACTTGTCAGCATGGTGGCCTCAAAGCAGGGGAAGGTCAAGGACTGCTCAGGAAATTAGATGTTGCCAAAGGTATACTTCAAGGCAGCAACTCAGATAGCTGGTGGGCCCGGACCCATAATAATGCCCTTCAATGCTGTGTGAAAGGAGCTTCAGATTTTATCTGGTGAGGATTTTTCTCTGTGGTAGCAGTCTGGAGGATGGCTAGATTAGAGGAGGTAAGATCAGACTGGGAAACAAATGAGTAGTCTCCTGCAGAAAGAAAAAAAGAGTGGGGTCCGACAATGTTTGTGGGCTTCTGGTTTAGACAGCCAGGCACCCATGAGACAGGACTGGAAGCGGGAAGCACAGTGACATTACCCATGAGTCACCCAGGTGGACATGTCCATATGTCATGGCAGTCATGTGGGTCTGGAGTATAAAGAAAAGATGGGGGCCTAGAGCCCCGAGTATTCTTACGCTGAGGACATTGCACGTGGCTCAGGGGACTGTCAAAATCAGCTTTGCAGCAGACAGCTTCACCTGCCATCCTCTGTGTGGTTAACTTTGTTTCATACGCATGTGGATTCTCCTGGAGTTCGTCTGGGTCACACAACAGAGCTTCCTACCATACATACCTAGAAAATAAGGATCACCAGGATGGGTGGAAGCAGCTGCTGGTGACGGTCCTCTCCCAGCTTCCTGTGAGGTCTTGAATTTAGAAATCTAGGAGCCGTTCTTTCGCCAAAACCAGAGTAGTGTCTTCAGACACCCAGTATGCGTCTTTACTGCTAGGTGGGGTAGACGGGGCAGAGCCCGCCTACCATCTGTAATGATGACTTCCAGCTTGCTCCCCTCCCAATCTTGTGCTCTAAGGACCAGCTCGGAATCCGCTCTTTCCTTTGAACTTACCTCCCACAAGCCAGCCAGCCTCTGCTCCTCAGAACTCCGCTAGTGTTTATTATTTTATGTCTCTTATTTGCCACTTAGTATTCACGCCTCTGTAGTTAGTCATTCTGGTATATGTGGATGCCTTATTGTCCTTCCAGGTGGAAGTCTCCTGAGTCCCTAATTCTGTTTTCTGTATTGTTTTATGCCTAGAAGCACATAATAATTTTTTGCTAACATTGTCTGGTAACCTGTAGTGTGTATTTTTCTATTTCACATATAAATATATAACCTTGGTATTCTTATAAATAAACACCCCTTACAAACATAGATATGTTTATTATATATATATATAATCATTCTGTGAACATAGAAAATGGGGCTAGCTCCTAGCTTTTCATCTGAGTGGGCCTTATGATAGCAGTTCATGTTATCTGAACACAGTGTATACTATCCCATGCGGTACTGTGAAATAACATCATGACTAGGGTCATGGCTCAGTAGCAAGGCAATTGCTTAACATGCATGAATCCCTAGATTCAATACCCAACCCTTCCGAAAGAGTAACAACTCAAAAAGAAAATAAATAAAAAATAACATCATGAGGTGTCCTTGGGAGACAGAGGCAGGTGGATCTCTACGAATTAAGGCCACCTTGATCTACATAGAAAGCTACAGACAGCGTGGGATACATAGTAAGACCCTGCCTCTTGAAAGAAAGAAAGAACAAGAAAAGAAAAGAAAGAAGAAAAGGAAGTCCTTGGGAGTTGGATACAATGGTGCGTGTCCAGATCCCAGTGACTTAGAAAGCTAGAGAAAGATGTTCACTTGTGCCAGAAGTTCAAGACCAGCCTGGACAGTGTGACACGATGCCATATCAGAAATGAGGGCTGGAGGAAGGGATAGAGGAAAGTCCAGCAGGAAGGCAATAGTGGATGTTTGTAGCTCAGTAGTAGAGCAGGGACTTAGCTTCTGCTGGGTTTAATACCAACAACCAAAAAGGAAATTACTTGAAAAACTTGATAGCAGGTTTTTGTTTTTGTTGTTTTCTGAATCATTCAAATGGTTTCAGGATAGTCTTTTTAAAAATGATTTAATGTGTTAAGTTTGAATGTTTTCCAGGAACAAATTAAAGTAAGATACAAATAACCAATTCAGTACATTTGACTTTAGGATTGTCTGCATAGAAAGGATTTGTCTGTGCATATGACTTCAGGATTGTCTGTGTTCTGCCATAGAGACCTTCAGGATATAGCTGAGTTTGTGCGTTTGGATCATCCAGTGATGTTCAACAAGCCTTATGACTTAATTGTTTTCTGGTATTAGTTTCTAGTTGCTGACAGAATTGTATAACCCAGAGGTCTTTCCAAGGGGCAGGGAACTATTTGTTCCTCATATCAGAATTGGCTGGTTTTGGCTGCCTTTAGTACCACTGTTTAGATCTTAATCACATGTGTGTATGTATTAGTCTGATAAACTAAGGCATAACGAGTCTGCCCAGGTGCTTACCAGCACTGCCGCCTCTGATGGAGCCCCCACAGGGCCCCTCAGCACCTTGTTGCCATGAGCCTATAGCTTTAATGTAACTTCTGGAGATTCTAGTGGAGGAAACTTGGCCCCACCCGATCCTCAACTCAAACTCTGAATGGGGTGGGAGACATTTTAGTTGGTATTGATGTTAGATGACAATTAGGACAAAGATTAGCTACAAGATGCATAGGTGAGTACAGAATAGTTGCAGAGCAGCCTATGGGAAGATTGTGGGATAGGATATGAAACAATACCCCCGAATTATGTGCACAGTGTAACTCTGTATATCACATCCTTTTCCCTCTCATTCCTCTATCAGAGAGAAAGCTGATGATCACCAGTATTATCAAGTAACCCCCCCCCCGCCCTTGTGGTTAGTGCTTAGGTTCAAACCTGGGGCCTCATGTGTGCTGGGTAAGAGAACCATCATTAAGCTTCAGCCACAACTGTCCATCAAACTCAGTAGTAATGAGGCAACCTGGTATGTTTATTGGTGTGAAGCAAAATGAGGTATACAAGGACTCCAATGAGACCATTCTGGGAATGGTCTCAGAGTCCTTTACACAGTTTATGGGAAAGTGGGGAGTATCTTGGTACATTTGGGCTGCTATAATAAAGTACCATAGGCAGAGTAGCCAGTTAAAAGCATCAATTTATTTTTACCTGTTTGAGACTGATCCAAGATCACGGTGCTGAAAGATTCTCTGACTGATAGGTGGAGGATATGTCTTTTTGGTTCATAAACTTTTTTCATCTTCATCCTGAGTCCTCAGGTAAGGAAAGAACAAGACCAGTCCCTGAGAGTCTCTCTAAAGACACTAATTCCAGCCATTACTCATAACATAATCCTAACACCATCACTTTTGCTGGTGAGGTCACAAAGAGGGGCTGGCAGAGTGTCTTAGAGACACAGCATAAAACGCTAAATCCAAAATGTAAGGCAAATCTAGAGCTTTCCAATGGTCACTCTAATTAAAGGAAAACTGACTATTCTAGATTACAGAGACTGAGATGTTCTGGCCAAATACACACAGAGGAAATTCGTATCAAAAGAAAATGCCTCTCTTAAAACATTTTAAAAGCAAATGTGTGACGGCTCACACCTACAAACACAGCATTTGGGCAACTGATGCAGAAGGATTGCAAGCAATGCTGGTAAGGGCCAGCCTCATGCAGGGAGTGGGCACGTTTGATCCTTCTCACCTGGCTGTGCTGCCAACACGTGCACCTTCTGTCCACAGCACTGCTTGCCAGCTCTCAAGGCTGTCGCCGTGACCACTCTCTCAATGGAGATGAGAAAATGAATGGTTCTCATCTCCCTTGCCCAGTTCTGTGCTCCACAGGAGAAAATGAGAGTCAACACATTCTTGAATTAGATAATTAAGGATGAAAAACAACCTTCTTTATGACTTGAATAAGTCTTTTTCTATACAACACAAATTCTAATCACCAGTCTCCTTGTTATAATGAGCTATCTAAACTTCACTTCAACAATCTTGTGTCTGAGCATTCCTGCTGGGGAGTGCATCTTGCATCATAAACTCTATTAGCACACTAACATTTCTTTGCATTTTCCTATAGTGTCTTTTGACTGTAAGTCAAAGTAGGCTATTGGGCACTTTCTGTTAAGCAAATGCTGTAGTTTGAGTCTTTTTGTTGTTGTTTTGAGACAGTGTTACTCCATGTAAGCCTGGCTGTCCTGGAACTGGCTCTATAGAACAGGCTGGCCTCAAATTCAGAGATTTGCAGATTAAAGGTGTGCACCATCATGGTGCACCTATAGTCTGAGTCTTATGTGCCCACTTGCTGCCCATTTGTTAAAAGGGGTCAGTTCCACAGGCTTTATGGGGATGTGTCCTACAGGGGACCAGGAGCCTTGGCTTCCTCTTTACTCTCCTGTGCCTTCTAGCCATAAAGTGAGTGGTTTGGTTCCTCCACTTCTACTTGGCACTTTCATTAGAAGCCCCCAAACAGCCATGTGTGGTGGTGCATGCCTGTAATTCCAGCACTCCCAGGGAGACAGAGGTATTCAGATCTCTGTGAGTTTGAAGCCAGTCTGGTCTACAAAGTGAGTCTAGGACAGGCAAGGCTACACAGAGAAATCCTGTCTCAAAAAACCGAAGGAGGAGGAGGAAGAAGCCCCAAAAGATGTACGCTTGCTCTCTCTCACTCACTCATGGACTAGAACCTCCAAAGTCCTGAGCTAAAACAAATATTCTAACTTAATTACTTCAAGTATTTATCATAGAGATGGAACATACAACATATCTTCATTTTCTTTCTTTGTTTTTATTATTTTATTTATTTATTCATTCATTTATTTATTTTGAAGCAGGTCTCGCTTGCTATGTAGGCCAGGCTGGCCTCAAACGCACAGAGATCAGACTGCCTCTGCTTCCTGAGGGCTGGAAACTGAAGGTGTCTGAGACCATTCCCATCCCACATATTTTCTTTTAAAAGAACAGAAATCCAAACATCTTCCTTTGCTCATAAATATTGTGTTCGACATAAGGAAAAATTTCTAAGCAGACACACAAATTAGGGTTTTAAGAGAAAGGCAGTAAAGAATGTTTCATGTATACTGAGCCGTGATCAGTATCTTGTCTGATCTTAAAATATTAGCATTTGCTACTGGGGTGTGGTGGTGTAAGCCTTTAGCCCCAACAGAGGCAGGCAGATCTCTGAGTTCAAAGCCAGCCTGATGTATAGATCCGAATTCCCAGACAGCCAGGGCTACACAAAGAAACCCTGTCTTGAACAATCAAATTAATTAATTCATGAATAATAGCATTTGCTTCAAAATTAGCAGACATAAGTGCTTCCTTTCTGTGTGCTAGGCAACATAGGGTCAGAGTAGTATTTAATACTCCCAACAGTCCTGTTTTTATTCCCATTTCACAGATGAAAATTATGTGTCTTACAGTAATTTTCCTAAGGCCTGTTTGCTGAGATGATGGAATAGAGAATTTGTATTCTGGAGGGAATTGCAGTCCTGGCTCTCAGCCATTGCTGCCCCAGGCTTCCTGTCATGGGGGCTCTCTCTCACCCTCTCTGGGATGAGATGCTGTCCTTTAGCAGTGTGTCCCAAGGTGAAGTAGGGACGTGAAGAATCTTAGCACAGACTTTCATTGGCTCCAGTTTTGTAGAATCAGTACAACTATGGCTTTAACTTTGGAAATACTTCCATCTTTTAATGTGCCAAATGCCATCTTAAGTGAAACCAGAGAGGTACATGGTAGATGCAGAGTGTAATCCCATTTTAGCTTGGGATGGGGGTGGGGAGTTGCTTTTCTTCTCACACCTACTAGAATGCCAATGGGAAGAGCTATCAAACGTTTGGGAGGACATTGGATTGTAATTAAAGGGCTCTGCCCCACTGTCGCTTCAACTTCCTCTGGGCCCAAGATCAAAATCAGAACTAGAGCATACATGATATTTCGTTCAATCCCACACAGTCATAAAACTGTTTCTTGCTGGTTTGTAAGGAATACATTGAAGGAGGCACAAAAGACTTGGGTTTCTTGGCTTAGTACATAGAAATGTGGCTCTTTAAAATATAAAAACAACTGACTTTCTAAACTTAATTTCAGAATTCATAACTGTGATTTACAGTAAAATAAGGACTTGCTGGCAGGTAGCTATTGTGAGGATTGGAGGGTCTGTCTGCTCACATCAAGATTTCTGCCAGCATCAGAAAAAAGTAAAACCCTCTCCTGCTTACCAGGGCAACAGGTATACGTTAGGAAGACAAAGACAGAAAAGTTTCTGGGTGCAATTTTTTGGTTAGTATTTTAAGCGTTTCCTAACTCCAAGGCAGAACTTAGCTGTATGTGCCTCAAGAAAGATCAACTATAATACATCTGTATTTTTTCTTAGCTATTAAATTGTTTTTGCTATACTCTGATATCAATTTGGCCTAGTTTTATTTATGTGCCCTCTACAGTAGCCAACAAACTCCAAGGTAGAAAGGACCGTGTCTTGCTCATTATCATTTTTCTGTACCTTCCAGCCTGGCTCACGCTAAGCAGCCCATCGCTGTTGATTACTGGATATATGTTCCTACACTTCACAGCTACATCTCCCACTGTGTTTGCTGCCTGTCCCAAAGGAAAAGGGACAGTGTCGTCCAGTTGCTTGAACCCTCAGTGGTCATAGAATGCAGATCATTCTGATGACCCCTCTACATTGTCCTTACTAGCTCTAGCCAGGCTACCCTCACTCTAATCCAAGTCAGATCTCTCAGAACTACTTCTGGAGGAAGAGAACTTGCTGGCTCATTCAGATGAGAAGGCCAGGAGTAAATCTACTTTAAGCACCATCTCCGTGATGAATTACCAAGAACCTAGCCTCCATCTCCATGTCTTCCTCCGGCTGCACTGGCCTCTCATGTGTATTATTCGGCGTGAAGGCAACTAGAAACTTGGATCTTTTCAGTTGCTCAGGAAAGTTCCAGGGTTGAGCTCAGATGCCATCAGCTATGCCATCACCAAGTTAATTTTTGGTAAAGAAAGGGGGGTTCTAATTGCTTAAGTTTGAAGAATCACTGTGTTCAACCTCAGAAACAGACCACCAGGTAGGGTATGAGAGATGGCTTCTGTCTTAGTTACTTTTTTTTTTTAATTACTGTGATAAAGACTATGATCAAAAGCAACTTGGAGAGGAAAGGGTTTATTTGGTTAGGTATCCCAATCCCAGCTGTCATTGAGTGACAACAACAAGGAACTCCAGCAGAGCAGGAACTTGGAGGTAGGAACTCCCGCAGAGGCCGTGGAGAAGTGAATACTGCTTCCTGGCTTGCCGGCTTTGCCTTCTTATATACCCAGTGATCACCTACCCAGGGGTGACACCACCACACTGGGCTGGCCCTCTGCATTCATTCTTTCTGGAGGAAAAGCCCTACAGGCTTGCCTACAGGCATTCGTTTTCCTTGGTTTCAGTTGACTTTCCCTCTTCCTAAATGACTCTAGCTTGTGACAAGTTGACAAAAATTAACTAGCACAGCTTCACACAAGATTAAGGGAAATGGATATTAGGAAGGCAAAGGTCATAGGCAGGTATCTGCAACAGCAGCCTATCCTATTTCATATTTGTTATTTCTTCCAGTAACTCCTTTAAAAAAAAAACAAACTGTTCAATTCCCATAGTTTCAGAGACCATAGGCAACAGGGTAAAAATTTAGGTGAGGCAATCCACCAATGAGGGTCAGAGTTCTGACTCCAGAGTCTGACTTCACACATCATGCCCCAGTAGACAAGACAGCAGCTTCAAAGGTGGTCAGTAATGCCTACCTCCCACGTTCCTATGTGGCGCAAACCCACTATCATGTGGGAAGCTCTTAATGTGTGTCTGGCTCGCCAAACATGCTAAGCGCCTGATCACATGCAGTGCTGGCTCGTCTGCAGGGCTCCCTCAGCGCGTGTGGCTTTGCTCCTCTCCCACCCTTCTCCCATGTCCCCTGAGCTTCTTCCGTTCTGCCTCTACAAGGACGTGCTGCTTTCCATTCTGGTCTGTTTGCTCCATACCCGCCAGGTCCCACTGCCAGGGAAGGAGACTTCCCAGACCTTCCCTGACCACAGATCTCTGGTTCTCTTCCACTGGACTTCTTTCTATTGCTGCTGCTCTCTGATCTTTAATGAACTGGTGGTTCTCTGCACCCTTTCTGGCTAGAAGCCCCCGCTTTCTATCATAAGTAGGACTTAAGCAAATATGTCGTAGTAAGCCAGATTACTGGAATGTCAGCTGTTTTCTAGACCTGTTTAAGGATGTTGGGAACTTCGTTGAAGCTGCCGTGAAGACTGTCTCAACAGCTTAGAGTGCTAGTAGTGGTGGGAGACTCTTTAGTGCAAGAAGGTTGACAGCGAAGACCAGCTCTTGGCCTGAGGGCCGTGTGGCTCAGTGAGGAGCGGGCACTGTAAGTGCCACATGAACAGATGCCAGGCATGTGACATCATGGCAGTTTTGTCTCAACATTTCAAAGTAGATCTTTTCTATACAGGTAGCATTTTGTGTGCTCGCCAGCTTTCTCTTTCTCTTTCTTTTTCTTCCTCCCTCCTTCCCTTCCTCTCTCTGCTCCCTCCCCACCCCCAGCCCTATCTCTGAATGTGGGGTCTGAGGGAGTGGTGGTCATATTACCTGTTTATTATACAATTCCCCCAAGTACTCTGAATGGCCACATTATAAATAATGGTTATTTATTATTGCTGTCTAGACTTAACAAATGGCTATTTAACAGGCAATGAAATAATTTATCCACAGTTCTTATGCTATAATTACACACACATACACACACACACACACACATACATTTAAGGGCAAATGTTAGGGCTCATGTTGAAAATACAAGTCTTGTTCACAGTGGTGAATTATTCTCTGCAGACAGTAATGCTAGTATGAAATACAGAACAAACACACCTCAGTTTTCCAAGGATCAGGCGCCTGTTGTCATCATAACTCTAGCCAATGCCGACTGGAAAATATTAAATAACATGTCTGTTCATTAACTTCTAATTATTGTAGGTTTACTAGAAAACACTGTAAACATTTTGACATGTTGCCCCTTAAGTTATGTTCTATTATGAATTTTTTAAAGCACAGCATTAGAATTCTACTGTACATATGTCATATAAACTTTACTTAAATTTTAAAAATACTGAGAGAGAGAGCCACCAACCATGATGACATGAGTTCTATTCCCAGGATGCACAGGTGGAAGGAGGGAAATGACCGCTCAAAGTCATCTTGCACATACGCATCCTGTTAAAAGCAAGCAAACGAATAGGAACAGATGTTTTGGCTTTTCATTATTTAGTTAGCCTTCTCCTTTTTTCGGAAAGATACCATTTCAGTCATTATCCATTGTTCATTTTACTTCATATAAAACCATCGTTTCAGTTGCATTCAGGTAAATTAAACTGACTACTGCTACATTGTTATTGAAAGCTAGCACTGAGTTCTCCTAGTTTACATGAATTGCAAAGTAACTGAGTCGGAACTTCACATAATGCTTCCTGATTAGGAGTTGGTTAAGTTGGTTGGCTATAGTCAATCAAAAGTAGAAAAATACTAACAATATATAACTTCAAATTTTCTGATTTATGATGCTGTGTGATAGGGTGTGAGCTTAAGCAGTAACTTGTCAGAGACCTATAGTGTTTGGTCTGTCTGTATAAGGCACGAGCCAACACGTTTAGCTTGGTTTAGTATTGTGCAGCTAAGGGTTGAGGCCCAATCCTTGCTCGCTTACAGCTTTTGTTTTGTTCTCCTCTTGATTGTCTCTGGGTATTGCTGGGCTCCTTCGCGTCCCTGGGTGGTATTACAAAATTGCTGACTCAGGAAGTAGAGCACAGGTTTGATTCAGAGACGTAGTAGGATCAGGAAGGATTTATTGGACCAAACAGAGAGTTGAATATAATTTAAAGGTCTGTTACATTTTGGAAGCACAAAATGAAGTGTCTGGTTCACTGTCTGTGTTTCATTTGAAATAATGAGTTACAGTGTCTAATAGTGGAGGACAGAAAAATAAAAACCTACATGAATCCGACTTGGCAAGTTCCTCCTTTTCCACTAGTTCTCAGTCTAAAGAGCTTGAATAATCAACCCAGCCCTTAGGAAGCAGAAACACTTGAGCTGAGCTTTTTCTCTGAGAGAAGACTGAAGTAATGTTGAGAACCACAGTTGAAAAAGGTTCTGCTTGTTCTGGAGACGCTGCCCAAGGCTCTGCTGTGTCACTGTGCAGCTGGGGTTCCTTGGAATACGCATGCTCACACAAGTCGGCTCTCTGTGGGAAATTTCCTCATCTGATTGCAAAGGAGGGTTTCCCAGTTCACTGATTTGAAAACATACGGTTTGAGGTTTTGCTGGTGTGGTTTGGTTTTTGCTATGTAGTTCCAGCTGCCCTCAAACTTGCAGCAACCCTCCTGGCTTGGCTAGGGCTACAGGTGTGTGCCACCTTGCCCAGCTGGCAAATGCACCCTCAGTGAATCATATCTTTCGTATATACTATAGTATGCCTTTCAAATACTAGAGAGAGAGATGCAGTATGTCATACTAGCTTGGCACATGCCTTTAAGGCAGGAGCTAGAAAATCTCTGAGTTCCAGGCCAGCAAGAGGCAACAGGATGAGAGCCTATCAGAAATATATGTTTAATATATTTTATAATATATAATATATGACATACTATATTATATGCTATGTATAATATATACCTTTTAAGTTTTGTAGTGCTGAAGATTGAACCCCGGGCCTTTGCCTGCTAGTGTAGTTAGTGCTTTACACCAAATAACCACCCCCAGCCTCCTTTGATGGCATTTAAAGGTGAGAACTGATGGGTCATATAAACGAGAAACAAGCTCAGGCCCTTCATCCTCACTCTTGGTCTAGAGCAGCTTCTTTCTCACAAGTAGGTCGCCAGGCAGTGGCCTCTGTGCTAGTTAGAAGTGTAAAACACTTTTCCCAAAGGCTCATTTAGATGCTTTTTTCAAACTTGTATATGTAATAAATAGCTTAACTCCATATTAAGCATCCGCCATTGGCAGGTTTGTCACACGTCAGTGACATAAAGACCCAGAAGAACATGTTTACTTGAAGAATGAAGACTCCGAAAAAAAAAAAAAAACTACCAAAGCAGTATTTTGATTACAAATAAAATTCAAAGAGAGACATCTAGTTTTAAGGACTAGGTATTTTTCTTAATTAAAAAGAAAAATGAGAAACCTGTCATTTATTCCAGTATAAGTCTTCTGTAAACGTTTCCGTGTGCAGTGCCAGCAAGGGAAAAGCCAAAGCCCAATGCATTCATTAGGAAAGAGGTGGAAGAGAAAGGCTTCTTCCTGCTGGGACTCTGGGATGCACAGTCATCCTCCATTTCCACAGGAGAGCCAAGGAGATGTGTGATTAAGGGATGTATTGGCTACATGCACTGTGCGTCTTCTGCACAGCCCGTCAGCTATGAGAGGATTTTTTGACTTGGGTTTTTGGTTTTTGGTTTTTTTTGTTTTTGTTTTTTGAGCCTAAGTGTATCCAGTAGACTCTCAACTACCTGATATATTTGAAAACTTAGTTCAAGTTCTGCCTGAACTAGTTTTGTTTTGTTTTTTTCTGATAATTCAGATAGTTAATGGAAGTATTTGACCTTTTCTTATTTATTTTGTTTTCCACCAAATAAACTGAATTTTACATACATATATGCAGTGTACATGAACACCTCCAATCCCCATTTTGGCACCCCAGTTCCCTCAAACTTCACTGTTGCTATGCTATGCTATGCAGGCTGGGCACTCTCTGTGTAGACAAGTTGGCTCAAATACAAAGAAAAGTCCTCATTCCTGTGCCTGCCAGGATTACAGGTGTGGGCGCCTGGGCCATGCAGGTTTCACTCTTTTGTTAATCCAGAAAACTTGACAAGTAAAGATTTTAAAATAATAATAATATGAAATGTCATTCAGACTCTGTTTTGTAGGTTTTATTTCTCTAATTGCCTTATTGCAAAAAACAAAAAAAGGCAGAAGATAGGAATTAGAATTTGGCTAAAGTAGTATAAAGAATTGTGTAGGACTGGAGCGCTTGGCTCAGTGGTTAAGAACTCTTGCGGTTGCAGAGGCCCCAGGTTTGGTTCCCAGCACCCACATGGTGGCTCACAACCTTTCATAACTGCAGTTCCAAGGGATCCATCACACAGCCCCCTGCCTCTGTGGGTACCAGGAGGACACATGATTACACACACATAAATGCAAGCAAAACACTCATACATATAACTGATTTGTATGTGTCTGTGCATGTGTGTTTAAGACAGGGTTTCTCTGTGTAGCCTTGCCTATCCTGGACTCCCTCTGTAGACCCGGCTGGCTTTGAACTCACAGAGATCCGCCTGCCTAAATTTTTAATTAAAAAAAAAAAAGAACATGAAGAATATATGTATATATGTATTTAGACATACAGTGTCTTGCCAGTATCCCATGTTTAATGCAATGCTTACTCATAGACATTAATAATCACAAAGAGATCTCAACTAGCTGCTCACTCTCCCAAACAGCAATACTTTTTGTTTGTGTTTTTAGTTTCTTAGTTTTTAATCCCAGATCTCATGTATCCCAAGCGATCCTCAAACTCATTATATAATAGCGGATGATGTATTCCTCATCTGCTTATCCCGGCCCTCCCCCCAAATGCAAGAACTACTGGCATGTGCCTCCACGCCTGGCTCTATCAATAACTTTTTAGCTTACAAAGTCAGTTCCATGAATAGTTTTCATTACCCTCTCTCTCCCGCCCCCGCTCCTTGCTCTCCATCTCCAGGTCCCCCATCCCATCTCCTTGTTCCCCATCCCTACTTGAACCTTTCCACCCAGTACTTGTTGATCGTGCCTTATTCTAAGAAGAATTCCTTCCTTTTGATTTCTGTCATGATTCTCTCTGTTTTGTAAGAGAAGAAGGCAGAGCACTTTGCTCCCGGCTGAAGGAAGTCACGCGGAGGAATTTTTTTGCTGAACACAGAGCGCATGCTCAGCACGCTCCTTTTGGTCATAGACCTCACAGACCGCCCCAGCGTAGTCCCGCACCCACGTCTTGACTGTAGTTGAACTTTTGTCCCACAACCTAAGAGGTGGGCATCGGCTCGTCTTCCACTGAGGGAGGACAGACGGAAACAGTCCACCTGTAGGACACACCCTTGTGTCCTTTCTTGTCCCAGCTGACTTCACTTCTCCTTTACTGTGTTACACGTGTACGTGCTGTTTCAAATTACCTGTGTTGCACGGCAGATCTCAGTGGAAATAAAATTAACTTAAAGGTAGGAAGTACCTCTGATCAGCTCAACGAGGCCATGGTCAATTCAATTAAAGTGTTAAACTGTATTTCAGAAGAAAGCATGTTTGAGATCATGAACTAATTCCACACAGTTGTTCTGAGAGCTCACTGCTTTCCTGAGACTGTGCGCTGTGCACTATGCTTTGAAGATAACTACTATTTTTTAATGCCTATTTAATAAAAATGTGCTTCAGAATACGTATTTAACCTCAGAGGTCATTACCGTGAACTTTGTGGCTGACAGTTTTCATCTCACTTAAGTATGGGATAGATCCCGAGTCTTACTATATAGCTTGCAGGTAGATAAAAATTGCAAGCATCCAAACTGCATTATGACTGTGCTTCTAGGTGATTTCCATGTGTAGGACAGAATCTCTCTTCAGATTTTTACCCTTTATTGCAACAATAGGGTTCCTATTCGTTCCTGAGCATCCTTTAAGCCATGGGGACCACGAAACAGGCATGTGGCTGAAAACTCACTGACCCCACCATTCTCCTTTCTCATGTGCTCGATCGAAAAAGTAAAAACATGAGCCAGTCATTTCAGAAAACAAGACTGGGAAAGCATCCACTCATTAAAGCTGTCATGAGCACACCAGTCCCCTATGCCTTGTTCAGAATGGAAGTGATGCCCTGTTTAAAATGAGCTAGAGAGAATCCAGAGAACGTCTTGGTTAGCCTTTGACTGCTTACTCCTAATTTAAGGGAACATTAAATATATACATATATAGAGAGATATCTTAGAATTGCTTTTCAATTCAACAGTAACTGCTTTAGGAATAGGTTGGCTTTGTTATTGAAAGTGACTAAGGATAAAACAGAATGGCACAAAGCTGGCTCACTTTAAAAAGGATCACCAAAAAGTCCAGGGTCTCTTTATAATCAAGTTTAGATAAATTCTACTTTAAAAACGTTACCAGTTTCTTAATTTAAAAAAAAAAAAGTTTCCAAAACTGCCTGTGGTGGTATACAGTTGTAAATTCTGGCACTCAAGTGTGAAGCCAGCCAGGGAGGTATGTGTGTAAGCACAGTACATGTCCTATAACCAAAGGTACCTGGGATGCCAAGGACATTAGCCCTACCAAGATCCAAACGTAGTTATTGCACACAATACTTTCCAATTTTCAGAACTTGTATTTATTAAAACAAGCTGTATTTTCAGAAACATATACCTTGTCCTGGCACATAAGGTGGTAATTCTATTGGCTGTGTTTTGAATTGTTTGGAAACCAGATTTATAATATCCAACACAAACTCCAAGGCAGAAATGTTATACAGCTTGAATTATTGGAGAGAAAGAAAGTCAAGAAAGGTGATGTCCTTTGATGGGTGCAGATGTTGGTTTACCTCTGTGCTGAGCCTATCGAAAACAGAAGTCTGGTAAACCCTGATTTTGCTTAAAATATTAACAGAACAAAGCAAGTAAAGTTGTGGTGGGAGCCAAGTTGTGGTGGGAGCCGTGGCCCCATTCTTCACAGCTGGTTTATGTAGACAGACACCATGTGTGAGCATCTCAATGTTAAAGGAATTGGGACAGCCTTTAATCCCACTACTCCGGAGCAGAGGCGGGTGGAAGCCAGCCTGGTCTGTAGAGTGAGTTCCAGGACAGCCAGGGTTACAAGAGAAACCATCTTGAAAAACAAAACAAAAAAAGTGACTGACTCTGGGATCTGGGATTTAACTACTTGGTTACTTTCTATTCTTACAACTTCTGAAAGGTATTTTGTTAATAACTACTTTAAAACTGAGCTACAGGAGGTAAGAGAGATGGCTCATCAGCTAAGAGCTCTGGCTGCTCTTTCAGAGGACCCTGGGTCAATTCCTAGCACCAACAGCAGTTCACAGCTGTCTTTAACTCCGGTCTCAGGGGATCTGATACCCTCTTCTGGCTTTTTCAGGCACTGGGCACACAAATGGTGCAGACATACATGCAGACAATCACCCGTACACACAATATAAATTAATTAATTTAAAAATGTTCAAAATGAGTTAAATTTAATTTCAAAGTTATTTCCTTTTATTAAATATGCAGTTGTTAAAACATTCGGCCAAATTAGATAACCAAATTTATATTAATACAATATAATTTATACAGATACACTACAATGTATATCTAACTCCTCTGTCCCTTTACTGGTAAATGCAAGAGGTATTACCACATCACTCACTATCTTACATGTATTCTGGGTGTGCACATCTGGCCGTCTCAAAGTCTGCATTTAGCCTTTACAGCACATCAACAAGTTCATCTATTCAACTTTCCACCCGAATAGCAGAACTTTTTAAAAGTTAAATATGTTAAAAAGCCCTTTGAGTTGCCAGGCGTAGTGTGGCACAGTAGTGTAATCCTAGCACCCGGGAAATGGAGGCAGGAGGATGAGGAGGGACCGGATCTCACAGTAGTCCCTCACTGTGCAAAGCATCAGCCACAGTCCAGGTGCATCAAGCTTCACATTTCCTAGAATGGTGGGGCAGAAATGAAGCCAGAGGAGGGTGAAGGGGCTGGTCCCAAGCACGGCCTACAGAAGGGAAGCAGTTCTAATGCAGGATGCGCTGACTCCCAAACCTACCAGCTCTTCACGTTCCTATCATGCACAGCAACCGCCAGGGCATGCATCTTTCCTTCTTGGCATTTTTGTTGTTGTTGTTTTGTTGTTGTTGTTTTGTTTTTGTTTTTGTCTCTTGAAGAGAGACAAGAAGAACATCGGGATTTACTTCAGATGCATGGCGGGTACAACCATTTTTTGTGGAGGTTCCTGTGAGCCTGGTGTCACAGACTCTAGAGTCACCCTCTGGTGGCCTCTGGAAAGTTTTGTTTTGTTTTTTGTTGTTGTTGATTGGTTTTTGGTTTTTGTTTGTTTGGTTTGGGTTGGGTTTTTTGTTTTTGTTTTGTTTTGTTAGTTTTTCGAGTCAGGGTTTTGGTAGCCCCAGCTGCCCTGGAACTTGTTCTGTAGACCAGGTTGTACATGAGCTCACAGAGATCTGCCTGCCTCTGCCTCCCAAGTGCTGGAGTTAAAGGTGTGCACCACCACTGACCAGTTGGAAAGGGTGATATATCATTCAAGATATAGAGGGCACTTCATTCCAGTCAGCTGGGAAGGAAGCACAAAATTAACATTTTTCCAGAGCATCATGGGGCATGTGGGTACCATGTAAAACAGCGGTCTCCAAGAAGGCCGTTTTAGAGCGTGGTGCGGCAGTGAGTTCAGATACATGCCCTGGGCTACTGGGACTGACAAGGAGGAAGGACACTGAGAAAATCTGGCTGGGGGTGGGGTGTATTTCTTTGCTGTGTTGTGTGCTTAGCGCATAGCCCTTCCTTTAATCCTAGCTGAATTACTAAGTGAGGTAACCCTCCTGTTAAATCTGGACCCTGCTTTGTTTCCAAGCTACATAACACACCCACCCTGCCTTCTGCTTGTAGAGGTGTCTCCCCTGCACACTGGTTTAGAAAACTGTTGGAGGAAATGTTGATCCACGGGCTAAGCAGAAGAGTTCAGGGCCTGGAAAGATGGCTCAGCAGTTATGAACACTTGTTGCTCTTCCAGAGAATCCAAGATTGATTCTCAGCACTGGGGTGGGGGTGGGGGGGCTCACAACCGAGTGTAACACAAGCTGCAGCAGTTGTGATGAGCTGCCCTTCGCAGCTACCAGCACCTGCACGCATGTGGTGTACACTCACAATCCCCTACATATACACATATGTTTAGAGAGAGACAGACATGGGGCGGGGGGAATGGCTTTCATGAGCTGTGGCTCAGTGGCAGAGCCTGGCTGGTTTGCACAATCACTGGAAAAAGAAGGTTGCCAGGAACCTGTCGGGACATCAGTGCTAGCTTGTTGAGGGCTTTGAGCTGCATTAGTCCTTCCGTCATCCAGGACTGCGGCAAGTGTTTCAAGGTTATCCAGGACTGCTTCGAGTGTTTTCAAGGTCACGGTACTGGACATGGCACGAATTGAACAAGTTTTGTTTTAAATAAAAACAGTGCTGAATTTCATCTTGTAGCTTCTATTTAGGTGGCTTTAATGGTTTGTTTTTAAGTTGTAAAATTGGCAGACAGATGCGGGGGACAAATATAGGAATTAAGGACCACTGGGCTATTTTTGACAGTTTTAAATTAAGTTTGCAGCTGTTGTTAGTGTCAGAACTTAAATAACTTTGCTCTGTTAAAAAATAAATCCAAAACATATGGATTTCAGCAAATTATGTGTTTATTGTTGGTGCTTATGAAGGAAAGGCACTTGGGTCAAAAACTGAAGACGTTCTCCAGGCTTCTTGGCAGGCAGCTGATAACAGTATGGTCAAGGTGTCTGTCCTGCTGATGTTTTTAATTTAGTGATAAAAGCAGCCTCCTTGCTAATGGAACAAAGCAGTTTGAGATCAGTTTTAATTACATTTCTTTATTGTATCTTACTTTATTCTACTATCATATGTGTGTCCTCACATGCATAAGTCAGAGGACAACTGGGGAATGTAGTTCTCTCTACCAGGTAGGTTCTAAGTGTCCAACTCAAGTCATCAGGCTTGGCAGCAAATACCTTTGTACATCTTGGCAGTAAATTATGTGACTTTTAGAGACAGGAACCCAAGCCTACAAAGACATTATGAATCTAATTCCTCAAGCTTTTGAAATGCATGACTACCTTATGTGCAGAAGGAGCCCATCTATTGTGAGAAAATCACCTTCCAGGCTCTGAAAGGAGACCTCCCTCTCTTCTTGAGTCTGTGGCAGAGTGTGCCTTCCTACGAGCTGACATGCTGCCCTCCCTTGCTGTCAGAATTTAAAGAGCAGCAGTGTCCTTGAGCTGGGAGAAGGCAGTGGGAATGGGGTTTAGAGGTGGTCTTAAAAGCCAGCTTGTGACGCACACAGGCTGCTGAGATGGCTTAACGGTTAAAAACACTCATTGCTCTTGCAGAGGACCCAGGTTTGGTTCCCAGTACCCACATGGTGGCTCACAATTCCAGAAGATCTGACACCCTCTTCTGACTGCCAAGGGCACCAGACACACACTTGGTGTACAGCTGTACACGAAGGCAAAACACTCACGTGCACAAAATAAAATTAATCTTTGAGCAAAAAATGACGACGAGACTTTTGCTTGAAGAAGGTAAATGGAATATTTACACAAATAACTTTATTTTCAGACGCTCCTACATGAACAATTAAAAAGATATAACCCACACAGAATGGGATAAAAGAAAATGAAAATAAATTCTGGAAGTTAGAAACACAATGTTGGCAGTTGACTTGGAAGACCACAGAAGGCAGATCCTGATCTGTGAGACACAGCTGAGTGTCTCTGCAGGACTTGCAGGATTTTTGGAAGGCTAGAACAAAGGCTTTCTAGGGTGGGAGTGAGTCCAACCCTAGGTCTTTCAGTCCAGAGGAAACACTATGTTTAAAGGCTCCCTCCCTGTCTTTCCTTCCAAGCAGACAGCTCACAACCAGCTTTTTAATATAAATAGCCAAGGATCACTAGGAAATAGAAACAGAATGGGTATCACCCAGGGAGAAAGGAGGCTGAAGGAATTATAGTATATAATATAATGTATATGAGAAAGGAATAACTGCAAACAAGTGCAGGGTGATACAAAGGAAGAACCTTCATAAAAATAGAAGAATTTACAGAGATAAAAGTATGAGTTGTTCTGCAATTAAAACTCCAAATATTTAGCTGGGCATGGTGGCACACGCCTGTAATTCCAGCACTTGGATAGGCAGAGGCAGGTGTGTCTCTGAGTTTGAAGCCAGCATGGTTTACAAATCAAGTACAGGACGGCTAAGGCTAGCTATATAGAGAAACCCTGCCTCGAAAAACCAAAAGTCAAAAACCAAAACAAAACAAAACACCCTCCGAACGTTTAATTTAGGGATTGTAGAAGAATGTTAATTCAGAACAGGGCTGTTCTGGCAAGAGATCACATCCAAAGACCTTCTAGGTCTGTGTGAGCCAGCTGGAATATAAACATGCCTTTAATCTAGGAGACTGGGGCAAATGGATCTGAGTTCAAGGGCAGCCTTGTAGAGAGCAAGAAAATCTTAAAAGTCCAGGTACACGCCTTTAATCCCAAACAGTGAAGGTAAAGATAGTTTGTAGAAGGAAGCACCCATGTTTGAAAGTGATGCCTAATTGAGTGGCAGAAAAGGTGATGAATCAGAGAAAGATTAGGCTATGCCCAACTCTCAGGAGAAGAGAGAAGAAATGAAAGCTACTTAATGGGTAATGCAGAGAGAGAGGATGCAGTTTTACCAGGACAGTAATAGAGAGAAAACTCAGGTGAAGACAGAATGAGCCAGAGAATGAGAAGGAGCCAGAAGATTAGAAAAGATTGCTGAAGTTAGCTTGAGGCCAAGCAGAGCAACTCAGAGGCCCAGAGAAAAGCAAGATTGAATAATTCAGCTGGGAGAGGCCATTGAGCCAGAGCAGCTGAGTTGAACCAGCCAGCCCAGAGCTCAGTAAGAACAAGAAAGGGTGAGCTTATTCAGCAGTAAGTCTCAGAGGCTGAAACTGTTCTGGGCCTAGCTTAGAAGTGAGGCTAGAAGCTTCTAGATCCAGGCCTAGGTTAGCAGACAGAGGTAATAAGCCCCCTAGACAACAACTGAACCAAGAGAATAAAAGTCCTTTTACAATTTATTAGCTTAATAAATTGTATTTTTCAAATTGGAAAGAAATACATGAGAGAAGAAATGGAAACTGTTCACTAGAACTCACAGGCACAGAACAGTAAATCTCTCAGAAAGTAAAATAAAAGACAAACAAAAATGTGTGCTGAGAGCAAAACGAGAAAATTAAAGTCTGGTCCCAAGATCCAGCATCTAAATAAATGAAAGGGGAGGAATGAATATCATCAGAGAAATAATTACAGAAGCATATGTGGACAGGAGGATATGGACACACAGATTAAAAGGCCCACAAAGTGTTATGTACATTGCTTGAAAACAGACTCAAATCAGCATGTCTCATCAGAGAACACTAAAATACTGGAAACAGAGGGTCTCCTACAGACTCAAAGATTGGGAGAATAGATTTTCTGTGGAGAGCCAAAGACCAGAATAACAGTATAAGGGTATAGGAAACAGTAGAACAACTTCAGAATCCCAAGGAGAAATCAGCTTGGGCATAGCAGTTAAATATCTCACCAAAGTATAATTTGACGTTAAAGACAGAGGATCTGCCTGATGACTAAAGAAAGGAGCTGCTGCCAAGCCTAAGGACCCGAGGTCAGTTCTGAGTAGGGACCCATGTGGTGGGAGGAAAGACCCTAAAGCCTGTCCTCTGACCCCCACACATCCATGACATACAGATACTCATGCATCCCTGGACAAAGAAAGAAAGAACATTAACTTTGAAAAGATAGATAAAAGAATGCTTAGACATGTATGATTTCACCAGCATTTCTTTCTTTCCCTGCAGAGGGATCATGTGACAGGGTGGATGAGGAGAGAGGAATGGAAGCAGGGATGTCAGTGCAGTCTAGGGAACTGCAGGTTGATGCTGAGGAGTTAGCTAAGAGCTGGACGGTCTTTCATTTGGGGGAAGGTGGAGCTGGTTACTGTGATGCTCCTCTTGCCTGAGGGCTGTCTCCCACCAGCCCATGAAGTCAGGAAGGGCACTAGAGGAGTCACAAGGCTGGAATGGCCGGCCAGCATTGTACGGAGATCACATTCTCCAGGAACCACTTCAGGGAACTAGTTCAACTTTAATTCCAGAGAACAAAGGCTATATACCCCTTGGGGAGTGAGTGGGGGCTCCAAGGATAGGTGTGCATAATTGGTTGGACGTAGGCACTTCAAGGATGCTCGGCTTGCATTAAACAGCATGCTCCTGGCATATGAATGGGAACACAGTACCTAATTATCCTATAGGCACAGGGAGGGGAGAGCTAGCAGGGAACTGTCAAAGGCCGTATATCAAATGTGTTAGGGACATCTATGACTAAAGACACTCTCCAGATGAAGTCAGGCAGAGAGCAGGAGGCCCTGCTGGGGAGAGGGCGTCCTGCACGTTAATGTCAAGCTCTGAATGGCCATCCGGACTGGGAGGAGGACTGCAACCTCAAACAGCAGGGTCCTTCTAACAGGAAACCATTGTTTAAAAAAAAAAGACTTTTATAATTGTTTGCTTTAAACAAAACAAAACAAAAAACATATCCTTACATAATTTTAAAAAGTTACATTGAAGGAGAGGAAAATGGAATAGTCTAGGACAGAGTTAGCACGAACCTTGGTTTTTCTTCATTGGGTGTCCTGAGTCTGTCAGTGTGATAAGCACAGACCCCAAAATGGTCCACATTTGGTATTAGCTCATCCACCTAGGACCATCCCCTGGTGTTTGTGCTGGTTCACATGCCAAGTGGAATCATTCTTTTGCAACAGTAAGAAAGCCATGTTTGGAAGTTGTTTATTATTGACAGAGGAGTCACACATTTATTAAAAATGGTGAGGGTTCTCCTTCCACCAAAGAACTGTAACATAGGTTACAGCTAGGGCTGGGGAGAGCGCTCTCGGCATATGGCGCCAGCCACACAAGAGGACCCACATAAAAGGTCTGGATGTCCAGCACCTACGTGAAAGGTGGACATAGCGGCATGCATCTGTAACCCCAGCGCTGGTCGGGAACTGGGGCACAGGCGGACCTCACACCTGGATCTCATTGGCCAGTCAGCCTAGGTGAGCCAATAAGGGCCACATTCCGTGATAGACCTTGTCTCAAAACTAGAGTGGAGAGTAGCAATCAAGACAGACATTGATTTCTGGCCTCCCTACATACACAGCTACATGACATATACATTTACCACAAGCTTGTGTACACAGACACCAAAAAGAGAGGAGAGAGGGGGGAGTCAACGAATGTGAGTGAGAACACTAACCAGTGGGGATTTTAATAGTTTCTTGGCGCACAGGCATACACACAGGAAAATATAAAGAACATAGAAGGCGTTTTAAGTCCCAGAATAGAAAATGTAGTTTCAGCTGCAAGAACCTGAACTAATTGTTTTTATGAGATCATAAATGTGTCTTGATTTGGGGGAATGCCGTGCTATTGAGCTATTTTATTGTAATGGCAATGCCTTGAAGGATTTCAAAAACACCGAATGAATTTTCAGTGTTATGGTCCTGGGGCTGCTGTACAGGCTTCAGTGAGAAGCTCCCTAATGCACAATGAGGCCGTATCCATGCTTTTATTTTGTAATAATTTTTGAAAGAGTCACACTAAAGCTTTGAAGAGAGAGAACAAACCTAGAAATGAAGAAAACATTAAAGATACATAAAGGAAGCAGAGAGTAAATTACCTATGAACAAAGAACAGCTCTTCCACGTCCTCATATCTAGCAGCCTGGCAGTCTTCTGTAGCCATTTATCTGACAGACACTGAGTGCCCACTGTGCATTGGTATTCTTCACGGTATCAGTGAACAAGTCAAGTGAACAAGCCTTATGAACTTATCATCTGATAGGGCTGTGGGTAAGAGCAAACGTTGAACAAAAAGGCTACACAACATGCCTCTTGTGTCATATATAGTTAGGGACTTGTAGGTCAGTCACCCCAGAAAGGGAAAGAACAGAGGTCAGGGAAAGAACAAAGAGGATGCAATTCTCAATGGGAGCAGAGCATAATACGCATATGACAACCTTGTCATTTAAATATAGTGCAAGGCACCAAAAAAAATATTTTTTCTCGCATTCGGTACATATTCTATACTCAGCTATACCTCAAACCCCTAAAATTATTTCTTGACAAAAGTAAATCTGTCAGTCCCTCTGGGAGTTATTTTGTTTTGTTTTTCCTGAATCCTTGTTTGGTTTAGCAATAGAGACATCCCATCAGGCCTGGAAGCACAGGACCGAAAAATGAAGATAAGAACTAGGGCGTGTTTAGTTGACCAGCACTGGGATGGATAGAGTGGCAGCAGATCCGGGATCAATACACCTCAGAGCCCTGGGCCTCATCTGTACCACAACAAAGGAGGGTGGCTGCTTGTTTTTAAAAATCCCTGGCATCCAAGAACATACAGGTCCTACTTTTGAGGGAAAAAGCAAACACCTTGTAAGTAAACTTTGATCCTGAACAACAAATGAAGCTCTTCCCCACTGGCAGCCTGCTTGCAGAGCCATTGTCTGGGCATCCTGCGTGTGTGTGTGTGTGTGTGTGTGTGTGTGTGTGTGTGTGTGTGTGTGTGTGAGTGTGTGTGTGTGTGTATCTGTGTGTGGGACTGGGTGTGGGGGGGAGGTGTCAATGCATATGGCTCTCCAAGTGCTGGAGAACTCTAAGGATGAGCCTTTCAGAGGGCATTGGATTTCCACATCTCTTTTCTTGTGGATATGATTTGACAAAATAATATTTGGATATCTATCTATCTACCTACCTACATATCTATCATCTATCTATCATCTCTTTATTGGTTTTTAGAAACAGGGTTTCACTGGTTTCACTGTGTAGCCCTGGCTGTCCTGGAACTTGTTTTGTAGACCAGGCTGGCCTCAACTCAAGAGATCCTTCTGCCTCTGCCTCCCAAATGCTGGGATCAAAGGCGTGCACCGCCAATGTGTGTCAACACCACCCGCCTGGCTAGAATTTGGTTTCCAAGTAAGGCCAACAGAGCCCTACCGCAAGGCCAGAGCCTCTGCGGGCTTTCAGTAGCTACTGCCCTTTCCAAGCCTCTCCTTTTAGACTTTTCTGTTGAATCGTGAATGTCAGGATAGTTCTATCCACAAAAGCCACCTGGATACCTAAAGACTGGATTATTACAGACATACCTTGCCGCCCACCCAGCCCCATCGCGGGCTCAAGATTCAGTCTCTGCAGTCAGCTCTGCTCCTCCGCAGCCTCTGGCCATGGTAGAAAAGCGAGAACCTACCCTTTAAGAGTGCAAATGGCGGGTACACAGACATCTCCCCGTGTTCTTGGAAGAACAGAATCCAGTGCCCTTGACTCTCCTGCCTGGTCTTTGTCCCAGGCAGGGTGAGCTCTTAGAAGCTACACACACACCACAGCAAGGGGTAAACGCCACATCCTCTAGGCTGGGCTGCTGCTTTTGAAGTGTGGTGATCTAGCCTTGGTGCCAACTAGAGGAGCCCTTTGTTTTACAACAGTGAGACCTGAGGAGCCAGCTGATAAGCCTTGGGACCCTGGTGTGAAAATGACCCTTTGAACTAGGAAGAGTCCTCAGATAAGCAGGCACAGCTCTGTTATCAGGCACATTTTATTGGAGCTCTTTACAGACCAAGGCATGCAAATAATGGCATTCCAGGCCCTTCTGCACAGGCACAGGGAGTTATTTTAAGAATGCCCAACTCCAAAAAGGTATTTGGGGAAAATAGTCCCACATTAGAGGAATCAGTCTATACTTGGTAAAGTAATAATAATGATGATTATAATAATAATCTATTATGCCAGGAAGAAAACATAAATGAAACCAAACTATATACTTTCAAAATTATCTTGATTGTCTTTCACAACAAATGGCATGTGTGACTTGTTAGTAAAAGCCACTGGGAAAAAGGGAAATAGACAAACAATAAATGGTAAACTTTTTCAAGTTAGCATTCGAGTTGTAAGTGTTCTGTACCTTGGAGAGTCTCAGACTGTGCGTTCATCACTCAGCCATTCAACAACCTGTTGTGCTCAAGCTGGTGTTGAGATGAGGCATCAGGCACAGCACTGTGGCTTTGGAGTTAGTCTCCTGCCCCAGCACAGTCACAGACAGTGAACACTTTAATATGAAGGGTGCAGAGAATACAGAGGGGTCACGCCAGGGGCTGCTAGGCCATTCTGCTCCATGCTGAAGTTTCCTGGAACCCTCTTCTGAAGTATGCTTTAAATTAAGGGTTTAATTTTGCCTTTCCAGCAGCTCTTTGGGTATTTGCATGCTTTGTGTCCAAGGGTGCCTTCCAGCTTTCCCTCGTGTGAGCCTAAATGCATCTCTAGACAGCCTCCCAAAATAGAATTTTCCATTCCAGACCGAGGAGCTGCAGCTGAGACGGAGAATGTAGGGTAAATGCCACGAAACCTTCATTTGAAGTTGGAAACTCTCACGACAGAGAGCCTGTGTGGCCACTCTGGCCTGCACTGGAACCAGAGCAAGCCACCCCCAGGTGACTGCTCTCCGGGGGAGTGGGGGGAGTGGCCTCTAGTACAGCAGTCGGCTTTAGCCAGCAAAGGCACGCGCACCTGTCCTCCGTCCCTCCAGCTCCCCCTGTGCACACCTGCCCTCTCTTCCTAGCAAATTGGCTTTAGCCATATCCTGCATTCCTCTTGCATCCACTGCTCTCCAATCTAAGTTTCGTAAAGAATTCAGGAAACGTCAGGACTCCCCAGCCTGGAGACCTGAGCATCTACCTGCCATATTGTGGGTTAGAAACACAAGTCCAGAAGGCAGAGGGCTTCTGGCCAGTTAGTGGCAGAGACAGAGCCATCAGCCAAGGCCAGACCTTCTCATTCTGCCAGAGAAGTAGAACAGAGGACTACAGCCTCCCAAGAACCTCTGTCTGATACCTCCCCTTCCATCTGTGTTAGAAAGCAGGCAATTCTGAGATGTTTCCTGAATGCTCCGCCTAAAGCGAGTTTCCCTTCAGATGGCTGAAGCTCTAACATGGTCATTCTCACCCTTCCTAACACTGCAGCCCCTTCATTACAGTTCTTCATGTTGTGGTGACACCCCCCCCCAACACTTACACACACCATAAAATAATTTCATTGCTACTTTGTAAGTGTAATCTCACTAGTTATGAATCGTAATGTAATCGTAATCTGATATGCAGGATATCCAGTATGTGGCTCCACAGGGGGTCATGACCCACAGGTTGAGAACCACTGCTCTGAAGGCCCACTGTGTATGAAGTAATTCTTTGTCCTTAGCCCTGTGGATGAGTGTGCACTTTCTGATTCAGTACATGCTATAGACGCATATATAAAATGTGGGCCCAGACCAGCAGAGGGTAGTGCTGCAGGAGAGAAATCAGCTTTGCTACCACTTGCTTTTTCCTTTTTCCCAGACAGTAGCTCATTTGTGTGAATCACCTTATGCATGATTCAGACCCACTAGAATTTTAGGCCAACATGTCCAGGAAGTACAGTATACTCTAACAGGAAAGTGTGCTGCCCTAGCAACACTTGTTGCTGTGTAGGAAGGTTCACTGTGCCTTCAAGCAGTATGAGCATGGAGGATCCTTTGCATAGATAGATACTGTTGGGTCAACACTCTCCCCGTCTCCCTTCCCTGTTCCCTTCTTGGTCCTTAGATTCCCTGTACTTTTCATTTTCCACTGTAACCATTATGAAAGATTATTTTCATGAGTTCTTAGAAATGTAATAATAGAGGGAGAAGATGAGGGAGGGATGGGGAGAGTGGGAGGGAATGAGGGAGGGGGCTACAGCTGGGATACAAAGTATATAACCTGTGATTAACATGAAAAGAAATAAATTACTTTAAAAAAAAAAGAAATGTAATAATGGAACCAGGTGTGATGGTGTATACCTTTTAATCCCAGCTTTTGGGAGGTGGAAGCAGGTATATCTCTGTGAGTTTGAGGCTAGCCTGATCTACATAATGAGTTCCAGGACAGCCAGAAAGAAAGAAAGAGAGGGAAAGGAAAGAAAGAAAGAACTATAAACTAGGGTTTGCAAAGATGGCTCAGTGCTTTAAGAGCACTTGACTGTTCTTCCAGAGGTCCTGAGTTCAAGTCCCTCCAACCACATGGTGGCTCACAACCATCTGGGATCTAATTCCCTCTTCTGGTTTGCATGAAGATGGAGCACTCATATATATAAAATATATACATATAGATATACTGGTGTATATGTATCTATCTATATATACCAATATGTATAACAATGTCTATAAATGTAGCAATATGTATAAATCAATTTGTGTATCTATTGGTATATATATACATATATATACACATCTCTACATACACACACACACATATATATGTTTTCTCTGTGTTGCCCTGACTGTCCTGAAACTGTCCTGACTGTCCTGTAGACCACACTGGCCTCTGCCTCCCAAGTGCTGGGATTAAAGGCATGTACCACCACCTCCCGGCGAATATATCTTTTATAAAGGAAAAAAGAAATGTAACAACTGTGCTTCAGTCATTATTAAAATGAGTTTTCACTATCATTTGTTTATCCAGAGCTAACTTGACAAACTGATGGGTGAGTCAGATGAGGCTGACATCAATACGGCTCCTATCTTGATTAAAAACCATAGGAACAGGTACCATAATCCTAGCCTGCCATGTAGCCTCCGATAGGTATTTACCTTGTTCTCTGGCTAATGAGCAAAAGCTAATACTGTCAGTTTAGTGTTTGAAGCCAGCTCTAAGCTTATGTCTAGCCTGGCACTTGCCTGGCTATAGTTATCTTCTGATCTAGGCATTAAACCAACACAGATGCCGTGGCTTTGAACATGTCAGTCAACATCATGTAGGCCATGCAGTTGGCTCGTGTGGTTCTGCCTTCAAAGATGGTGTGATGGGAATTTGAGGTTAGTTCTTCCAGGATAGTCTTCCTTACAGTAATAGGATAATAATAGCTCAAAAAGTATTACATGCAATAAAACAAGCCAGAGGGCCGAGCAAGAGAAGAGCTGCCGACTGGTCTAAGAAGAAAGGCCAAGAAAGACTGTAACAGTAAGGAGGAAGAGGAAGAATTATAACCAGATGGTCTCATTTGTCAGTGGTCAATTGGCTGGGATTAGGGCGTGGTCTCCTGACAGAAGATACAGAAGCTGCTGCTACCCCCAGTGTAAGGGTCATGCGTTTTATCTGCTTTTTGCTTTGTGTGTGTAACTTGATCTCCTTAGTATTTTCGCCAAACATTCCCTGTCTCCCCGCCCCGCCCCACCCCCAAATGACAGGTGGTCCAAATGTTGAGACATTAATGAAGACTCTAAAGTCAATGGCACAGCAGCTGCCCCGCAAGCCGACACATTCATGAGCCCTCCTCAGCGGGACAGTGGTTCCTTTACACCCACGGAGACAGTGCTTGCCTCAAATCGGAGTTATGGGGTGTGCCTGTAGTCTCAGCTACTTAGGGTGGGAAGACCGCATCACCTCAGAAGCTGGAGTCCAGGCTGCATAGAAAGAAGGGAGGGAAAAGAAAGGAAGGAACTAGCCCTGTATTTCGCTTGTGGAAACTCAGACAAAATATGAGGGCTCTGTGGAGAAACAGGACATACTGGAGTCATGGAAGAATTAACCAAAATGCTTTAAATATTTTTTTAATCCAACTGAGCTAAAAGCAAAGGTTTACAGCAGTCAAAAAAAAAAAGTTTTGATGTTGAAAAAAATGGAGCTAAGTGGAAACTTCAAAGTTAATCAACAGAGCTTAGCTATACGTGATGGCTGTGTTTCTAGAAGAGAGGAGTAAAAATAAAATTGAAAGTGATTTAAGGGAGCTGTCAGGAATGGAGCTTTGTGCAAAAGAAATGTGTCAAAATTGCAGAAACTGCATAAGTAAAATTAAGCATTGCCTGTCTCCAAATTGGTAGGCTTGGATATTAGATGATGAAATGGCTGATTTCTAAATCTCTCAGTTCACATTTTCTTTTCAAACCTCCTTTTGCAAACATTTTGGGAAAGCTATGTATGGTTTTCAAAGGTTCTGTGCGTTAAAACCAATACCACAAGCCACTTCAAAAGAGCAGTTGTCCTAACCCACTAAAGGAAAGGCCCATGTCCACTTAAGAAAGGCATTTTGGTGAAGACGAGTGAGATTGCCCACCCCATTTCATCTCTGGCCCAATGGGACAGGTCTGGGAGCTTGCCTTGCCTCCAAAGACTGTGCACTCATCCCCCAGCTTCCTAGCTCTCTATTTGTCCTCCTGTTTTGTGACATTTCCCCCCTCAAATCCTGGTTTTCCTCATATCTTGTTTTCTCCATTTAAGAAAACTGGTATTCCTCTTTTATCTATTAACATTTAGAACTTCTAAAACCCACAGTTGGTCTTTTTGTGAAGAAGGGTTTGGGGTAGTTATTGTTTTGTTTTGTTGGTTTGGTTTGGGTTTTTGGAACAGGGTTTCTTTTCTCTGTGTAGGCCTGGCTGTCCTGGAACTCACTCTGTAGACCAGGCTGACCTCGAACTCACAGAGATCCCACCTGCCTCTGCCTCTCAAGTCTCACCTGTAGCCCAGGCTAGTCTGGAACTTGCCACGTAGCCAAGATTGGACTGGAGCTTAACAATAATCCTCCTGCCTCAGACTCCTGGGTGTTGGGATTACTCTTCAGATCAGTGGCCCCTACTTGTGTTTGTGTGTGCATGTGTGTAGATAGACTTCTCTTCTAATGACTTAGTGTGGTGGCCCGTGTTAGATCTGCATTGAGATATTCTGTTTGGGGGGAAATTCCAGGGATTTTTAGTGTGTCTTAATCTCTTTACTACTCACCACTCAAAAGAACCTTTTCTCTTGTATAAACCGGTTTGAGGGAAGTCTGGACATGTCCTTCCCAGGTGGGAGTAACGGAGTCAGGTCTTCTCTAGATAAGTAACAGGTGAGGTGTTGTCGCAAGCCTCTTCTCTTTGACAGCTGAATTGAGCCATAAAAGTTCTGAATAATTTATGCAGGGCTGCAGGAGTCCTGATTTCACACCGGGATGCTTAAAGTGAATTTTTATTGTGGCTCTTATCTTTGGCCTAGGTGAAAATGTTCAGATTGTCCCATAAGTCAAAAATAATTTAGTTTACCATTACCCACGGATTTAACGTCTTCTGTTTGCTTTTAAGTAGAATCAGAGTTCATCATGATCATATGTTTCAATTCATGGTTTAAAATATTACAAGATGGCCAATACTGGGGCTAAGAACCTTTTAAACCATCTTTAATTTCAGTGTAACTGCGAAGTCTGCGTAGCCTCCTTATAAACTGAATTTTGCTTTAGAAACGCAAACCGAAGCAACATGTGGTTTTGGGGTCTGCTGCTTTCCTTAGCCTGGTTTTCATTAGGAAGCTGTGGAAGCTAAATCAGAAAACTCTCAAAAGCCTCCCAGGGAAGGAAGGACAGAGAGGAGACACATCTGAGCCCCTCCCGAAAAGCACATTCCAGTGTGAAGTGTGGGTCCTTCGTAGTTGGGAGTAGAGAACAGAAAAGTAAGTTTTTTTTAAAGGATAATACCTAAGAAGGACCCTATTTAAGTAGAGCCTGTATTTCCCATTTGAGAATCATCCAAAAAAAAAAAACACCTTAAAAGAAAAATAAACAAACAAAACCAAATATCCATCATTCCCAGGTCTCTCCCTGCTTGCCAGGATACTGAGGCTGGCTAGCCAGCGAGCCTCAGGAACCTCTTTATTTCATTACCCAAGTAATGGGATTTTAAGCAGGGTGCCTCTGTTCCACTTTTTAAATGTGGCTCTGGGGACCTAACTCAGGTCTTCATGCTCAGAGGGCCAGTGCTTTACTGGTTGAACTATCTTTCCAACTCTGGCTTTTTTTTATTTTTTGAGTGGGAGCTCCCCCCAAGTTTAATCATTTTGTCAGATCTTTTCAAAAAAAATGTACATCACTTCACATCCTAAAATGCAGTCTGGCATATGACATAAAAACCATCCTATATGTTCCTGTCACTCCTCACTCCATCGCTCTGTGCTCTTTGGACACACACTCCCCAGAAGTAGAAGGCTGGTGAGGTAGCTCAGTGGTGGAGTGCATGGCTAGCCCAGGTGAAGCCTAGACCTGATCCCAACATAACGCCTCGTACCCTCATACAAGACAGAGCATTCAGAGGTTCCTGGGATCCTATTAGATCATACGGTAAGAAGGCTAATAAAAGCCTCAGAAATGATTGGTCACAGCAGTGTGGCTTGGTCCACTCTATCAGCACCATGGTAGGCAGCTCTAAGCTGCTGCTGGACTTATGTGGAAGGAGGTGGATTCTCCATGAGCCTTCATTCCCAATCCTCATAGGCTCCCATTATTTAAGCTCCTCTGCAGAATTTTTTGTTGGGCAGCACGTTGGTCGAATGGCCCGCAGGCGCTGCCAGACACTGATTCCACTGCTGCTTTCTCCCCCTCTTTTTTTTATTGTTACAACTGAAAAATGTTAGTCGATTTTTTTTTTTTAAGCATTATGGTCCTATGACTCGAACTGTCATCAGTTTTGCCTGACAAGTTTACAATGGCTGCATTATTTCAGTGTCTTTGGCTTTGGGATGTCATGTGAGAGGTTAGAGAATGGGTTACAGAGAGTCTCAGTGGAACAGATCTTGAGGCCTGTCCCTGGCTCTGCAAACTCTTGATTTTGAATTGAGGAGGTGATAAGTGAGCCACTGACTGCGTGCAAGCGTGGTGGCTCAGGGAGAATGTAGGATGCAGTGACGCGGGCTGTGATGAAGAGGCAGCGGAGCATCTGGCGTGCAAAGAGCTCAATAACACAGTGGTGCCATGTTAGGACAATCAGATGTGTGTCTGCGAGACTGGAGTGGCACAGTCAACTTCAATTACGGGATCTCCAGAGTCAGGGGTCGTTCCTCGTGCATGTGCCTCTGAGCTACACAAATGTTTGGCTCTGCAGGTCAGCAAAGCAATATATTGTGAGTGAGTTGCCCTAAAGGAGGCTACTGACCAGTGCTTTGTTATTGGCAGAAATAACCTGGCATTCAGGTTTGTAGACTTTCCTTCTGGATTCTAGTGCTGCTGCTGAGGGGAAAGTTTGGGAAGGAAAAGCATTTTATTTAGCCATTTCTCAGCTCTGCTATGCAGAGCACTGTGCCACACAACTTTTCCCTGTATTCTGGAGGCAGGGTCAGGCAGATTCCAGTGAGTTGGATCCCAGCCTGGTCTACATAGTGAATTCTGAGCCAGCCAGAGCTGTGTAATAGACTGTCCTGAAAAACAAACACTGCTTTAGAAACAAATAATACAGTACTCAACAGGATAAGCCTCAGTGTGAGACTCAGATTTGGATCCTGGCTTCTCTGCTAACTAGCTGATACTTTTGAATAACATTCTTTCCTTTTCTTGTTGGTTGAAAGTGGAAAGTAAGACCCCCCTTCCCTGAGTGCTTCTTCATGAGGCAAAGCTCTCATATTAGTAACGTGGGGTTCATTTGACACTCTTGGATTCTTGCCCAATATCTCACCAAGATAGCGACACCACATGATACGCCCCAAAATAACTCCAGTCCTAATACATCTTTGACGCCCGGTTCTATACTGATTCTACCATTGCCTCTAAGTTGCAAACCTATAGGATGTGGCGGGAAAGCCCTGTGCCGGACCCTCCAGGGACACCACAAGGAAAAACTCCTTCTCTCCAAAGGGTGTGGGTGATGTCTGAAGTTCTAGGTCAACCCAGACCCCGCTTGACCACCCAACAAACAGCGCCTCCACACTGAGCATCATGAAAACCGAGTAGACACCATTTCCTTTCAAAGTCCCTTTTCTTTCTTCGTAGACGACTTCTGCACATGGTCAGTTCAGTCCCCAGCATGTTTGTGTACATGTGTATATATGTGTGTTGTATATCTGTGTGTATTACATATATGTGTATCCAATTAATATTAACCAAAACATCCTTAATGTAGACTCTCACAGTGTAGATAGATTCCAAGTGGCCCCTGGACCCTCTGGGCCCATGGACTCATGGGTGTACAGATATAGGAAGGGAACCTTGTCACTCTGGTTAGTGTAATGGAAGTTTTGCATTCTTTTTATATTATGTAAATACGTTTTTGTTTTAATACCAAGGGTGAGATTTTAGTTGCACTAATAGTTTTTCCACATCAGTTAGTTGTCTCGTGTGGGGGTTGGGGCTGGCTTTTGCCAGCTGGTCACTGCCTCTCATGTGTGGCATGGAGGGGGTGTGGTCTAGGACTCTGAGAATATAAACGTGGGAGTCCAGAGAGAGGTGCATGGCTTGTGATGTTGGTGTGTGGCATGTGGCAGTTTGGAGAGCCTGGAGATGGAGTGGCGGTTTAGAGCAGACAGACAGACAGACAGAAACACTTTAGGGTGCAGCGGCATGAAGTAGACTGCTGGCAGCATCTGCAGTTGACAGAGTTCGGTATAGACCCTAAAAGACCCTCAACCATGAACAGCCAGGAGAAGTGAAGGGGCCTCTCCCCCCACTAACCTTTTCCCTCCTACATAGGGTTGGGAGGTTGGGTCAGAGGTTGAGGCCGAAACATCCCAAATAAAGGAGAGTTTATAAACAAGCTAAACTCTCCACTCTAGGCCATAGAACTTCTGATGGGAAACAAAAACAAACAAACAAACAAAAAACCACCACCAACAACAAGTTGCTGGAGGGCCTGGCCTAAATAAGGCAGTAATCCTGGGGCTAGTGGGGTGTGGGGGGCACTGTGGACTCAGCAAGGCAGCCTCCTGGACTGTTTCTCATTCAGACTTGAAGTAGGAGTTACCAAGACTATGAGGTGAAAGACATGGCGGGGTCATGAAGCAGCCTTGTGGGACTGCGAGCCACCCATTTTAGAGGCAAAGATGAGGAGTGACAGGTGACCGGTGACTTGGGGGATGCCCTGGACTGCAAATGAAAGGCCTTCTTTCTTGCCCATGGAAATGTGAGGGGGCAAAAATCTGAGGAAAGAGATTGTAAAGTAAGAATGTGATGTACGTGAAGGAAATGAACACGGTTGCGGGAGGCTGTTTGCTCCTGTCTCCAGGCCCAGGGGCTGCAGGGCAGACACGGCGCCTTACTGTGTGCACAGGCTTGCCGCCGGTCCCTGTGCTCAGAGCAGTTCCCTTTGGAAATGTCAGAAAGGAGATGGCTCTTGGGCGTAGCTGACAAGCGCAGGCTGAGAGGATGTCGCCGGAGCTCAGAAGGCTCCAGACTGCTCTGACTGGATCTTGCGCATCCTTAGAGCGCCACGCCCACCCTGGGAACACGGGACAAATGAGGAGGGTATGGCTTTGGGCTCTATGGATTAGAAATCAAGATTAGCCCATTAGTTTAGTTCATGTTGGCTCCCACAAGCCAAAACAAAACTTAAATTCCTCTAAATATTAAAACTAGAACGTTGAAGCCAGGTATGACATATCACCCTTGTAATCTGAGTACCAGGCAGAGTGAGATCGGATTGCTGCAAGTTTGAGGCCATAATGGGTTCCACAGAACGTTCCAGGCACCTGAGCTGCACAGTGAGACACTTTCTCACACACCAAAAAACTGTACATTGAACCCCATATTAATTGATGTAATTTTTTTTTTTTAGTTTATTTTCTTATGGTGTAGGTCAGAGAACAACTCTCCTCTCTGGAGTCCCATCTTTCCTGTCATCATATGGGATCCAAGGATTGAACTCAGGTCGTCAGCCCTGTACCTAATAAGTGTTGCTGCCTAATGAGCCCTCTTGCTGGCCCAACTTCCTTGTCCTCTTCTTCCTCCTTTTCTCTTCTTCCTCAACCACTCCTCTTCCTCCTTTCTTCACCCTCTTCCTCTTTCTGTTCCCCTTTCTTCTCTTCTTCCTTCCCTTCTTCCCCCTCTTTCTGTGCTGGGGATTGAACCCAGAGCCTCACACATATTAAGCAGGATCTCTATCAGCAAGCCACACCCCAGCACTCACTTTTACTTAAAAGTGCAAATAAAGAACAGCAGGATTACTAAGGCACATGTGAGTACATAGTGTGCAAGGCCCCAAGTCAGTCTGTGGAGGCTCGAACCAGGGCAAGCAAGTCATTCCTACTCAGCGAGTACTCATGTGTGCCAACCGGCACATCTGATGGACCCAGCCAGAGATCATCAGAAGCACCAGGACCTCGAGTGGTCTTTATGCAGACTCAGTGCTGAAGACCCCGAAGGTGCAGGTGGGCACAGGGAGAAAGGAAATGCCCAAACAACTTGGTGGAAGACCACGTGGGAGCCGAGAGCGTCAGGACAGCCACAGCTGGCAAACCAGTCTCCAGCGTGAGCTCACCCTCTACTTCCATTGGTGCAGAAAGGGCCTTGGGAGCGGAGCTGAGACCAAGAAATGGTACAGAATGCTCAGCTGACCTTTTCCTTCTTGGCAAGAGGCTTCTGGCTGCTTGAAACAATCCTTTGCTGATGCCTCTCTAGAAAAAAAAAGAACTTGGTTAGTTACAGCACCCGGTCTCACTGTCCAAAGCTGGTCTGCCTGTAGTTTCAACTCTCTTAGCTGGCGGGGGCTTTAAATAGCTGACAGAAACAGGTGATACACAAAACTGTGTGGCGCAAGTAGCACATGAACCGAATATTCTCTCAGCTAAGATTTACCATGAAGTGTTATTACTTTGCCACGTCATTTAAATACAGCCAGACTGCAGACCATGCCAACCACCACCACTACACGTCCCCCCTCCCAGTGCCATTTGGGCCTCTGTCCTGTTCATAGAATTTGCTAATGAAGATCATGGGCTGATCTAATCTCATAGTGATGAGTTTGAGCTCTGAGATATGTAAGGATTATAATGTATTTTATGTGTACATATGTGCATACGTACACATTATATATATATGTGGGTATTTTGCTTTATGTATGTAAAGCATGTACAAATGTGTACATGCTCTGGTGCCTTCAGAGGTAGGTGGTAAGAGCCCCTGGGTCCAGAATTCCAGATGGCTGTTAGCTGCCACATAGGTGCTGGGAATAGAACAGGGGTCCTCTGTAAGAGCAGCCAGTGCTCTTAACCACTGAGCCATCTCTCCGGTACCTAAGCATCATATTGTAAAGGTGATTACTAAATGAGAACATTTAAGCTCAGAAGTGCCCGGTTGCCTTGCAGTCTCTATCTCCCCTGTTGCAGTGAGAGTCTATGCCAGTCTAAGCTTCAGTCCCTCTCATGCAAGCTATGGGAGTGTATTGACTCACTTCGGGATGCCAGGCTTGCCAGCCACCCCTCACCCCTGCACGCTGACCCTGTGTACTGGGCAGGTATAGCTCTAGTCCAGCCTTTTGCCCCGCTCCACCCCCACCAGAACGCCCTCCTCAGGTGAGGCCCAGCTGCTCCTGCTCTTGACTGCTGTGGTGGTTTTTGGGCTCCTTCCACCTGCTGTTCCTGGGCTCCCCGCCCTGATTCCTTCACCCTCCTGTCTAACACATGGATAGTTTATACCACTGTTTTCTACTGAAGTGTCTGTGCCCCCCCCCACTGACCTGGAATAACCGAAGTGAGCCCGTGGGTGTCTACCCCGCCATTCACACCCTGGGTCTGCCTTTGGTCACACTTTCTAGTACTTCCCACCCCCCAAGGCTGTCTTTTGTTCTTCAGCCTTTGATGGTTCAACCTGTTCCTACTTCAGTGACCCTCAAGTGAGTGTCCTGATTGACAGTTCTCAGGGACAGCTCCGCCCTCACTCTGCTTGGTCCCCTCTTGATGTCCTGCTTATTTTATAAATATAATCTTAAGAATGGTAGTTTCAAATGGGTTCCCCCCCCCCAAAGCATGTCAGCGTTTTGCTCCTTACATCCTGTCAATATTTTGCTGTGTGTGTGCCGTAAGTCCCCAGTTAAACACTGTGGTCATAATGTCTGAATACATCTTGGATAATGAGCCACTGTACATCCCTTTCGATGGGTTTTAGAAGATTTCTCCTTCATTTCTTTCCATGTTGGTAGCTTTTCAGTAGTGCAGTTTAAAGATGTATTAAACCCCCAGACCTGAAGAAACTGAGGACGTTGAAGGTCAGACTCTGAGGCGACTTTTTCAGTTGTGCTGGAGCCAAGTTTGTCCATCCTATCTTCTGGTGTGAAAAGAAGTGCCTGAGGGTAGCTGGGAGCGAAGGGTAGAGCAAGAGCCCATGTGGCTGCTGGTCTCCACTAGGTGTTACCTGAGCAAACGTCAGGCAAATACCACAGATCTGCATTCTTCACCAGGCTTGTGCTGAGGTCTCAAGATAGCACAGCCACGAGCCCCTATCTGGCGGGAGTGCCACAATCAGCAATCAAACCCTTAGATTAAGAATCACTGGAGCTGCTGAAAAGCCAGGAGCAGGCAGCTTGACAACGAAGAAGCTGGGTACGTGGATGGACTTCCTTAGAACGACGTCACTCTTATCTGTTTCTATATCAAAAGATCTGTTTGACTTGAAAAAGTGGTTTGTGTTTCTACCCCAGAAGTTTTAAAATTGACGTAACCCCATCACAGGCATTTTAGAGATAGGATGTTCATTGTCACGAGGGCTAGCCTTAGAGAAGTGATCTGGCCTAGTGGAGAGGACAGGCCTTTAGCCTCCTAGCTACAAACCCTGTGGTGAAGGTGCCCTCCCCCTCGCTGAGCTGGGGGTGGGGAGATGGTTCGCTGGAAAGTTTGGAGTCATAAATACAATGGGACGGAGTGTAGAAACTGTTGAAGAACCCCTGCTCTCTAATCATGATGCTTTAAATATAATCAAAGGGTACAGGAAGTAATTGGAGACCTCGTGAAGCTGAAACTTATCATAAACCTCCATAATGCCCCTAACTCCAGAAAGACCTTGCCACCTGCCTTCCCTGGGGTGGAGCAGGCTCAGCTAATGGGACTAAGAACTTCCAAATGCTCTGTGGTCACCCAGGCCACAACAGAGGCATTTGGTACCAACTTACAGGGATAAGACAGCTTAGTCATTCTTCCAGCGTTTGGCTTATTGGTCTGAATAAGAATCGTAATTCTACAAATGGATGATTCTGGGGACTCTGTACATTGTGAAAACCAAACTGCTGTCCTACCCCCAACCCCCCACTGAAGACTAAAACCATCCTTGTTTGTCAGCTGCCTCACAGAGTGAGGTGAATGAGGCAATATCAAAAAGACTTTTAATGAGAAATGTACTCATCCTGATCACTGGCATTCCATTATCAATGCCTTTAAAATATCTAAGACGTCAAGAGCAATACAGCCTTAAAGCTAAGAATGAAGTTCACAATTTGCTTCTCTGGGTATGGATGTGTGTGTGTGTGTGTGTGTGTGTGTGTGTGTGTGTGTGTGTGTGTGTGTGCGTGCGTGCATGTGCCTGTGTGGGTGTGCTCAGCTATGTGGGACTATGAGGAGGCTCAGAGTCAACGCTGGCCGTCTTCCTCTATGGCTGTCTGTGTTACTTTTGAGACAGGTCCTCCCACTGGACCCAGAGCTTGTGGTCTTAACCAAACTGGCTGGGTGCCAAACTCTTAGGACCCACCTGTCTCTTCTGTAGCCTCAGTCAGAGATGCTACAGTTACAGATGTGCACAGCCACCATTGGCTCTTTACTTGGATGCTAGAATCTCAATTCTGGTCTTCATACTTGTGCTTTACCCAGTGAGCCACCTCCCCAGCCCAGGGAAGAGTGTTCACAAAAGAGACCAAGGTCACTGTAGGGCGCCAGCAATGAAGTTTGCTCACGCCCTGGACTTTATCTCCTTCTACCAGACTGGACAAGGCTAATCTGGCATTTGACAAAATAGTAGCCCTTTGTTTCTCTACCCTTGCCACATTTGTTTTCTTAAAACAACTCCGTTCTTAGGACAATGCTTTAAGCTTAGAAATGGAGTTACTTGGATAAGATGTGGACCCAGGAAGAACATGTGAGGGTCATTTGTTCACTTAAGTCAGGCTCGCCACACTGTCCCGCCATGTGGAAGGCACACACTACACTGAGAACACAGTGGTGAACTCCAGAAGTCCCCACAGAACAGAAGATAATAAGGCAATGACTAAATAGGCACTCCGTGCCACGAGCTGTTAAGTGCTGAGTGAGGCCAAAGGAGAGGGTGAGGCTTTGAATGTGTGTGTTGGGAGGGTGGGGGCTTCTCCCCTTCTCAATGGAGGGGACTATGGAATAGAGATCAGGGTGGGGGAAGCTAAGCCCTGAGAATTTCTGAGTTTCCTTTCTCAGCCCCCTAAAGTGTGATCTGCAAACTACTGAATATTCTACCTGGCTGAAACAAAAGGATGGCAGCTGGGGCCATTGCTCTCCATCTGCATAAATTCACTGTAGACTGTAGTACCGCCCTTCAGACCTGAGGAAAGTGTTTCATTCAGATTGAAAGTTAGTAGGAAGTTTCTAACTGTCCCCCAAACTGCTTCATTGGCAGAAACACAATAGACAAGTTGACAATACCTGTGGGAAATGTGGCAAACGGTATTTACAAGTAGTTACCTTGTAACACGCCCACTGTGGCTACATTTTATACTGATAAGCCTCACTACAGGATGTGTGGGAGTGTTTGTGCTTTTCAACATTCAGTGTGAAGCTAGCTCTCCTTTAAGAATCCTTGTAAAAAGGGTCTGCCTGGCCGCATATAATCTGTATTTTGCTGACAGGTCAGTTTAGAGGGTTCTGTATATCAACAACTGGTTGCACATTTGTTGTAGCGATGCCTATTGCTAATGTCTTTCCAGAGAAGCTCAGGGAGTGAAGTAGGAAAGGGGAAATTTAAGACACGAGTGGCTGCCCGCTCTGATAATTCAGCACTTGGGAGGCCCCGCTAGGGCACACAACAAGTCAGACGCCAGCCTAGACTGAATGGAAAACCCTATCCCCAAGTAAAATAATAGCATAAAACAAAATCTCTCCAGGAAAAGAGTGGTGTGACTCAGACACAGCGAGCACAGTGAACTTCACAGATCAAGAGGGAAAGCGGCCGTTAGAGGTTTGCCCACAATTTCCCATGCCTTGGGCCAGAGGTGCTCCCTCTCTCTGGGAATCATCTGGAAAGCTTGAATACACTTGAATCGCAAAAAATGGTCTGTGATGTCCGAACTAGTGTTTCCGAACTAGTCTAAGAACAGAGTCAGGAGCTTTTAGTCTCTGTCACTTAAACAAACAAACAAACAAACAAACAAACTAGCAACTTTTACCCAGCTTGCCCTGCACCGCCTGGCTCTGCAGCAGAGATTACAGAACTTGGCCACACAACTGTTTACTTGAGGGATCTGTTTTTGGCAACCTGTGTATTTTTAAATCACTGTCACAATAGGCTATTGTCGTTTATATAAATAAGTATATGCCGCAAAAATCATCCGACTGCGCTTTAAAGTAGAAACTGGTGGCAGTCAAGGCGCGTCTATTCGTCAGCAGTTTAGGGAGGTTGGGACACCTAGGCTTGTCCCTCACCCCTTATCGTGGCATTCCCCTCACCTGATAAAGCTGTCATCCGGGCTATAGGTTGTAGCCCAGGAGAATGTGGACTTCTCCCGATTACTAATTGCCAATGATTATTACTAATTGTCGCTGCTTCCTGGGCTGGCTTTGAGGTCCAGCTTTTGCTTCTCTGAGCCGTTTCTGTAGACAGCTGAAGCCAAATTCCTCCCCTCTTAGAGGCCCTATAAATAGCACAGAAACAAGATTAACATGAACGTGAGTGGGGCGTTTTTTTGTGTTTCAAGGATAACAGTTTAAAAAAAAAAACAAAACCTTTTACTAGCTACTTAAGTGCCTCGTGTGCTTGACGCCTTTGCTTTTGCTGTTATTTACCTATAAAATAAATAAATAAATCTCCGGCTTTAAAACCGCAGGAATTATTTAAATGCAATGAAGTCTTAAGGAGAGGGGGGAGAATTCGTATGTTAATGAGCCCTTTCGAGCGAGAACTGGGTTAAACACGCCATTTGCTGGCATTGTTATGAACAGCGCGGGAGATGGTCCGCGTAAGCTGTAGCCCTCTGGGGCTGGGGGGTGTAAGGCCGGGGCCCCAGCGCCTGCCCAGCCCACCGTGAGGGGCCATGAGTTCGAGGCTCAGCACCGCCCCCTTGCACACTCGCCTGCGCCCGTGGTCGCGCGCGTGCACCTGCGGGCGGGGGGAAGTTTGCCGGAGCTGGCAGGGGCGGGCACGGCGCGCCGGCCACAGTCCTGTGCCGCCAGGGATGGAGCGCGGCGGGCGGTGGTGCTGCGGCGTCCGGGTAAGTTTTCCAGGAAGGCGGTGCGCGGGCGGGCCGGGGTGGACACCTGCCAGGGGACGGTCAGCGTGACAGTTCCTGGAAAGCGACCGGCGACCGGTGGCCCCGGAGAACCGGGGCGGAGCGCGGAGCAGCGCCGCGGGCCTGTGCGCCCTGGGGACCCGGTGGGGATCGGGCTCGCCGGGCGCGCAAGTGCGCGGTGCTGGCTGGATGCGGGCGCGGGGCGGACGCTGCGGGCCAGGTCTGGGGAGCCCGGACGCGGGCGTGGGCTCGGGCCTCCGCCGCGGGGCAGACCGAGACGAGGCGCCCCCTTGCGGCCAGAGCCGCCGCCGCCGCCTGCGCGCAGGACCCAGCCTGCTCCGAGGTCTGGGTGGCCCCTTCGCCCTCACCGCCGAGCTGTCCCCCGAAGACGGTGACATCCTTTCTCCCGGCCCATCTTTAAAGACTCGCGTTAAGTCCGTGTGCCGATAGAGCGGGCGGTGTGCCGAGCGGTTTGTTTTCACAACTCGATTCTTCCCGCATACTTTATGGAAGCGTTTTCTCGGGAAACGCGTTTCGGGAGAGCCGTAAGTTTCACAAAGGGGATGTTGTTCGGGAGCCAACAGGTGACGGGGTGAAACCCGAGTCTGTGTGTACATTGGAGTCAGGTCTGGCCGCCGTTTCCTTGGGCCGCTGCCGAAAATAGAAATTTAAAAAAAAAATAAGAGATTGACGGGAACACAGTTTTGAGAAAACGTGTCTCCCTCTGTGGAAAATGATGGTCTTGGTAGACGTTGGTAGACATGGCTTTGCGGCAATATGCAAGGGCAGGTCTGTCCAGAAGTGTCTCTCTGGCAAGGAACCGTGCCCTGTCATGGAATTTCCTCCGTTTGTTAAGCAGCTTCTTACTGTCCTGGAATGTTATTTGTGAGTGAAGTTAGAAGGCTGTCGAAGAGCTCCACGTTCCCTCTTGGAAAAACTGCCTAGTATTTTGGTATCTGGTAGCACAAAACAGCTGGGGAAACCGGCAGGTTGGGCGGAGGTTTACCTGGAAAATACCCAGTGGCAAATGCCCAAATGCCACCGATTGCTACTGTGAAGTACTTTCAAAAGGGAAGTCGCCTTAGCAGCCTTCTCGGAGCTTTGTTAAGGGTAGCGTTCCAGCACAAATGAAGCTGACCTGGGCAGCGGCTTTTGTCTCAAGAAGGCAGCAGGCAGAGGGTATTCTTGAGGTGTGTGAAAACTTTAAAGACATTATGACGTTGTGTGTGTAGCTGGGAAATTCAAATCTTGATCCCAACACTTTTGCTCACTCTGGGTTCACTCTAAGTTAAGGACATCACAGGCAAGGAAATATGTTATTTCCATAAAGCTGTCTTCTGATGGGTGTTTCGAGAACAGAAGTGTGCAGGTTGCGTGCTCCACCATGTTTGCCCTTGGTTACCCTTAGTTGACCTGTACATTTAGCCTGGAAGGGTTAGAGTAATTTTGAGTAAGGATTGTGGGGTGACTTCCTGGGTGCACTAAGGTCTCGTTAATAAGCAGATAACAAAGAGAAGCTGTTCAAGTGTGTGGCAATGAACAGCAGGGGACAACTAGGGGAGTTCAGCCCAATGACTTCACAGGTCAGTGTCTGTTCAGGTAATCAGAGTCTCTTAAGGATCCTGCACTACCATGGCAACCTTCACTTAGCAGCTAGCTGGAACTTACTAACAATTAGGAGATACTGACAATTAAGAATATAATCTCAGATTTCATAGTCATGAAAACATGGACAGTTGTTATAAAGACTGATTTAATACGTATGGGTATTTCGCCTGGCGCACATGAATGTGCACCACGTGTCTACCTAGTGCCATGGATCGCCTGGAACAGGAGTTACAGGCAGCTG
The DNA here is from genome assembly GCA_028658305.1 of Pachyuromys duprasi. Lineage (NCBI taxonomy): Eukaryota > Metazoa > Chordata > Mammalia > Rodentia > Muridae > Pachyuromys > Pachyuromys duprasi. The sequence goes on from CM053752.1 coordinate 8,980,208, forward strand.
TGAGCTGCCAGAGGGGGTGCTAGGAATTGAACCTGGGTCCGCTCAGTGCTCTTAATTGCTGAGCTCTCTCCAGCCCCCTGGCAGTTATTTTATATTTGTATGATTTTGACGTGGTTCGGTGAGTTGGTCCAAGAAAATGATGACTAATAAACACCCCAGCACAATCATAAACCCCGGAGGCTCCTGACTCCCTCAGTCCCTCACTCCCCTTTCCAGTTGCCCTCCTGTTGCTCAACCATAGCATCTCAAAACTCTAGCTTCCATTCACTTCCCTCTTTCCTGCTGGTTTGTTTTGCTTTCTTCTCCCAAGCCATGCTGTGTCGGCTTCCTTAGGAAATAGGTGCCCCTCCCAGGCTTTTCTTTCCTCTTTCCTGGTCATAATTTTCAATGTCAGTCTTCTTAGAAAGCCAGAAATAACCCAGAGCATCTTTTGTTCTTCTCTGTTGCCCATGGTGTCAAGGTTAAAGTACTCTGCCTGGCAGGTAGTTTTTGGCAGTCTGATCGGGTACCATTCTTTGGGAGAATCTGTCTCCTAGGAAAGGCCAACTTTCCCATCGCTGCTTCTGAACTTGCTATACTGACTCAGAAAATGCTCTAGAGCAGCAGTTCTCAAACCCGTGGCTCAAGACCCCCACAGGTACTGGTCCCATATTAGACACGCTGTACATCAGAGTTTTGCGTTATAATTCATAACAGTAGCAAAATTACAATTATGAAGTAGCAACAAAATAATTTTATGGTTGTGTCCCCACAACATGAGGAACTGTATTAAAGGGTCGCAGCATTAGGAAGGTTAAGAGCCCGTGATCCAGAGAAATAAAGGCAAGGCTGATTCTCACAACTCAGGGGCAGTCAGAACACTAACCCTTAGCTATCCTATGTGGAAAAGAAAGTAAAGTGATGGCAAGTGACCAAACTAGGAGAGGGGGAAAAAAGAGTAAAGCAGCTGTCTAGGCCGACTGACGCCTTCGTGTCCTGAAAGCCTTCAGCAACTCTTGTGCTGATAGAGGAACACAGGCCTTCACTGTAATGCAAGCAGTTTTTGCAATCAGGCTTTGCCTACTTCACAAAATATTGAAAAGACAGATTTTAAAGCTTTCAAAGTTGTTGGTTGTGGGGCAGAAAGGTAAAGCTACTTAATAACAGACAGGCACGGTGGGAATCAACATGGCAGTGTGGAGCTGAGCACAGTGGCGCATGCCTTTAACCCCAGCTCTTAGCAGGCAGGGCAGAGGCAGGCGGAGCTGTGTGAGTTTGAGTTGAGGCCACATAGTGAATTCCAGGACAGCCTGAGCTACAAGACCTGTCTTGAAAACAACAAAAAAGAAAAAAAAAAAAAGGAAGGAAGGAAGGAAGGAAGGAAGGAAGGAAGGAAGGAAGGAAGGAAGGAAGAAACATGCCAGTAAAGCTTGACAGGCATTAGAACATCAAAGGTCAAAGACTGCACCCTGGACTCCAGCTCCTTGTGCTGGGGTAGCCCCAGTGTCCTTCATTCCAGGTGAACGGCGTGTGTCTAGGTTACCCAGCTGGATTCTGTCTGCTGTTTCTCCAAATAAGCTTGTGCAGTTTGCACTGGGCTCAAAATGAAAACAAGTCACGAGCCACAGGCTCAGTCCTTTACACACAGGCTGTCACTAAAGAAGCAAGGGACTCATAAGAGCTTGGAAGCCTTCCTGTCACACTGGCTACATTCACTTAAAGTCCTGGCTCCCAATGGAATGTCACTTGCCTTCTTTGTAATTTTGTTCTGTAAAATTGTATGCATTTGTATGTTTTCCCTGCATGTACAACTGTACACCATGCCTTCCCTGCCTTCGCCTGGCTCCCAAGGAAGCCAGAAGAAAGCATCTTGGGTCAGATGTTCTCTTGACAATTATACGGTGATTGAGAAGTCCTCCATCTTTTTAAGCAGTGAAAGTACCTAGCTCGTTTCCAAGAAAGGGACGAGAAAAGACAAAGGAGGGGAGTGGGACTGTTCACACTCGTATGGCTTGGGTTGCATGGAATACTCCCAGGATAACCCCTGGAAAAGTATTCCAGCTCTGCCAGCCTCCAGCTTGCTTCTCACTCAGGTGGGTCTGGCTCTAAGGCTCTGAAACTTCACGCCCCTGGACAGCTGGCCCTGAGGCTCAGTATGTGAGGACCGAGACACCTCCCAGGTCACACTTCTTTCTTCATGTAACATTTAAATATTGCAACGCTAGTGGTGGCACGCGAGCCAGCCACACTGCCAGTAAGACCAGAAACCGCCGTTGCTATGAAAATGACTCTGTTGTTTGCCTAAAGTTTTGGTACCCTTTATGTTGTCGCGAAATACATCCGAGAGGCTGGAATGAACCTGTGGGAGTTTGAGGTTTAAAATGTGGCCAGTATGTCCAAATAACTAGTGGAGGGGGTTGGTGCTATTTCACACTGTTCACCTCCATCAGGAGGAGAATGATGCACCCCACCCACATTTTCAGAGAATACAGCTCTAAACAGAGATTCAGATCTCTAGCATTCAGCGCCATTGAGTAAAGCTTAGGGGGAAAAAAAAACAAAACATGGTTTTGTTATAATTTGCAGTATCTTGTTTTATTTTTTCTTTTTAAAATAAGAGTAACATTTAGTTTTTAAGTTCTTTTTAATATTTATATTCCATTATTTTCATCCTACCCAGCCCCCAGTTAGGTTTGGCAACAGACAAATGCTCCCATGTCAAAATTCAGGTTAAATTGCATTGAAAGTACCAGTTCTCCTGGTGAGAGTCAGTGAGTTACTAATTAAAGTCTTAATCTCTATCCTCTTCTTTTGACACTTGGGGGAGGATCTTTCAGGGCAAAAGGGAAAGACCCAAGCCTGTCTTCTGACTTTCATTAACACATCCCCTTTTATTGAGGGGGTGGAAGAATGTGCCTCTATTTGGAGAGCCTTTCCTAAGCCGAGAATGGTCTGCACCTGTGTGAAATGACGGGGTCAGAAGGTGACAGCCTCCCTATGGCGGTGTCGGAAATGAGGCCGCCTTCCCTTCTGCTGGGGTGGATGAAAGCCCAGTTCACTTGCTGGGGGACAGTGTCTGCTGAGTCACGTTTTCTCCTGCGGGAATGACTGCAGCCACAAGACAGGTGCTCTTTTAACCCTAGCCCTTTGTGAGCTGTTCAAAGCTTGAAGTTTAAAATGTCCTTGGATTTCTATTTAAAAAACAAAAACAAAAAACTAAACTAAACTAAATTTTGATAGCCACCCTCCCACCCCATCCAACAAGACTTAACTCTTTAGTGATGCATTGAGAACTCTTGGACCATGTCACCTTGGGCTAGGACTGGTTAAGATTTCACCTTTTTCCACAAGTGTGAGCCAATGAGGGCATTTGCTAAATCAGAAGGATTAGGTCTTGACTCTTGTACAAGTCATCCGCTGGCCTTGAGTCCTTTCTCCAAAGCGACTGGACATTGGACTAATCACAATTCTCTTTATATTGGAGTTTTGGAGGTTCTTGTTTTCTTTCTTAGTGCCTTATGTGTGAAAGACGATTTTTAAGAACTAGAAGACAGCGAGGGAATAGACAGAGCTAACAAAGCTGACATCTCTAGGTCAGGAGCATCATCTTGACACCCTTAGTGTCCTTTTTCTGAGATTTAATACCTCACTTTAAACAATAGTGGACTGGTTCCATTTCATACCCAATAAGCATTCCTAAATGTTGGTTGATAGCAAGATTAAACATCAAGTCACCAAGCTGGACTTAATCGTGACATGGGGCCAGATTCTGTACTCCTTTACTGTTTGTTGACTGGTCTGTGTGAAAGTCGGGTTTGGTGCCAGGGATTAAAGTCTACACTGTGGGTGTGGCTCAGGGGGTCCATTCCCAGCAGCCTGCACTGGCCTGTCTTAGGAAATTCGGAGGATGGGGCAGGGTCTCTGCAGCCATCTTTCTGGGTAGCTGATGGTGGGTGAGGCAGAGAGTCCGGTTCCCAACACTTCTTTCTAAACGCTTAAGACCTCACAGAATTTCATTTGTAGGTAAATTAGCCTGCAGAGCACTTTCCTTGCCAAGTAAATCATGAGCAAGAAGCATCCTTTAAAGGCAACTCACAACACTACCTTGGTGGCCTTTTTCTTCGGTACTGAGCTGGGTAGGCGGGGGTGCCACTCCCTAATTGTTTGAGTCGCACTGGGCTTGCAGGTAGTGACTCTTGGTAGAGAAGCATTTTCTTTTTCAACATTTGTTTCTCCTCTGTCACCCACAGCAACCGCCATTGGATGTCCTGTGACTGAGAAGCCAGGTTTTGAGACTTCATTATTGTTATGCCTTTGGAGATGGAGCCCAAAATGAGCAAACTGGCCTTCGGGTGCCAGAGGAGTTCCACATCAGATGATGACTCCGGCTGTGCACTGGAAGAGTATGCCTGGGTGCCACCGGGCCTCAGGCCGGAGCAGGTAGGACCGGCTTCTCCTCCTTCCTCCCTGGCTGCCTTTGCTTTCTAAGGTCTGGTTTGGTTTCTCAGTGGAAGCTTTCCTCTTGGCGCTCATGGATCTCATTGCCGCACAGCAAAGCCCTGCTTCTGCCGTGCTGTACTGAGTAATAAAATGCAGGGCACCATGGGTGTTCCTGTTTGGACTTGGGAGGAAGAGAAACTTACCTGATTCAGATTTTTTTTTCTGATATTGGGGTTTGGGGGGAGGTGTTGTTTGTCTTTTAAAATGAGGTCTCACTGTGTAGTCCTGGCTTGCCTCCAATGCAAGAGAACTCAGAGATCTGCCCTCCTCTGCCTCCCAAGTGCTGAAATTAAAGGCGTGTGCCACTATTACATGTTTCAAAGCTTCAGGAAGAAGAAAAGGAAATGAAAGGACTGTCCCCAGGCTAGGTCTCCATTCTGCTTGTCTATGGAGGAGGGACGCAGTGCAGCCAGTAGCTGTGGCCTTACAAGTGCAGTGGGATAGGAAAGTGGCACGGCGGCCCTTTCTTTGTTATCCCGTTGGAAGGATAGAAATGATCCGTGTGCCTGCTTTCATTTTCCAACCTCCTGGTGATGAAGTTACTGAAAATTCTTGGTAAACCTCAAATAGGCGAAGTTATCCTTCAAAACAAGATGTCAGCTCCATGTCTGGCTGTGAATAGCCTTTCCTGGAAGGTGGGAGGGAAACCCTTTGAGATAAGGTGTCCTTATACAGCGAAGACCCCGTGCCTAAGTAGCCAGTGAGAGTCAGGTAACTGAAAAGCTTCTAGACCTGCACGGGAAGCAGAGGGATGCTGATTGTTGCACTTGGAGTTGGGGAGGTGGAATTTTTGACAAACGGTTTTGCAAAGAGACTCCCTTACATCTTCGTGTGGGCATGGGTTTGCAGGGTCCCTAATCTTTCCCTCGAGTGCCTCTGATTCCATCTCAGCATTGCAATGTTCTTTGCAGTGTCCATCAAGGGATGTTCCCAAAAGACAACAGAAACACGAAAATGAGGTTAAGTCCGTTTTTCAAAGTGAGCTAAGACCAGCTCGGCAGCAACCTTTGCCGGCTTCCCCGGGGGAACCAGAGCTGGCTATCGTACATACCACCCACGGAAGCCTGTAAAGCTCATCCTGGAGAGAACCATGTTTAGAGGCTGGGCCTTGGCTCTTGTCGTACATCCTGTGTGGCCATCTACAGAATTCCCCCAGCACACCCCCTTGATCCCTCAGCTGACCTCCGCAAGACTGGGGGACAGTAACCATAAATGTGCACATTTGATAGCGCCTAATTTATGATGCCCTTAATTGTCACTACAAATTGCATTCCTGAGGAGCAATTTAGCAGCTGGATGCAAGAGGATGCTAGCAGATGCAGGTTTGCGTGGCTGCTGAGTTGGCTCAGCTGGTCCCCTCATTAGCTGCAGGAGGCCAGACCCTGTAAGGAGGGAAAGGTAAAACCAGCAGCTCAGACCTTCCCTCCGTGCACTGATGGCACCGCGTGCTGCTCCCACAGATCCAGCTGTACTTCGCGTGCTTGCCAGAGGAAAAGGTTCCTTATGTTAACAGCCCTGGAGAGAAACACCGGATCAAGCAGCTTCTCTACCAGTTGCCACCGCATGATAACGAGGTAAAGTAACAGGAGGAAAGTTAATTAGTAAAAAGAAAATAAACAGGAAGTGTCAAGGGACCTTTTCGAAATCTCAGCTTTTCACTGGCTAGGCCTCTCATTGGTCTTTCTTAAAATGTACCCTAAGACTACAGCTTTTCCTTTTTTTAAGAGAAGAGAAAAAAGAGCTCCGCAGCAGGAAGCTTCCCTTAAGCAAGTTTATTTCTGATAGTTTTCAGCCACCCACCAATTACCGGGACCTTTCCCTTGCATGTGCAGGGTGGGCACTTCAGGGTCATTCTGGATTGAAGGCCTGAGTGCCTACAGAATGCAGAGTGAAAGCAGCAATTACCCAGTTTCAACCTTCTCAGGAAGGTGGTGTGGTTTTTTATTTTTTTATTTATTTTTTGCCAATAAGGACCGAAATTAGTTCTCATTTAGAAAATAGTAAGCCACACCTGTTCTATCAGATACTGGGCCCCGTTTACAGAGCTTGAGGTCCATGTTACTTTATTTTTTTGAGACAGGGTCTGGATCTGGAGATATAGACCAGGCTGGCTTCAAACCCCTAAAGTTCTACAGGTCTCTGGGTCATGGGAGTTGGGTGTCACCATGTGCAGCCATGCCGTGTTATAACTGAGGGTTTGGGGCAGGCAGCGAGTCTTACATTTTGCTTCCTGAAACTCTGGGAATGAAGAACAGTAACGATGGTCCCCCAGCATGCACTTCGGTTCTCTTTCCTGTAAAGGTGCGGTACTGCCAGTCTTTAAGTGAAGAGGAGAAAAAGGAGCTGCAGGTGTTCAGTGCTCAAAGGAAGAAAGAAGCTCTCGGGAGAGGGACCATTAAGCTCTTGTCCAGAGCAGTGATGCACGCGGTGTGTGAGCAGGTAGGAGAGCTGAGGATGGGTGGGAGGGCTAGAGGGTGATCCAGGGACCGGCATACATGCACACACCCTACAAAAACTCCTAAAAATTTTTCTTCTTACATTTGCACTGCTGTGACTCCTGTGACAACAGGAGTCAGTGTGTTTGAATGAAACTCTGCCTTGCAGGGGAGAGAGCCTACATGTAAAGAGAGAGATAGAGTGAAGACATTTGACCCCTTACTAGTGGTTCTCAGTAGGAAACACACCCCACTGGAAAGCCTCTACGAATGGGGATCAGCTCAGACATACTGGACAGAGCCAGGAAGAGTGGCTCAGTAAGGCGATCAAAGGTTGCTTAGCCGTTTAATCACCAGCAGGAGTAGACAGGAATTAAAGCTATCCTAACAAACTTGTGGCTTACTTTAAAGTGGGAAAAGCTTAAAACGAACGACCACTTTAACTTCAAATCTTTGTTTTTAGTGTGGGTTGCAGATGAACGGAGGTGAGGTTGCAGTGTTTGCCTCCCGTGCGGGCCCTGGAGTCTGCTGGCACCCATCCTGCTTTGTCTGCTTCACATGTAATGAGCTGCTGGTCGACCTCATCTACTTCTATCAGGATGGAAAAATTCACTGTGGCAGGCACCATGCAGAACTGCTCAAACCTCGGTGCTCAGCCTGTGATGAGGTAAAAAAACAAAAAAGTTCATCCCTTAATGATGGAAAAAATAAGTCAATAGCCAATATATTCCACTACTCCCAACTAGGCAAAATATTCGAGTCTCCTGCTTTTGTTCTGTGTGGATATTTTGAAGATAACTGGAATTCTATAGAGGGCAGCAGGTGCTTCTGCTTGTCCATGTCGTCTCTGAAACACTGCAGAAGAACATGTAGAATATGGTCTTTTAAAAAAATGATCCGTTTTGAAAATACAGGAAAGAAAGAGCTCAATGTAGTGGACCTGTCGTATACAGTCAGCAAAGATCTGGACAGACCCGGTCAGTACAGGGTGTGGCATAAAATGGAAGACAGTGTAAAATGAATTGCTTTCCCTTACATTCTTCTTCTTATTATTATTTTTCAATAAAGTTTTGGGTATTTTTGAAATAGTCCCGTGAGTCTAGGCAGGTCTCAAACTTACTATGTAGCTGAAATGAGCTACTGAATTCCCCATCCTCCTGCCTTCAAAGTGTTGGTATAGTAGATACAAACTTCGATGCCCACCAAGCTGTTTATGTTAAAGTAACTTGAAGTTATGAAAAAGTCGACAAGCTACTGGACAGAGCCCCTTATATACCTTTCTCCCAGCTCCCTGGTGCTAGCATCTTCCGTAATGGTAGTGTGGAGAGCAAGAGCAAGAACTACCACCAAGAACTACCAAGTGGTGCCTATAGCTATGGGCTTAACTTAAATTTCATTTTACTTTTTTGGAGCCAACAGTGAGTTTACTTTAGGCAGGGTCATATAGGAACAGGGCATTCTGTGATTCCTAAGATGTGATACAGTGTTGACACAGTAATCGGCTACACACATAGATAACTTTATGCCTGGCAGGGTCACAGTGCTCAAAGGATATAAGCTCTCCTGTGATTAACTTCCCAGGTCATCTTCTGGGGTCCTTTTAGTGTTCCACGATGCAATCCAGTGTTCTTCATGGTGTTTCTTCTTCAGTCTGGGACATAAAGTTTTAGCTTATATACCCACACACATATTCTCTCCAATGGAATATGACAATTTTACAGTCCTTAATGTGCAGATGCCCGCAGGGTCAGATGAAGCATTTTCCACACAACTGTTCACACAGTCCCAGCCTCACTATGGCTGTCTGTCCACTCCACAGACACTTTATTTCAGTTAAAACATACACAGATCAAAAGTTACCTGACTGCCAGCGTGTGCTTTGCCAGATTATGCTACCAAAATGGTCTTCGGGAATAAAACTGTGACAAATGAATTCCACCTCCAATGAAGAAGTGTTCTTTCCTGTTTAAGCCATTTATTTAGTTTCCCCTTTCAACAGTGTCCGTTCATATTCTTATAGACTGATCTTTGTCAGTGAAATGAAAGCATTGAAAGAGGCCAGTACCAATCTGTAGCTATCTATGTAGAGACACATGTGTTACATATATATTTCATAGTAGAGGTGATTATTTCTTTCTTGCATATATGATGAATACCAAGAGCATAAACACAATATAACTAAAGTCAGTGGGTCAGATTTTCTATGGTTACAAAGCACTATGCTCTTTAGACCAGCACAAATCAAACAAGTAGGAAAGAAGTATTACTTCTTTGAGGTCACCAATGACCTGATCAGGATTAACGGGGCAGAAGGATAGAAAATTAGAGCAATTATAGTTACCTTCCGAATCAAAGACCCCCTTCAACTCAAAGCTATTGTGTACGTTTTCCATGTTTCTTTGTGCAAATCCAGAGCTTGCAATTTAAGGCTTGAAAAGCAACCGAAAGTGCAAGGACAGCTTGGGCCTGGGCTTCCCCTGTGCAGCACTGTGCTTTAGTTCTGTTGAGGCGGTTCTGACTTCCAGGCAGGTTGGCCCTCAGATCCTGCACACTGTCACTCAGCAATGTCCGGCCAACTCCATTGGTCTCTTGTTGCCAAGTCCCAGGGGCAAGAGCTTTTCCACTGGAGATTTGCTTCCACATCTGGGTGCCCTGTCCGTGTGTCACCTTCCTACTCCATCACATGCCATTTCCTGCTTTGTGAGATTTTTCTCCCGTTTTCTTCTCCTTGCCTCACTCCTCGGTCTTGTCCGAAGAGCCCGTACTTGCTCAAGATGCCAGTAGCATGCGGTTGGGCAAAGATGTGGTATGTGATTTGTGCCACTACTAGGACACAGCCACTTTATAGCCCCTCACCTACACTCCTCACCTCTTTCGTTCGCTGGGTGACCTAGAGGGCTACAGCCATCACAAGGGACCCCTGCAACACGAACGTCACCACAAAATGAACCCCTAAGATAGCACCTGCACCAGGGCCTTTCAGCTCCGACTTGAGAGACAGCGCATGCTGATCTTCATCCTGAGGCTCTTGTGTTTCTTTCTAAAGATAATTTTCGCCGACGAGTGCACAGAAGCGGAGGGGCGCCACTGGCACATGAAGCACTTCTGCTGCCTCGAGTGCGAAACGGTCCTGGGAGGGCAGAGATACATCATGAAGGACGGCCGCCCCTTCTGCTGCGGCTGCTTTGAGTCTCTGTACGCCGAGTACTGTGAGACCTGCGGGGAGCACATCGGTAAGCGCCGTCCCCACCCACACCCCGACGCAGGATGCAGCCAGCTAGGATTGTCCACAGCCTGGCTCCTCTGTTAGCGTTTGTGAAGATGAAGGTAGAATTTACCGGAGCACACGGCACCACAGGATTGTCAGATGAGTGCTGGGTTCTGATTACTCACAGCAAGCAGCGAACGCTGAGCTGGGATTCCGGGGACGTTCACAGTTAAAGCCCCATGAGGCCCTGGGGTTTGGTTTGGTTTGGTTTCGTGGTGCTGGGAACAAAACCCGAGGCCTTGCATGTACTAGGAAAACCTTTTTTGTCAGTCTGTTTACACACCCGTTTCATGTGTGCCTGGCGTTAAAGCCTTTCATTGAAAATATGCTGGCAGCAGGTCAACGCTGAGGTCTTAGCCAGCAGCACAGTCGTTCATGATCAGAGCTTATACAATACTTCTATCTGCATGTGTGTAGGACCACTAGGCAGTGCTTCAACTGCAAAAGTACCAGCAAGAAAAGCACAGAAATGCAAAAGTCATGGTACTAAACACATCAAGTGCAGGAAACTTGATTATAGTACGGGGGGTGAAGCCAGGGGTCCCTTTGTGCGGCCTCAGTGAGGTGCATATTGGCCAATTTAAGTCGTGGTCTTTCTGCAAGGTCTGTCAATGACCCTGTTACGGCTATCAGTTTGGCGATTCCAAATAAGCTTTTGAATAGGTAAATTGGAAAAAACGTTATCTACAAACAAGGAAGGTTAACTGAGCGTGTGTAAGGCACATGTGAAAAGATCAAGGCAAACATAGAGCCAATTGTGGGGTGTGTGTACACCTGCAGCCCCGGCACCCCGAGACCGGGAGCAGGAGGAGCAGGAACTCAGGGCCAACCTGGGTTCATGGCTGGCCTGGACCGAATAGTGAGACCTTGCCTCAAAACAAAAAAAAAGCCAGGAACATTTCCATCACCCACAGTTCTCTCCTGCCCACATCTTTCGCCAGCGCCTAACTGCTCTCGCAACCTTTTCAAACACAGGCGTGGACCATGCGCAGATGACCTACGACGGGCAGCACTGGCACGCCACGGAGGCCTGCTTTTCCTGCGCTCAGTGTAAGGCGTCTCTGCTGGGATGCCCCTTCCTTCCGAAACAGGGTCAGATTTACTGCTCCAAGACCTGCAGCCTGGGCGAAGACATCCACGCCTCTGACTCTTCCGACTCCGCCTTCCAGTCTGCGCGCTCGAGAGACTCTCGCCGAAGCGTGCGCATGGGCAGAAGCAGCCGCTCCGCAGACCAGTGCAGGCAGTCTCTGCTCTTGTCGCCCGCTCTCAACTACAAGTTTCCCGGTCTTTCTGGCAATGCCGACGACACCCTTTCCCGGAAGCTGGATGACCTGAGTCTCACCAGGCAGGGAGCAGGTTTCGCTAATGAGGAATTCTGGAAAGCCAGAGTCGATCAAGAAGCCTCTGAAGACCCCGAAGAGTGGGCCGAGCACGAAGATTACATGACACAGCTCCTGCTCAAGTTTGGCGATAAAAACCTCTTTCCGCAGCAGTCCGGCGAGGTGGACATCAGAGCCAGTGAGCACTGGATACCTGACAACATGGTTACAAGTAAGCCTGAGGTAAAGCCGAACCACCAGAGCCTCGCAAGTAAGAAGTATCAGTCTGACATGTATTGGGCCCAGTCCCAAGACGGGCTGGGCGACTCTGCCTATGGCAGCCATCCGGGCCCTGCCAGCAGCCGGAGGCTGCAGGAGCTAGATCTGGACCATGGCGCCTCAGCGTATCATCAGGACCAAACCCAGTGGTATGAAGACTCGCTGGAGTGCCTGTCTGACCTGAAACCAGAACAGAGTGTTCGGGATTCTATGGATTCTTTGGCGTTGTCCAACATCACAGGTATATCGTCCAGGGGTTGTGCCTGTTTGGAGAAGCGGGCACTAAAAAGGGTGATTCACAAGTTACAGTTGAGTGCCAGTAGAGGGCGGATTATTTAAAACTCTGGGCTAAGTAAGGCGGTTCACTTAAATGCCTCAGGATAGTAAAATGGATGTTTCTGTGTAGTTAAGCACACACGTATAACATTCTGAACATAGTCGTTGTGACAGGAGAAAACAGATTTGGATAAGGGAGTCTGTGTCTGGATCATTAGAGATTCTGTATTTAGATTATACTGTATGAATTCTAAAATATTAAAATTAGCCTGAGCATAAGATTTTTAACTCTGGGGAAAAAATGTCTAGATTGCTCTGTGGCGAGAGATAGCAAACAAACAAACAAAAACCTAAGTATTTTTTTCTCATTATATTGCACTTTAGCCAGGTGATGGTGCATACCTTTAACCCCAGCACTCAGAGGCAGAAGCAGGAAAATCTCTGTGAGTTCAAAGCCAGCCTGGTCTATAAAGTGAGTTCCAGGACAAACAAGTCTGCAGAGAAACACTGTCTTGAAGAAAACAGTTAAACAGAGAAATAGATGGCTAGATAGATAGATAGGTAGGTAGATAGATAGACAGCAAAAAGTAAATTGTGCTGTAGTGTTTTCAAGGCAAATTCCTATTATTCACCCATACTTTATGTTAAAATAACCCTGATCTGTAGAAAGTATATTTTAAATGGGAGTTTAACAGCAGATAAGGCTGTTTAACCCAGATATGGTTGGTGTAAAAAGCAGTGTGTTATATTGCTATAATACAGCCATGAGAGGGCCATATACAGTCTCCTGCAAGAGTGACTTGTGCAGAAGGCTGAGACACAGTTCCAGCTTCGCTCCTGGCCTGTCAGACATGAGTTCTGTCATAAAGGAGAGTCTAGGAAGCATGGTGGGTGAGACTGTCTGCCAGACCCCCAGGTGGAAGTTGAAAAGCTGAAGCTCAGGACAGCAGGCACTTTGCATAAGTAAGGCCCTTGGTTTAACCCCCCCCCCCCCCCCAATGCTGAAAACTAAAATCTAAAAATGCTAGAGGCTGATAGTCCGTGGGAATGATGGGTAGGGAGTTAGTCTTAACAGTCTCTGCCTGTCCTGGGTCCATAGTCCTTTGAGTAAACTGTATTCTAACAGATCTTGGTTGAGAAATCGAGCAGCCTGGAGGTGGCGTATTTTAAAGATTGGAGTAACTGACAAGACCTACGGCTGCCTTGACTGTCCCTTTCAGCCAGGTCATCCAGTTTCTGCTCAAGCTACTCAGTTCTGCCTCTGGGGGAAGCAGCCCAGGTAGCATATGGGCAAATTTGTGCCACTGTGTTCTGGTGTGACCACACAGAGCAGGCTGCTGGTCCCGGTCTAAGATGAAGAAGACCACCCACAGCAAAGGGGTTCACAGACGATGCGGATGAGAACGTGAGGTGTCATACCTTCTGTTAACAAATGGATGGAGAGGCTCCTTTGTGAATAGGTGTTAATTTCTGCTGCTCACACCACATGCTGGAAACGATCTTTTGGCTCCCTGGTAGCATTGACGGGGGTCATATTCTCAGTTGGTAAACGATACACGGTGGGTGGCTTCCCCCAGTGTGTTTCAATAAGATGGTTAAACAGAAAGTTTCCCTTGACATGCTCACACTGTGTTCTGGGTTCTGTTACAGGGGCATCGGTGGATGGAGAAAGCAAGCCCCGACCATCCTTATACTCTCTCCAAAACTTCGAGGAGATAGAGGCGGATGACTGTGAGAAGATGAGCAACATGGGCACTCTGAATTCTTCCATGCTGCACAGGAGTGCCGAGTCCTTAAAAAGTCTGAATTCAGAGTTATGTGCCGAGAAAATCATGCCTGAAGAAAAACCAGTGCACCTGCCGGTGCTCAGGAGATCCAAGTCTCAGTCCAGACCACAGCAGGTCAAGTTTTCAGACGACGTCATTGACAACGGAAGCTATGACATCGAAATCCGGCAGCCTCCGATGAGTGAAAGGACTCGGAGACGCGTGTATCACTTTGAGGAGAGGGGATCCAGACCTCACCACCACCGCCACCGGCGAAGCAGGAAGTCGCGCTCCGACAACGCCCTGAACCTGGTCACAGAAAGGAAGTACCCTGCCAAGGACAGACTTCGGCTGTACAGCCCTGATAACTATGAAAAATTCATACAGAATAAAGGCGCCCGGGAGCTGCAGGCCTACATGCAGAATGCCAACCTGTACGGCCAGTATGCCCACGCCACGTCTGATTATGCCCTGCAGAACCCAGGAATGAACAGGTTTCTGGGGCTCTATGGTGATGACGACTCCTGGTGTTCATCCTCTACTTCCTCCTCCGACTCGGAAGAAGAAGGGTATTTTCTGGGACAGCCAATCCCTCAGCCGAGGCCACAGAGATTCACCTACTATACAGATGACCTTTCTAGCCCAGCTTCTGCACTGCCCACCCCACAGTTTAGTCAGAGGACAACTAAATCCAAGAAGAAAAAGGGACACAAGGGCAAAAACTGTATTATCTCTTAACCAAGTAGATAGGGGGATTATCTGTTTAAAACATTAAGTCGTTCATCCTGGACTTTTGACCTTTTATTCATCATAGGAAAGTCGCTAAAATAGTGTAAAGTGCTTTCTTGGCCTATATATATGAGAGCCCTACTGCTGTTTACAGTCAGATTAACACTCTAAAGGGGTGTTTCTCCAGCCGCCCTTCCGGGTGGAGCCAGATTAACATACTGTCTTGTGCCTGTGGCAGGTAGATCATGGCTGCTTGGGTCCCCAGTCCACAGGAGAACACTCCAGAACCCACCCGCAGGTGATTGGACAGTGTCTGAGACGCTGGCTACCTTTGTAAGCAATAGTGCTAGTCCTTACTTCAGTCAGCTTGGCTCAGGTCCTGACTGGTGTCTTGTTGTGAGGCATGCCTTGTCACCACGATGACCTAGCTAACACTGTGCGTCCCGTTGTGTGAGGCGAACTTGTTCCCCTTCAGCCCTTATTAGCCAGGTAAACATACTGTATTACTTCCAGCTACAGAGCAAAAGGACTTGCTATTTATATGTAGTATTTCATAGACCTAAGTGTATTCCTAATTTAACGGTGCAAATATTAATGTATATACTGTACAGTTCAGATTTTAAAGCTGATATTTTTATATCCCTGAATTGCAAGATGTTTGTTACACTGCCGTGCTAGAGTTGTTAGGACATCAGAAGCAGCATTTATGGATGAGATGATTGCTTGTATTTTAGTCAGGGTTTGTAAGTTTAGACAGTCAATTTATATTGCTTAGTGATGGAAAGTTGTTTTTTTTTTCCCCTCCAATATTAAAAAAGGCTCTGTATGCATGGTGGGCCTATGTACATACTGTTACTGGGGCCCTGTTAATCACAAGTGTTATTTATGGGTCAAGCTTTGTAAACTGTATAAATGTAAAAAACAGACCCCACACATGCCTCTGGAGCATTCGGTGAAACCAAGGAGAAGCTGTCCGGGCGATCTTCCCTGGGCAGGGGGAGGTCTCTCAGCAAGTGAGGGACGTCCATACAAAGAGCTTTCTGTGGCAGTCTGTGTAGACTTACTATGTAAAGAGAGGTTATTTCTTCCGCCCTTCCCTTCCAACTGGTTGTTGGCCTTTAAAAGCAATTTTGAAAACTGGCTTTCCAGTTGCAGTTTTCTTTTAAAATTTTTCAGTTAGAACATCAAGCCAGGGTACTTCAAATTCATGAGGCTCTGGTTCATTGGAAAATTATGTTGGATTTGAACTAATGAGCAGGTAGTTTGGTCTGTGCTGTTCTTGCATTTACATCTCAGTTCTAACTAAAGGTCCCGGTGTCGTTCTGGGCCTTTCAGGGAGGTGTTTAATAAAGGCTTAATAAATGATAAACGACCTTTCTGTGTATGAATCTTCCACTTTGCTTCGGCGACATTGATTCTGCAGCCCTCCTTCCACTAACAGATCCCTGTTGAACCCCAGACTTCAGGGGCAGAAACTGTGTGTTTATGAAGAACAGCCGTGAAAGAGGCAGGCATGAATCCAGTAGGTAAACCTTTGTACAAGCACCTCGCAGCATCCTTCCCTAGAGAGGGCAAGGCTAGAAAGAGTCCCTTCAGAAAAGCTGCAATGAATGTGAGCTCCTACGCTGCAGTGACGGTCTTTCAGAAATGACTGCAGCACCATAGGGTGCTGTGCAGCATGGAGCAGCCTCACCCAGGCCCTAGTGCAGGTATTAAGCTAAAGACCCACACCCACTTCACGTGGATTATTTTTGCTAGTAATCTGGCAATCAGAGGCATGGAGGAGGGGAGAGAAGGAGGTACACCAAAATAAGATTTTAATTTTTCCAAATGGTTTTACAGTGTTACTAATTGTATATATAATCCATTATATTTAAATTACATATTGGCTACATCTACACCAAACAGCTCATGTGCACTGGGGGGTCACGATTTGAACCAGTTGTAAATGACAACCGAACCGTTTCTATTTCTTCCAACACTTCTGATCACAGACTGGAAAGATTGGGTTAAAGCTCTTTCTGGCCCTGACATGTAACTAGCTGCAGCAACTAAGTTGTAACTTCTCTTGTTACCAACACCAAAGCAAGGAGCAAAGTCCTTACTAGGCCTGGGCTTCATCAGCACTGGAGAACAAAAAAATTCACTGGCAAAGGATTACATGTGAACAGATTTTCACATATAGTGAAACCACAAGGGTAGTTGAACCTTGTTCACACAGTGAAGTAGAGATTAGCTGCTCCTCAGAGTTTAATATAATCTTCAACATAATAAAGCTATAGTAAATGTAGTATAGTATAATCTACTCTACAAAAGTAGTGGAAAGGTCTGTTTTTTTCTAAATAGTGGGGAAAAAAACCTTACAACTGTAGTAATAACGACCTAGAGTTAGAACGCCACCATCTTGTGGGGATGTCACATCTGTCACATGCAGCTGGATGTACACTGATGTCAGAGCACTGGTGGGGCCCTTTATACCTTCTGTTCCTTCCCCCAACCCAAGGCCGGGACGATGGCAACATAGGATGGGTGTGACCAGCACAGGTCAACATTACTGAAACTAAGCTTCAGATGGTAGTTGACAAAATGAAGTACCCAGTTGCAATAAATCACTTCCACATCAAGCTGCCACACAGTAATGTGCTCAAAGACATTTTCCCTACCATCATCCAGCAGCTCAACTCAGAGACCAAGGTCCCTTCTACCTGCAGCTTCGCCGGAACAGGAAGCCTGCACTGCTGTTGATCCTATGCTTGGATGAAAAGGACCCCCCAGTCCAGAGCAGCACGTCCCCTGAAATTCCAGATAAGAACTTGGTTCATATGCTGAAGCACAAGGCAGGAGAAATACTGTCAGAGTTCTTCAACGTCTGTCCACTCCACTGCTATGGGAGGCCAGAGAATTTATGCTGGCAACGTTACTTGTTTCACCTTACCCTGGAACTGTTTTTTTCTTGTTTACTGAATAGGGTAGGATAACATCAATGCTCTCAAGAGTCGGCAGGAAGGGCATGAAAACAATACACGTGTAGCCAACCTTGGTCTGGCAAGCAGACTTTTGCTCTGGCCTTTGCGCTCAACAGCTCCAGCTCTGCAGACAAATGGGTGTCTGGCCACCTCCAATCCTGGCTGTTGGCCCCCTACGAATCCTCTGGAGGTGAAAGATCAGAATCTCCCAAAGCAGCAGCCAAAGAACTGTAAAAGCCTACCTCAGAGGTTAGGGTGTTAGACAGAACCTGTGGTGAAACTGACCTGAGTACTGATTCTGGCAAAGCACAGCAGAGTTGTTCCTTAGGGGTATCTGGCTTTCAGGTCTATGAGGTACAGGATCTGTGAACTTGCCTTAGGGCTAAGAAGTAGTTGACAGCTACAAGAAATCCATGAATTTTGGCAGTAACATAATTCATGTAATTTCAAATTTCATTTTGAAGTAAAGCAACAAGCTTGATGTAACATTCTTCATTGTGCTTAACCTACCTTTTTCTGTGGAAGGGAGATGTATTTACTCTTCATCTCCAATAGCTGTAGCTGGAGAGTTAGCTCAGTGGTTAAGGGTGCTCACTGCTCAATCAGAGGACCATAGTCGGGATTCCAGGACCCACAATGGGCAGGTTTCAAACATATGTAACTCTAGCGCTAGGGGATATGACATACTTCTGGGACTCTGTGGGCAAACAGACAAGACAGATGCACATGCACATACATACATACATACATACATTTTTTAAAAAGTCTGTAGCTTGGACAGACTCCTATAAAGAGAGATTAAGAAGAAAATATAAGCAAGTATATTAACGTGCAGAGGTTTTGCTCAGAAGAAAAAAGCAACTCAAAGCAGCAGGGAATGAATATGACTTGAGTCGCATTCCAACAAAGAACACATTGCAGAGAAATGCTATAAGAAAAGCAATCTCAAACTTGAGAAGTGGGAAATGTTGAGAAAAATTTATATAAAGAAAATAGCACAAATTTGAACAAAAAAGCTGATGGATAGGGAGGCCACAGGCCCTGGTGTGTTGGTTTACATTTTATCTACTTTATTAGTTTCTTATACCTCTACATCTTTTATCCCTTGTAGCACCCAACCCCGAACACTAGGGAGGAAAAAAAGGTTAGAAGGGAAAGAGTGCATAGACCTCTTTAGACTTAGTTTCTTGGGGAACTCCAATCTTTGTAGTCAGGATATCCAAAAGTCCAGCTAACCAGCAACCAGAGAAGGAAGAAGCAGCATCAGTAAGGAGAGCCCTCATGGCCACACAAGGCAATTAACAGCTGTGGATAAATAAAGGCAACCCTAGAGCCCACATATTTACATAAAATAACTGAGTTTTTAAAGAAACCAATGCCACTACATTAGTGGGAAACTACAGTTACTATTTTGCTAAAAGAGCATGAGATGTTCTAATTGAATCACCTTCTAAATAATATATAAATGCCCACAGATGAACACCAGTGCCAGCCAGATTTGATCAGCAAAGCTGCTTTTTGCAGTGGGCAGCAGTAACTGAAGATACTCAAAGTCACGAGATCACCCTGCCCAAAGTTCAGAGAATATCAGAGAGAACAGGAAGAATGTAAGATCCAAAGGAATGGGGTAAAGTGTTGTGACACTTCTAGACACACCATGCCATCATAGTCCTGAATTCTTAGCAGCTCTGATGACCTGCACATACCCATAAAAGACTAGGCACACCAACACTTTGTCATGAAGTGGGGAGGGGCTCTGAAGATTAATAGTTACCTTAATGGTTCTTCTTTACTGGTTTTGCCATTAGTAAGGTGTCCATGATCCTATATATAAATTCTCATCTATGCTTTTGTAATAAAATCCCAATGATACTCCTTGGGCCACTACCACTTAAGAAAAGCAACAAACAACAAAAACAAACAAAACGCACACAGGAAAGAATGAGACTACTTGAAAGAGGATCAGCAGAAGCAGGACAAGAGGGAGTTCAGGTAGATGAATCTGACTAACACATATGAAAAACATAATGGAACTTACTATGTATAATTAATACAGGCTAATTTATGTGAAGAAAGTCTGCTATAGCAGAAATCTGAGCTGATAAGCTTTTAAAATAATTTAGACCCAATCATTAGACAAGCAGAGTGAGGAAAGGGTGAGGAGGGAGGATTTTCTTGAAAGAGTGCTTTTCTGTTCTTGGTGGGGAACATCAAACACTTTATTCAGAGGTTCAGGAAGTGCTGAAGAGATCCACTGTCCTGCTGGCAGGGCAGATTTTCAATGGCTTCAGTCACGGCCGTGTGGTACGCACACTGGCAGAGCTCCACACTGTGTCTTCAGCTTGAGGCCTTCAGTCAGTCTTGTTTCTTTCACGCTCTTCATCATATATAAAGTCATGGCAATTACCATCAACTTTACTGGACTGAGAAGCGCGTAGATTATTAGAAAAGGATAACTAAGAAGCTATTTCTAGAGAGGGGACATTAAGAGTGAAGACACTCCCTGAGTGTGGTGACCACCCTCGTCTCCCAACCTCCCCCTCTGCCTCAGGGCTGCAATGGGGTGAGCGACTCAGCTCTGCTCCCGGTTCACCACTGTTAAGTCATTCTTTACCACAGACCCAGAAACAACGAAGCCCAGTGACTGAGGGCGAGCATGCCCGAAATCACAATACAGAATAAATCCTCCCTTGCTTCCTCTCCAGTACTTGTCACAGCACTCAGAACTGACTATGGCTGCAGGCTTATACTGACCTTTCACTATTGTACTCCCTCCTTCTGAAATTCCAATAATTTTCAGTCTAAATAAACCCTATTTCTCCAAGACCCAGGAGTCAAGTTTCACTTAAAGTTGAAGTCAGCTTTAGGCTGACAAGCAGGAATACTGACCGTGGAGAGCTGTGCTCAGGACAGACTGGCACAGAGAGCAAGGTTAAGAGCAGTCGGTACCCTTCAGTGCCGAGCCATCTTTCCAGCCCGGGAGAGTGAGGATCTTGCTCTGCAGGAGCTGCAGCTCTGAGGGAGGACTCTCAACCCCACAGTTCTTTGAAAATCACACTCACAATTACGTAATTACTGAGGAGCACGTGCCAGGCATTACTAGGACTGGCTTCTGTGACATCAAAACTCCAGAAACATTTGAAATTAAGTATCTCAACTTCTAGCGAGCTGTTGAGTGGTGATCTGGACAGTAAAGAGTCAAATATGGAGGCAGAGACTAAAAAAGTTTATATTTTAGTCATATTATATGAGCCGGGGAAATGAGCGAAGACAAGTTAATTACTTAGTATTGGTTGCTTTATTTTGCATATTTAAAATTCACAAAAAATGTTACAGTATCTGCTTCCCCCATGTTGATCATCAAGGCCTTATGGTAAGACAATGAAAATATTATCACACAGATTAGGTGTACTCAAAAACAATGGCTAATTTACAATCTCCCTAATCAAAAACATTTAACAAAATACACATTCTAGTACACATACTAAAATTAGACATTAAAAGGCATTTAAGAAAACAAAAATAAACCAGACATTTAACACTGACAAGCCTAGCAGAATACGCTGATGGTAAGCTAAAAATAGCTTCAAATGCTGAATGTAACTTAAGGGAAGGAGATTATATTGGTTGGTCCTACATTTAAATAAACCTATTAGTAAGATTCTCTTTTTAATGAATTTCTACCAAATGAAAAATTCATTTGCAGCCAGGCATGGTGGCACATGCCTGTAATCCAGACTTGGGGAGGCTGAGGCAGGTAGATCTCTGTGAGTTCAAGGCCAACCTGGTCTACAAAGCAAGTCCAGGACAGCCAAGGCTACACAGAGAAAAAATTAAGTTATTTCTATTAACAGCTTGATTTAAAAAGCTAAAAATTAGCGGGAAGAAAAAAGGAAAACCAGCATCAGTATCTTCAGTCTTTCTGATGTGGTCAGTAGTTTGACCACTGCTTGCATTAAGGAGGGCTATCCTTACAAAAGATATGTATAGTATCTCAATGCCAAAAACAACACCAAGTGCTCTCACTTAGGAAACATATATAAAGAAAAGGTCCTTAGTTTTTTTTTTCCCCAAAATGGCATAATACATATCTTAACACACCCATTGCAGAGCTCATTAAAATTATTCATACAGCTATCTGTACGTTCACTATAATCCGTATGCAGTTTAGGGGTTTCTCTGTAGACAGTATCAAAGAGGCACCTGAAAGTGCATGGTGGCTCACACCTGGAATTCTAGCACTCAGGAAAGCTGAGGCAGGAAAACCAAGAGCTGAAAGCCAGGGCAGAAAGGTTTGAAGCCAGCCTAGAGTAAACAGGAAGACCCTATCTCAAATGAAAAAAGTAAAAAGGAAAGAACTGAATGAAAATGAAAAGAAGGATACTGAGCATGGTGGCACATGCGTAAAATTCAGCATGGGGCAGGAGGATTTCTTTTGAGTTTAGGGGCAGCCTGACCTATACAATTTTTAAGGTACCTAATGTCACAGATTCTGTATTTTGGCTCAATGCAGTGCTGGAGGGGACAGGAAATGAGTGCGCAGTCCTAATTGTCTCTTCACTTATTCACTGGCTCACTCAGGAGGTGAGGGGCACTGTCGGTCGGCCTTGCTATTTTCTGCTTCCGTTCTATGAGGACACTTGGGAAGAGTGAGATCCTCTAAGTCTACAGAAATTAACAAAGTGATCTGTGATTTAATCCTAAGCATGCACTCCAGGTCAGGTCGCTAGGTAATACAGTGTGGGCCTAAAGGAAAATTCCAGAACTCCTGTATATTCTAATCTTGTATTATATCCACCAGAAGGGTTTCTGAGGAATCTCAACTGAAACTCCCTCCTGTCACTGTTCAGAGAGCAGTCAGGAGCCTCAGGAACACTTCCTAGAAGAGATGCACTAAGTCTACTGACTTGGGAAGAAGATTTTGTTCTAATGTGCCTTTTACAGATTTTCAAGTGCTTTTTTCCTCTATACTAGATAAGAATTATTCTCAAGGCAAATATCAAAAAGCAAAGTTCTAATTCATTACATAGCATATTTTGACATCACCAAAAGTTACAAGGCTGAAGAAAAGTAAGCAGCAAATTGAATTCACACTCAAAATGCTAACAATGTCACTAAGATACGCAACCTGGAATGACCTCTAACTGCAAACTATACTCCTGAGACCAAATGATCGCACCCTCGGAAGACTACTGAATGTAAGTACTGAAAGCTTCCATCCAGAACTGTTCTTTCAAACATTAAAAAAACTTTTTTTTTTTTTTTGCAGGGAGGAGCTGAAGACGGTAGAAGAGTCTACACATAGGAAAAACATTCTGATTAAGATGCCTTATCAGCCATTGTTGATGTTTATTTAATACTAGAAATGTGGTCAGCTATCATAAAGTTATTTCTCTTCATCACAAAATAGTAAGGTTTTACACAATCCAGGGGGAAAAAGATCTAGAAGCTTTAAAAACAATGTTTTGACCTGGGTGCTAATTCTTCTAAAAAGGGTCTCCAAAATCTTGAGTAGAATTATCATACTCCGTAATGAAATGCTTGAGTTCTTCAACACACCGCTCACCTATTTCATGTAAATTCTGCCTCAAGGCAAACTGTATAGATTTTTCTAATGAAGGATCTTTTTCAATCAGCATTTTCACCACCATCCCGAAAGTTTCACAGTCTTGTCGGTAAACCTAGAACGATGAAATACATTTTGGTTAGCTGAGTGAAATTAAACAAACACACGGCTAAGTGAGCTGCCAGAACTCTGATGGTGAAATCTGTGAGGGAGATACAGCACACGAGCTGACCCTTCCCAATACCAGCACAGCCACTGAAGGAACCTGTCTTGGACATGGGCTCACAACTGAGCAAGCACAGTGACACATCCATGAGAGCAGAAGTATAGTGTGCCTCTGAAGCAGGGCAGCCGACTCAGACGGAATCAGAGTGGAGATAAGAAAAGAAGGCAAACAGCTCACTCACTCGTTAAGAGGGAAACGCTACTGTGCGCAGTGACCGTCACACTCTCGTTCCTAGCAGAGGCGGACGGATATGAGTTGCAGGCCAGTCTGGTCTGCATAGCAAGTGCCATGTCAGCCAGGATTACCACATGGGGACACCTTGTCTCCAAAAACCAACCAAACAAACAAAAAACCAGAAAAAGTTCCTGAATTTCAGATTCTTTGAATCACAATCAATCGACAAATTCAAAATTGTTTGGCATACAACAAAAATTGGTGAAAATGCTGAGCATCTCTCTGAGGGGAAACAGTTTGGTTAAAAACATTTAACCAAAGCCACCGAAACAGGGTTGAGATTAAAGCAATAGAATATACACAGGCAGGTGTGCGCACAATTTTCATGTACATGATGAATATATATGCATGTGTGGTGTATTTTAATGGTTATATTTTTATTTCAAACTATGTAAATTTGTTAATAGCAATGGGTATTTGTTGTATAGTAAATGTATATTTCCTCTACACTAAATCACTTCCTTAATTTTTGCGGTTATAAAATGTATTTTTCTAATTTCTGTACTCCCTTGTACATGTACCTAAGGAAAAATAATGTGAAGTCTTTGTAAAACATATGTGAATTTAAAAGGATTCGATTCAAAGAACTGTTTACATTTTGTTTTTCTAATGTACAGTAATATACTATTTTTCTCCAGAAACTGATTTTATTCATCCTGAAGTCAGAGATTTGAGCTGCAGATGGGTTTATGACAGGTTCTGTCTTGTAAGTGGGTTTGTATGTGTGATGTGCATATATGTATATACTGAGTACAGCTGGATATGTATACATAAGCAAGTATAGATTATCTGTATGTGTATATATGTATGTATATACACACCAAGTATAGATGATCTGTATATATGATTGTGTATGACTGTGGATGGATCTGTATATATGAATGTATATATGTGTGGATCTCTCTGTGTGTGTCTATGTATACACACTGAGTATGGATAGATCTGTATATATGAATGTGTATATGTGTGGATCTGTATATGTGTGTATGAATACACACTGAGTGTAGCTGAATATGTATATATACACTGCATGTAGATCATCTGTATGTATGGATGTGTGTGTGTCTGTACACACCCAGAAGAGCGCTCAGTAGGCAGTTGGTTTGGGAGTTGGTTCTCTCCACCTTCTGTGAGCTCACAGGACTGAACACCAGCTGTCAGGCTGTGAGGCTAGTACGTCTACCCGCTGGGCCACTGCAGCCACTGCTCACTGCTCATTGAAGTGTGTGTTTTGAAGTCTGCAATTTATGTCTTAACTGCTAAAACAAAACAGCTATTTAAGGGCTCGTACTGAATTTACATTTCTAAATGTTACAAAACTCGTTACGATAATATTTAAATTAACTCACAAAGGCAGGTGTGGTAGTGTGAGCTCACAAAAGCTGGACAAACAGGACCATGTTTATCAGTTTTAGGCCAACCTGAGTGGTTCAAGGCCAGGCTGAGAGACATCACAAAATCCTATGTGACAAAAACAAGGTAACAACAACAAAGTGTACAAACAGGAAGGAAGAAGGAAGGAAGGAAGGGACGGAGGGAGGGAGGGAGAAAAAGAAAGAAGGAAAGAAAGGAGGAAGGAAAAGGAAAGGAAATATATTTACCAGTTCCAAGGAAGTGAAAAGGTTTTTAAAACAACATGACAGAGTAGAATAAATGCATAAACTCCTATCTGCGAGGCAGCAAGGTGAGCAGGTGGATGGGTAAGCAAATGGGGGCTTGCAGCCAAACCTGCGGACCTGAGTGTATGAGCCCACATGGTAGGAGAGAACCAACTCTGAACTGCATGCATGTATGCGCGCACAAACACACACAACACACTGTAATGAAACTCCCTTATTAGCGATAAACACAAATACATACTTTTTTAATATAATAAAATCTGTTTGTGACCTATCAAGTGCAACTCAACCATTTATTCCAGTTTATCCTGAGGCTTCCAAGACATGGAACTGGTATTAGTTATTGGTTTTTCAGACCCAGGACAAGTAGCAGAGCATCTATTTAACATACCAAAGTGGACCTGGTCTCCAGGTTCTCCCAGCATCCCTCAAGTCCCTACCTGAATTTTCCAGCCCATGGGCTAGGCTTCCTCTCCCCTAAAGGCTCTTCATTATATATGTCTTACAAACCAAGTAGAAACAGCCTATGGTTCACACACATCACATGGCAACAGGCACAGTACATACTACCCCAGTCAAGTGAACACAGTCCTGTGGGAAGTAGAGTCATGCTGCTTGCTTTGAGGTAAATCCCAGCAAACACCAACTGCAGGCCTCAGCAGCCTGCTTTGTGGGTGGCCCACATTTTCCTGGCTTTTTTAAAATAAGAGATGCACTAGATGAAGGTAATGTGAACTGAACTAAAGTACAAAGTCTTTAATGTCAATCTGCTTCCTCCTTAAAGCCCATTCCAGAACACAGTTGTGCCATACTTATCTGTATATGAAAAAAGCACCCTAAAATTCTAATATTGAAACCATGACCTGTCATAGGCCACAAGCATTCTTGGCTAGTATATGTTTTTATTAAGTCTTTTTGAATTATTCACTAGAATACAAAAATGTTTGTGCTTCCTTTTTTTTTAAAGGAATAACCAAAACTATTGAAAGCAACATAATTCTCTACTTGAGAGAAATCCTTTTCAAAGACTTTAAAAAATGTCCAGTTGGACATCAAATAGGAAATAGTTTTAGCTAAAGGAAAACCTCACCCTATAAGGTTTTATAAACACTACTTGAAACTGTCAGAAACCTATTTCCGAAATCTGTTCCACAGTGAATCCAATCCCCCGCAGGAAGGGTGTGGCTCTCTGATGAAGCTTGTTTGCTTATGGTCCCTAGTTGGATATGCATCAATAACCTGCAGATCAGCTACAGGCCACACAGGAAGACTCTGCTGCAGGTTTTGTTGTACTTGGACCTAATCAAAAATAGGAAGCAGGTCAATGTCCGGGTGGAGCTCACACACCCTGCACAGACAGTTAAATTTGTCAGTAGAATATAAACACCATCCAGTATGGTTTCACAGCCCTTTATTATAGCGGCAAGTGTTAACAACCAACTTCTCACATAGGACTTCTAGGAATAAAAGAATATACTAAAATAAACCAGTCAAAACTTTGGTTACTAATTATGCTTCCAGATCAAACCCAACAGTTTTCAGTTGAATCTAAAGGATATTTTCAGTTGAATCTAAAGGCTATGTTGGCAAAGCAAACTTAATGGCAAATTGCTCTATTTAAAATGGCTTGTTGGGGACTGGACAGGTAGGTGAGCTGGTAGACAGCTTGCCAGAGCATGTGCTGTTGACGGCACTGTACTAAGTAATTGAACAAACAAAGCAGGTTGTTAGAATATGAAACTCCTCTTAAAGACTACTACTTTTACTCTCCGTTCCATGGGCAAGATAAGCTGCCATTAGCACATACGTCAGGGGAGCAGGTGGAGGGGGGTACCCTGCTGTACACTAGCCTCCAACACTACTTACAAGTTGCTGCCTCATCATCTCAAATCATTTCCTTTAAGCAAACTCATTGTCCTGCTTCAGGAGGGTCATATATTGATGACAGAGGTAAATGGAGATGATTAAAATTCAGCACAAATGAATTACATGAGCAGAGAAGGCAGAAGGCAGAAATGTGGTTGCACAGTAGGCAGCTGTGAAACCTCCAAGTATTTGTGGAGATTAACATCATCTTCTAGGCAAGTATCAGTGATGTGTCAGATAGCAAGGTTTTTTGTTGCTTGCTTTCTTGTAAATCTAAGGCTCGAACCTAGGGTCCTACCTGAGTGTTAAGCGAACACTCTGCACACCACTGATCAGTGATGTGTCAGATAGCAAGGTTTTTTGTTGCTTGCTTTCTTGTAAATCTAAGGCTCGAACCTAGGGTCCTACCTGAGTGTTAAGCGAACACTCTGCACACCACTGACTTAATCTCTAGTCTAATACAGTTACAAATAATACATGGGCCAAAGAAGTCTCAAGGGAAATCTTAAAACATTCTGAATTTTAAAAAATGTCAAAATTTGCAAAGGGCAACAAGAACTGTATTTAGGGAAAAATGAAAGAACTGAATATTAGAAGACACAAAATTGTGAATTTATGACACTAGAAAAAATAAATGAAATTCAAAGTAACTAGAAGAATAAGTAAAAGCTACAACAGAAAAATAAAATTTAAAACAGGAACTAAGGGGTAGGGGAGATAGAGTAAGGCCTTGTTATAAAAGCAGGAAGGTCTGGATTCAGACTCCAGATAGCCAAGAGCACCCACCACAGCAGCACCAGCAGAGATGTGAGGCTCCTGAGGATGGCAGACCAGACAGCTGAGGTGAATTAGTGATCTCCAGTTAAAGTTATGGACCCAGACTCAAAGGGCAGAGCAGAGGCTGGACAGATGACACTGTTAATCATTATAGGTAACAGCACATTTAGAAAGAACTGACTCTTAGGCTCTTAAGTTCGAAAGTGACACTATTGACAGACTAGGATCAAAATGGATTTGAAATGCACAGTAAAGGCAAAGTTTACATTAAAAAAAAAAAACAAAAATAGAATAAAACAAAAAGAAAAAACTCCCAGGGCTGGGAAGTGGCTCAGTTTGTAGTATTTGTCTAGCACACACAATGCCCTGGGACTGAACCCTAGCACAATATAAAACCGGATGTGGTGATGAGCAAATTCTCCTGCTGCTGTCTTCCACATCACTGGAGGAGTGAGTGCTGGGCTTACAGCCCAGCAATACCGCGTGGGGCTTCTCACATGGTCTGAGGATTTGATTTAACTCTGGCTGTCAGGCCAGAGCCTCTGTGGACACACATTATCCACAGCCAAGGATATGAGGGGGAATCTAGAAAAGGAAAACTCATGTATCAGTTACACCCATTTTTGTGTAACTGAGAATTGCGGAGTATCGTTCAGTAGTTCTGGTTATAAGAAACTGAGGGTAGGCGAAAGTACTACAGATAAACTAAAATTCTACAAATCTGAAGAGCGGATCATCTTTGCCACATGTATTTTTACTCTGTAGTACAGTCTATTAAACGGATTTTTTTTTTTCAAAGTTGAGTTACTGCTGTGGATATAAACATGTGCTTGTCTGGGTCCCAGGTGTGGGATGTGGGACTGATTCAGATGGTCCACAGTAGCAGACTATCTGCTTCATGCAGGCTCTGAGTGGAGCTCTTTGCCAGCTGCAGACAGTTTAAATCTGAGGACTCCGGAGAAAGAGTAAATGCCAGAACCCAGGAGAAAGAACAAGGCTGCTTCTGGTTGCTGTTGTGAGACAAGTTGGAGATCTCCTGAAACAAGGTTTGGATTGGCTCCAAGGAACCAAATGACTCTAACCAGCAGAAAGTAGCTAAGAGAACTGCGACCCCTCTTCTACTAACCTTTTCTCCTACCTGGGTTGGGGTGTTGGAAGGGATTGGGGTAGGGTAGGAGAAAAAGATTTAAAAAACATAAATAAAAGAGCTTTTTAAAAATATGCCTACAAGTTACTGGTGTAAAAACTGCTTCTTTTGTTTAGTAAATCACCAGGACTATAGTAATGAATAAATTTGGAGTTAAAAAAAAAAACAGGGAAAATCAGAAAGAAAACTTTTTGTTTGGACTGGTGTCACCAAATATTTGATTGGTTAAAACATAGTAAGGGTCAAAGGCCTCCCACCTTGCCATGTGAGCCAAAAGAAATGGCAGACGGTCATTTCCTCTTTAAATTTCCCTTCACTGGATTGCCACATGCTCATATAGATAGAACAGATGCAGGGGTTTTCATACAAACACACCCTGGAAAAATGCTTTAAGCCACTCTCATCTCCAAATATATTTCCAGGATCATGTGATCATAAAAATACAAACTTTAAAACAGTGCAGCTCCACCATTAGGGAGTTCTGTGTATTCACCCTGTGATACTTAAAACTCTAGGATTTACTTCTTGAATAACACCAATCTCCTGTAAGTTACCTGGTAAATTAGACCATTATTTAAAAAAAAAAAAAATGTTTACATGTTTTCAGAGGTCCCGGCCACAGTGGTGAAACTGGATTCAAGCACCCTTAGTGATTGCTGGCTTTGCATCTGCAGTGATACCACGAACAAGGCTATGCGATACAACACTGTCCATTTGGAGTTTACACCATTAATAAGCGACACAATGAGAAATGTTTTAATATATCTTTTGTGAAAACCAAAACAAGTGTAGAATGGTAGCATTCAGGACGGCATTATGTAAAAAGTCAAAAGGATGACACAGTACAAGACAAGCAACAGTTCGAGGGAAATGTTTCTAGTTCCTGCTTCAGCCTCCACTGTGCAGCTAAGCAGGAAGGATCTGGACCTTTCTCAGATACCCAGTCGCCAGCTCCAGTGAGTTCAGCAGTATCTATGCCTAACAGCTCAGCTGTGTTCCTGCAGCGTTCTGTATTCTACTCTCCCTAAACAATTGCTATTTCGGCCTCCTCAGAGGCAAGGCACACCATGGTAAACTGGGACAACCAAATACAACATTAAGTCAAATCTTGACAATAATGTCCCAAATTTCTGTTCTGAGCAGCATTCTGCTCACATGCACAGAACGTCTCCAACAGGCCAAATGGGAACCAGGTTAAACAGTCTTTTAGCCTCCAAATGATTTCCCACAAATAGAATTACAGTCAAATACTCAAATTCAGTACTTTGTACAATGAGAGCCAACTGTTATAACCCTGGAAAACCCTTCATATCTATAGGCATGTCACAAAAGGAAAAAAATACAAAAACAACTACCAGAGATAAAAATGAGTACCATTTTCCTTCCATTTAAGCAAAAAAGAAAAAAAGGTCTGAGTACTGTGTATGTATACTGAACAACAAAAAATCTAACTTAGTTTCATGTTAAGAATTGAAGGGAAAAAAAAGTCTCCTTTTAAAAACTCCCTATACAACTACTCTAAAAGAGGTGGCTCACAGCACTGAATTTTAGTGGACTGTAATGAGAATAAGGCACAGTGATGATGAGGCTTGGAGTGCTGTGAGCCCTTTCCCTAATCTTACTATAATGTAAGGACTACTACAGTGCCTTAGCTCATAGGAGTTTCCTGGCGGACTGAGAGAACACCAGGAAAAAAACATCTTCATGTGGATTCTGGAGATCAAACTCCAGTAGTCAGGTTTACAAGCATCTTCCCTTGATAAGCCAGCCACCATGCCAAAAACAATGCACAGAGGGAGGGACAGAAGTAAGGACCAGCAGTCTCCAGAGCTTGCGCTTCTATAGTAACCATGGTGACTCTGAAGGGATTCAGAGAAACTACTATACTTCAGGCCTACAGGCTAAAGAACAGCACACACCATCCAACACTCCACATGGCTACCTGGTTAAAGCAAGCCAAGTTCTGAGGGGCACTGTCCTTTGACTGAAATTTCTAAATAATGAAATATATTGCCCATTTTTTTCTTAAAATGTTAAAATGAGGGGGATATTTTGTCCCCCTCATCCTTTGAATGTTTTATATTCAATGCCTAGAGCTAAGTTGCAGGTACAAGCTTATTTTTATCACTTGTTTCTTTAATTCTAAACTGTGCAACAGCTAGTAGCTCAAGAACCTGATGATATAGTTAACAGTTACAAAGAGTTTGTAACTCTTTTTAATGAAATTATCACCTTTGCTAAGTTAGTATTTTTGGTTACTTGGTACCATGTACAATATTTTCACTTGGTCAGTCAGCAAGGTTTACAACTTGGTTAATTAAGCAGTCTGGTTTACCTTGTCTACCCTTACTCACAGGATGCTATGAATTGTTGGAAGAAGTCCAAAACTGCAATTATTCAATCCACTGTGACCTCCCTCCTCTCTGGTAGACTTCTGTATCAGCATTCAACACACTGAGTATTCTAAGCCCTTTCCACACCCAGTTCAGGAACTTCAGCAGCCGATAGGACTCCCCACTTTCCTATCTTGTTTCTCTGCTCTTAGCAAAATTGTTTCTTTCCCAACTTATCTTCTTTCCACCTCAAAAAAATGAACCACTCTGTTCTCCCTTCTTCTCAGGAAAGGGTTGCTAGGAACTTTCAAAGTTAGCTCCTCCTACTTCAGGAGTTAATCTGTTTATCTTGAGTTTCCCTCCTAACGGGACACTGCCAGACTCTAATCCAGGCTCTCTACATTAAAAGGAGCCAAACATGTCTCCAGCACTAATCTGTCCAAAACACAGTTGACCACAGTATGCCTGTGCTAGAAATTCATCCGTAAACTTTTCTGCCCACCAATAGAATTCTTCAAAAACCTGCCCCAACCCACACGTGTTTGTATAGCCACTGTGGGCTAGGTACTGTATTTTTTTCTAACAAGTTTCAGTAAATATACATTTATACAACACTGCCTTTCACTCTTGGTCTCCCATCTAATCCTTGCCAACTGTGCCTTTGATCTTGTTGGATCTATACTAACTTTGAATAGTCAGGAATGGAACAGAGAGTTTCCTTCCTGCTGGACTCTTTGCAGTAAATCGTAGATGTACAGAGCCTTCTTGGGTTCTGAGCTGTTCTAGTGAGAAGATGTCTTTCCCCTAGAAATCCACATAAATCTGAACTTCTGAATTCAAACTAACACCTCCACATCTCAAGCCCTGAGGGAACTTTCTAAAGTGAGTAAGAGCCAGCAGAAATTCAACTCTGGGGCTACAGGTACTGTAGGTGTTCAGAGTAAAATAGAACATGTTTTTAATATGAGCAAGTCCAAACATGTTTTTTAAAAAAATGTTCTCCATACCATGATTTTTATGATTACAGGCAGAATGTAGAGCCAAACAACAGTAAATAGTAAATCAGCTGACCTTTAATTAAAACTGGCAAAAAGGAATCTTGTGTGTTTACAACATACTTGGTTATTAAATTTTTACCTGGAAAAAATGTTTATTGATTGGGCTTTCCCATTTATTCAGGTAGCAACTGCTTACCAACTACACAGGCACAGAATGTATCCAAACACCACATTGCTCCTCGTCTCATAGATAGAACAGAACTTTACGTAAGCGGGCACTTTTGTTCTAGTCAGCCAAGTGTCCACTTCGCTGCTGACTGGCCCTGAAGGAGATCTGAGGACCCTCTGTCTTGTGTAGTTTGGTTCTGCCATCAGTTAACTCAGGCCGGTAGATATCAATGCCACAGGCAGTCTTCAGTGTGTCCTTTCAAGCAATTAGAAGATAGAAGCAAAGCTGACCTTAATGACTCCTATGTCACAAGATTGAAGGCTTTCTCATAAATTTATTCTGTGGTTGAAACATACTGAGCAGATTAATATGAAAAATTATGTGATCTAACTGATCGTGACAATAGAAGGGAGTAAGAAATTTTTATTCCAAAATATATTTCTATTACATGTAGTTTCCTATAATGTGTCCAGATACGAATCTTTTGAAAAATTGATCATACTTAAGATAATTTGTGCCTCCTTTTTGAATATTTACATTTTCATTAAAGCTAGTTAAGTATAAAATGTCCTTGCTGCTGGGCATGGAGGTACACACCTTTAATCCCAACACTCAAGAGACAAGGACAGGTAGATCGGGGAGTTCAAGGCCTGCCAGGTTTCCATAGAGGATAGCCAGAGCTACAGAGTGACTCTGTGTAACATAAAACAAAACAAAATAACAAAATAACATAAAAGGTCTCTCTGAACACTGAATGGAACAATACTGAAGCGGGCACTTGTACTCCACTTTGGCCCCGAACTTATGTTTTTGCCTCAGTTTCCAAAGTGCTGGCATCACAGATGAATTCCAAAGCACAGTTTTGCTGTTGCTTTTCTATTGGTGAGTAGGATTGGGGCATATCTGGGATCAAACATAGGGCTGAGGCAGGCTAGACAATCATTCCTATCTTTTAATTGTAAATTGTAGGTTGTCTTGGTTTAGATTGACTCTTAACTACGATGTTGTCTGATTTACTGCTTAATCCATCCATCGCGGGTTTTCCCTGGTTTTTTATTGTTGTTGTTCATTTCATTTAACTATAAAGGAGGAGCTGAAGCGATGGCTTGCTGGTGTTGAAGAGGACCTGAGTTCAGTTCCTGACCAATGCTACATTAAAAAAAAATGCTAAGAATAAGTTTATGGGGGTTATGTACAGGTTGTGTGCAGACAAAACAAGTGGGAAATAACAGACCAAGCCAGGAATGGGAGAAGGTGAAGACCATCCTGGGCTCCACAGGGAGAAAATGGCACAGCAGACACAAGAGGCAGGGGTCCAAGCCCTCTATAGATAGATGGGTACTATAAAAATTCCACAGAAGGAATCCAAAAGTAGTCATTACCTTGAAGTTGCAAAGAATCAGGCAAGTTTACTTAACGCTGGCATGAGTACTTAGGAGCTCCACTACCGAGAGGGCTGTCAGAGACGGGCTGTCAACCGCCACAGAACCAGCACTTAATTTAACAAATGTGGGAAGGGGCTTCGAGCTCATAAAGCACTGAGAGTGATGACCACTGCACTGTGCTTGATGAGCGTCCTGGATGTTTGATTTAGTGACAAATAAAACTGCTGACTTTGAATAAACAACTGAGTAGCAGGAACAGTAATTTACACCAGTGAAAGTCTTCTATTCACAGGACACTGGACAGTGGCGGGAGTGGCTGGGAGTAGCCTGCGCTTGACCTAATCTTACTGGACCATTTTGCCTAAACCGCTCTTTCTGCATTCCCTTGGGGTAGCATCCCTAAGGATAAGGTCTAGAAGGGCTACCAATACCTTGTGCCATTTTACAGAATGGTTTTTTTTTTTAAGTTTGGAATTTATACTGTCTATATTTTTACCAAAAAAGGTCATTAAGCTTATTATGGACTTATGCCAGGCATAAAATGACTAATTAATAAGAAGGCCAAGAGACTTAATTTTGATACTTCTAATATAATAGCTTATCTCATACAACATTAACTCTTTCTCTTCCAGCCTCAAACTTGCTATCCAGTCAGGAACAACTTTGAATTTCAAAGCCTCCTACGTCTACCTCCTGAGTGCTGGAAGTGCAGGTGTGCGGCGCCACACCAAGTTTATGATCTGCTGGGGAATCAAATGCAGTGCCGCATGCATGCTAGGTAACTGCCAGCTTGCTTTCCCCCCAGCCCCACCTACTTCTCTCAAAATGAAACCTTACCTAACACATTAGGAGCCAGTCCCTATAGGAATATTACAAGCAAGATTTAACTGTAAACCGTACATTTCAAAATCCTTAAAATTTTCAAAGGCAAATCTTGGGAGTGTGTTTTACTAAATCTATATATGCAAAGTCTGAAGAAGTAGCTGATAATGGGCTGTTACATACAATTGGGTAGACTTGATGTCTAGACAAGATAGTATGCAGTAGAGCTGTACTTTTAAGAACATTTGTAACTTGTCTGATAACAAGGAAAAACAGAGGACGGTTCTATTACATGAGGTAGGCTAAATACTTCCCTCATATACACACAGCAATAGATAGAACTTCCTCTATTTGAAAACAGTTTCTTCATAAGCTGAAAGCTGACTCTGTGTCCACATTCTCATTAACATTTCCACGATCATCTGCCTAATCTTTATGGACTTCCTAAAAGAAGGAGCAGGAGCTCAGGAGAGGGCTGGGACTCAGCAGGCTGCTGACAGAGCTGTGAGCAGCCACTGTAAAAAGAAGCCACGACACGGATATGTTGGTTTTGTAGTGCAGGGCGCACACTCCACTCTAGTCAGGAAGAGTTGATAGCTCCATGAGGGTTTCTTAAAAACAGTGTTTCATTTTAGTATTGGATCCATACAGGTCTACGAAGAACAAGGTTAAAAATTCAAAACACAGCAAATTCTATTATTAAATGTGAAGTGATATGGAAGAGCAGAGAGCTAGACACACAGTTCTGCAGCAGCGCATTTGCTCAACATGTGAAAGCCTGGGTTTGAGCCCCTGGACTACAGTAAAACAAACACCAGTTTTTTTAGCCACAAAAGACTGAGCTCTGAACATCAAATTATTTAAATAATAAAAGCCTAAGATTATGTAGTCTAACCTTTACAGAAAAAGTAATAAAAAACCAAGTTACAAAAATATTTAGAATGTAAAACTTAAGGCAAACTACAAACTGATACATATATTTGCTAATCTGCTAATGACTAGGCAGAGAACGAAGTGATTTCTAGATATTTCTAAGGTAGCTGGAGCTCCTGAATAGCTACGACCTATTATGATACAATACATGTCAGGGCTGTGATTAACAGTGCCTGGCCTAAACAAGATCTCGTGTGTGTGTGTGTGTGTGTGTGTGTGTGTGTATGTGTGTGTGTGTGTGTGCGCGCATGAGCACTTGTACATGGGTATGTGTAAACATACAGATATAGTCTGAGTCTTTTTAAGTTGAAAGAAAACCAGAACACCCATACAGGGCTCACTCTATTTTTATGTTTAAGAACAGCAGAGCACTCTTTCTGAAGATGTTCCTGTCCCTTAAGCCAGGCACTGGTGGCGCACACCTTTAATCCCTGTGCTTAGGAGGCAGAAGCAAGTGGATCTCTGAGTTCTTTGAGGCCATCCTGGTCTACATAGAGAGTTCTAGGACAGCAGGGCTACCCAGAAAAATCCTGCCTTTAAAATAAGATCAACTGAGGTCTTATTCTGACCACATTCATCTAGGTATTATCAAACAATCCAAATTTTAGTAGGCAAATAAAGTTTCATAAAGCAGCGGTATTTTAGGACACATGACAGAGCCAGAGGTTTAGAAGTGAATTCAGAGTACCTTCTTTCACTATTACAAACAAAGTAAAATGTCCTGCATAACCGGGGGGCCCTTCAAACACTCGTTTCCTATGATCTGAAGATGCGCCTCTCATCAAGCGGCTGCCTGAGCCACAGAAAGCTAAGTTTAGCCTACACCAAACTGCAAGGATAAAAGGGGTTATGTTCAACCACATTCCGACAACTTTATTAGTTGAGATTTTATTAATTATAGTTACTCACTTCAAAGAAAGATTCACAAGTGATTAGTACAAGCAAGAAATTAAGAATTCTATGCATATTCATACACTGTAATTACTCTTAGCCTTACTTACAAAGTGGTTTAAAATATAATACAGACTCAAAATCTATAAAAGTGGGAATCTACTAGGCCCTACTCAGGCAGTACTGAAAACTCATTCAGCTCTCCCCTACTGGTGCTTATGTAGGCTGCTTGAGCAGAGAATATCCCCAGTTGTAGAACCAACATGGAACATTAACAGAGGCAAAATGTGCCCACAGGTGAAAAATGGTCAGCAACTGTTTCCCGGTTGGTTTGAGCTTTGATCCGTAGGAGGAAACACCTGGTACTGTATACATAGTCAAAAGCAGGGGGCTGGAGAAATCAAAGGTCCTAGTAGGCAAGGGACCACTACCTTTTCCTAACATGGATATGATGTGCTTGTTAACTGTCCTCTAAACAATTATGGCCACAGACTGGAGTTACTCTCCACGCACAGAAGCTTCTTTCTGCAGTGAGCAATGACTGTAGAGGCTCAACAATGGTCAAAGTACTGAAAGTAAATGATGTTACATGCTTAGTTTTAAATACAACATCCATGTCACCAACTCCTAGGCTCAGGGAACATTACAGAAGAGAGAATGTGGCAAGGTGTTATGAAATGACATTTACAGGCATGACAGGACCTTTGTACTCTTGAAGTCTCAGCAGATGTTATCACCCAAATAAGATTAGGCCTCTCAATACTGCATCCTAGAGAGAGGAGGCTGGCAAGGTCCCACTCCCAGCAAGGATTTACAAACACTGGTTACTGCTGCAGGAGGGATATTTTCTTCAGTGATGTAGCCACTGTTGATTGGCCTGTACTCTTATAAATAACCCTCTATTCATCTTCATGTAAGTAACCCTATCTATCCGCACTAATTCACAAACAAACCAGTCCTTCTTGG
The DNA here is from genome assembly GCA_028658305.1 of Pachyuromys duprasi. Taxonomy (NCBI): domain Eukaryota; kingdom Metazoa; phylum Chordata; class Mammalia; order Rodentia; family Muridae; genus Pachyuromys; species Pachyuromys duprasi. The sequence goes on from CM053752.1 coordinate 9,017,657, forward strand.
GTACTTTATAAGACATGATTCTAGATGTGTGACACCCACTGCATTAAAATAAATCCCTAGAAGAGCTCATTCCAAATGCCCCTTTCTGGTTAACGGCAGGTGAGCTCTTCCAGCGGTGGCCCACTGTCAGCCACCCCACAACAGAACCAGTTGAACGAGGTCACACGGTCTTCAATGAGCAAGCATGTCTTAGCGATGACTGTCTATCACACAGTATGTCCTCCATGCCAATAAGTAGCCCAAGTCCACTATTTTTCCACTCAGAAGCCTTCCGCGGTGTGATTCACCTGGGCACAGACATGCTGTGAAGCTGCACAGTGCTCTACAAGAGCTCTGACCTGTCCGTGTAACCTCAGTGCGCCTCCTTTGTAGTGCCTCAGGACTGCAGGGCTGAATAGCAGGCTCGGGTTTCTCAGTTCTTACATTTTCACATTAAAACACAAAGGACTGGAAGTGGAAGAAACTCAAGTGGACTATCATTTCTTTGCATTGTTTCTGCATTCAATTCTAAAACTTCGTAACTACATTGAATATGTGTTAACCAAATTAACATGGCTTCAGTGAGCCAAACTGCTCTTGGAAAGGACACACAAAAATACAAGATATACTATTACACAAAATCAAACAATGCAACCATAAAAATGTTTAGAGAATTAAAGCATAGAATTATAACAATTCTATGCTCTCTAGTAAGAGAGCATAAAGTAACTCATGCGGCCCTCAACTGGCCTTTGGTGATGGTGACCACCATCCAGCCTGGCTACCCACAGGTTCAGTCACTGTGCAGGCCGCCAAGTAACATGGAAATGGACTGAGGTACAAAGACCTGGAAAGTGATGTGAAGCCTCCCAAGTTACAGCATTGATCAGCAGCTTTCTCAGGCCATAGCTTAAAGGAGCTGCAGCTTAAATGTTTGGGTTATGACTGATTTATCTAAACAAAAAGCCCAAGATCCTTGCTGTTAAGCATGTAAAATGTGCTTACGCTGTCTTGAAACCCATTCATATATATCTATATCAGCTATAGTTAGTCATCGATTGTGTAATTTCTTAGCAAGTTCTACGGGGATTATTTAATGCCTTTCTATATACTTTACTTGGTGCTGTAATGAGAAACTGGCCTCTGGTGTTCTACACTGTTCCAGAAGTGTATCTTTGATTAATAATGTCTACTGACTCTAAGGTGCAACTTAACAGAGATGGCTTGAAGAAGATAAAGAAGAAGCTAGTGAACACTGTTACAAAACACTACCCTTTATCTTGTGCAGAGCATGTAGAGAATGACCCTTAACTACAGAAAATATTTTTTAAAAGGCGGGGATGTCTTCTCTCTTTATAGACTATTTATTTGTCCATCCATCTATTTATTTGCATGTGTGCATACACACACAGATACATGCCATTAGAGTTCAGATACCTTGATTTTCTATTTCCATCATGTAGAGTCTCTAAGACCAAATGTTTTGGTCATCAGCCTTGACTTGCAAGTACCTTTATCACTGAGCCATCATGCTGACCCTAGAGATACTTTCTTATTCTGGCGAATTCTAAATCATAAAATGTCTAAAAAGTTGCTTGACTTTTTCTGTATTTATCAGAATTATGTATTTATCAGCTTACTTTTTGCCAACATATCTGTACGTTGATGAACACTGGCAGTTTTAAGTAGAATGAAATACTTAACAGCATCATGTCATGGCTTTTAAATGCCACATTCTTGTCTGTACTCATCTAAAATGACTATGGACATACAGCTGTCAAAACTCATTTAACTGAATACTTAAGTCATACATTTTATTTGTTCATTAACTGTACCTCAATTTACGTTACAGCTATAGAACTTTCTAACCCGCATAATGAAAGTGGCAACTGTTCACAGCAACAAAAGTAAAAAGATCTCTTTCTCTAATTATTTCATTCTAAATACAGGAAGAAGAATCAGCATTAAATAGAAATATGTAAGAAAATTCAAATCTTAATACCCCACTAAGAAATAGTGATTAAGAGTATGACTTTTGATGAAATACAAGTAATCAATAAGTGCTATTTAGAAGCTCTGATACCTAACAATATTACACTAAATTCAAAATGTATGTGTCTTTAAAAAAATTATCATTGCCGTGCATGATCTGTTTGGGCATGTGTGTCTGTACCTATGGAGGACAAAGGACAACTCTTTGGAGTTGGTTCTCTTTCACCTTTAAATGGGTTCTAGGACTGAACTCAGGTTGCCAGGTGTGTGCTACCAAAACCTTTACCTGCTGCGCCCCCTATCTTACAATAAAAGCACCTGACACTTACAATGTGCAAGATGGCTTTGAAGGTGAAGATCCTGCAGGCTCTCTTTTCTTTGTAAGACTAGTTTGTCACTGGATTCTAGCCACTCAGCAGCTATCTAGCAGCTATTCCCCTGGGGAAGGTTTCTGTTCCTCACTGTCATTCCAGCTGCATGCAACTATACAAGCACCTTTACACAGTCCAATTTTCTATGTCTTTGAAGACAGAAGAGAGGACTTTTGAAAGTAACATTTGATGGCAGAACACCATAGCAGAGGCTCAAATATGGGCTATGACTTAGCACTGTTTTATCAAAGTAGAAAGGACTCTGAAGAGTAATGCTACCACGTTGCAAGGGACAGACATGCAATTGTAGGATATTACTTGGTTGCTTAAGTGATAACTTGGTAAGAAATAGAATTTCTCACTGGTAAAATATCAAGCAACCAAATGTAATTACAGGTCACTACAACTGCAATATATGTGTGATGGCTTGCACAACATCTCAGTCAAGGGATTGAGTAGCAAACTCACACAACCTTGGGATTAGATCTCTTTAGAATTAACGAAAAGACCAGGAGAAATCCTAAAAGTTGTGCTCTAAGCTCAGAAGCCAGGAAAGCCTAGAAAAGTGAACCAATAATTTAACATAAAAGATGGACCAACCTTGGTTAAGGATAATCAGTAGAAATGAGGGGAAAAGAGAATGCCCAGAATCCAAAGCATAAGAAAGCCAAACATGCTGTTCATCTCTAGCAATACAGTGCTTCTTAGAAATGAATGGATTTCTGAATGAAAAATTTATTCATTAACCATACCATGTACAATGAACTATATATAACATGTTTAATTAATTATACCATGTATAATTCTAATCTGAATCTTTTATTTAAAAAACATCATTTGTGCCAGGTGTGGTAGTGCACACCTTTAATCCCAGGACTCAGGAGGCAGAGGCAGGTGGATCAATGAGTTTGAGGACAGTTTAGTCTACAAAATGAGTCCAGAAAAGCCAGTCTCAAAAAAACAGGAAGGAAGGGAGGGAGGGAGGGAGAGAGGGAGAGAGAAGGGAGGGAAGGAGGGATGGAGGGAGGAAGGAAGACACCACTTGTACCCTTAACTCTGATAAAATCCTTAAATGCCCAGGGATGAAAAGGTAACAATACATCAAACGAGTATGACCCCATATGAAGGTAATTCCAGTACAGTCTATCAATCTGCCGTCTTTAAACATCAAGAACTGTAGCACTGTGGTCACTATGAAATTTTCAAGTGGAATTTTATTCAAGCTATAATATTGCCTCAATTAGATGACTTCAGATTTCAAAGCCTAAGGGGAGCTGAAGGGATGGTTCAGCAGTTAAGAGCACTGGCCGCTCTTCCACAAGAACCAGTTTCAATTCTAGCATTCACGTGGTGGCTCACAACTGTCTATTATAGGAATATGATGCCCTCTTCTGGCCTCTAATGGCACCAAGTATGCATGTGGTACACAGACATACGTGAAGGCAAAACAATCATACAAATAAAATAATTGTAATTGCTATTATCTATTTTAGTAATTAGAAGTTTTAAGCATATACTTATTATTATATGCTGGCTTCCTGAATTTGGGGGGATTCTGGCCTTACTTCTTGCCCATGTGTGAAAGCAAAAGTCTCTAACAGAAGAGAAAGCTCTATGTATCTTCTATTTTATATCACCATACCTACTTTTTCAAGACAGGGTCTCAGGATGTACTTCATGCTTATCGAATCATTTTTCTCCTGCATCCATTTCCCGCATCAGTCTGAATCACAGGTACCTGTACCATGCCCAGCTATTTTATAACTCTTTCAGAAACCCCTTTACTCCTCCAGTAACACCAAAATGTAGTAACTCCATTTTCTTTATTCCCCTCTTCTACTTCCCCCATCCCTGTCTCTTGATCCTCTCTTTGACACAGAGTCTCTGGATGGCCTGGAACTCATAAAGACCCTCCTGCCTCTGCCCCCAGCACTGGAATTACACCCATGTGGGTCCATCACACCCATGCCTGGTTCTCTTTTCTTTCTTTCGGTCACTTGCCATCCTGTAATAGTCTCCGCATGCTTTAGCAGCAGCTGTTTCATGTGTTTGAACAGCAGTTCTAACAGATAGTCTCTCAGCTCAAACATGTGCAGGTTTCCACAGAGAGCTCTATAACTCATGCTAAATAATTTTCAGTGCACCATAAAGCAGGTTTGTATAATTTACTGATACCTTTCTCGCAATCAAAGAGACCAACCATAAATAATAATACAAAGAAACAATGAAAACATTTATTGACAACACAAAATACTTCCTTCTTCTATGTTCTATCAAATGTTTCTTCTAGTTACATTCTTAAGTGAACTTGTCTTTAAAAACCTACATCTGAGGGGGTTGAAGAGTTGGCTCAGTAGGTAAAAACACTGCCTGCTATTCCAAAAAACCTGGTTTCAACTCCCAGCACCTACAAAGTAGGTTAGAACTGCCTGTAATTCCAGGTCCAGGAGATCCTATACCTTCTTCGGCCCTCCGAAGGCAACAAGCACACATGTGATGCACAGACAGATATTCAGGCAAAACACTCATATCCACAAACACATAAAATGAAAATTAATGAATCTTAAGAGAAAGAGCTATAACATAGGAAGAAAAAAGAACATTAACTCATTCACTCACTCAAATACCACCTTCAACACTGTTAGGAATGATGCCTAAGCCAGATGGGTAGTAACATAAGGCTACCCCCAACTTTAAGTGACTCAGGAACCATTCAAGGGCCACTGTTAGGGCTATGACTTCACGCCATCATCCATCCAATACCTTCATGAGTCGGCTATGCATGAACCCCCTGTTGTAAGTGGAGACACAGCACTAAGCAGAATAAAGTAGCGCTTCTTGAGAAATCTCTATTATGGTAAGAGAGACAAGTGAACAAACACATCAAGTGAAATAAAAAAAAAAAATTGCTGACTAGTGGCTCATACCATCAACCCAGCATTTGAGAACTGAGATAGCAAGATTGCAGTAAGTTCAAAGACAGCATCAGTCTATCAGCCAGGGCTACAATATGAGAACCCATAAAACAAAGGAATCACAGTGCCTGGGAGATGGGGACTGGTGCATCCTAGCTTCCTGGAGCGCCTTATCTCGGGAAAGGGGACCTAAGAAAAACCTGAGGTCGCCCTAGCCTCCACACACATTCAATAATTTTAAAGTTACAAGTGGAAAAGACAAAGCAAAAGCGATGTATCTATTTAGTGCAAATGCGTATATGTGTAGGGTGTCACAACCATCAGCTGTGTCTAGTGGAAGACTACCTTCTTACCTGTTCGATCTCTTTGGTTTTTAATGCAATTGCTTTAGAGCGACTGTTCAGCTGGCTGTCTTCTTCATACAATTCTGTGCCGTCTGTTGTGTTTGACTCGGGCTCTTCTGTCTGGTCAATAAATAAGGGTGCTGTGGCTTCCACCTTGAAAACACAGGAAATCCTGAGTTATTTCCTAAAGGGCACAGAGCATTTGAGATGGTGTAAGTGCTCACTAAGAAAAGGCTATATTAAAAGGAAGTGCTGCTGAATCAATTTGAAGAAAAAAAAGCAGGAGGCTGAGCTCATGTGTGGTGGCAGCGGTGTTAGCAGTGGCTGCAGCAAAGCATCTGACCTGATGTCTCACACCACTTTGCAGGTCCAGCCCACCAAGAGGCCCGAGGCGGGACTTACGCTGACTATGAGTCTGTGAATCGGTGCCTACCAAGTGTTTGTAAAATATATGAAGAACATCTGAAGACAATGGATCCCAACAGCACCCCCATCCCATGATACCAGTCAGTTGTTTGATTTTATTGACAATCTGGCAGAGCTCAGCTGTCTTGTCTACCAATCTGCTACACAGACGTACCAGCCTTATAACAAAGACTGGATCAAACAGAAGATCTACATGCTCCAACGGTGCAACAGTGCCAATGGGTGGGAAGTAATTGAGTTAGCTTCATTTAAGAAATGTGGGAATGGTCAAAATATGTAAAATAATAAATGTCTATCAAGTAAATATACTTTAACATAGAAAACACATGATCATCTCATTAAATGCATCCTTTCCTGAGAAAAGTCAAAGTGGATTATAGATAGTGCATATCTCTATGTGACAGAAGCTGTGTAAACAGACCTATAGTTAACATGGAGCTATGAAGAAAAACTCAAAGCATTCCATGAAGATCAGGAACAAGGCAAAGGTGTCCACTAGGTCTACTACTTTTTAATACAGAGCTTGACATCTTAGCGAGAGCAGTAAGACAAGCAAAGGAAATAAAGGGAATACCAACCGAAAAAGAAGTCAAATTATCCTTACTTACAGACAACATAATTCTGTACATAACTCCTAACTATCTATTTTAGGTTGTGACAAACACCATTACCATTCGTGGAGGGAGGAAGAGGGCTTATCAACACATCCTGACCACAGTCCAACACTGAGGGAAGTCAAGGCAGAAACCAAAGCAGAAGCCATGTGAGAAACACTGCTATTGGCTTGCTTAGCATGCCTTCTTGCACAACCCGAACTTCTTGCTTTGGAGTCACACTAGCCCCCATCCTCCAGCCTCAGTAAGCTGGGCCATCCTGCATATCAATCAATAAAATGCCCTACAACCAGGCTATTGGGCAAGATGTACCCAAGGGCACAATATGGCGTTCTACATACGGGCACAGTCAATCGCTTTCCTGACTGGAGTTCAGAAACGTTCCACAGCAATGAAGTTATACTTAGTAGAGCAAACATACTCAAAACCTACTCGAGAAGTCACAGGCCCAAGGAGGTAACCTACTGGTGTTGGCTTGGTAAATGGTCATGTTTTCAAACTGCCTTCTAAATGTTTGTGTCTATACCCACAGGGCTGTGCTGCTCCCAGCAGTGATCAAAGACTCCTCTTATTGCCTTGGGTAGTGCTAGCTGCAGCGCTAATAGCTGATAACGAGAGAGAGAGAAAGGGAGAGAGGGAGAGAGAAAGAGAGAAAGAGAGAGAGAGAGAAAGAGAGCTGTCCTTGTGAGCGGTCATTCAGTGGATGCCCATATGTACATGCAGAGCACTACTAGACTCAGAGGGTTTAAAGAAAAACAAAAATGGGAGCACACAAAGCTGGGATGGATACAGTTAGGATATACATTAGGGGAAGCCCAGTTGTAGTTGGACTGGAGGGAGATTGAAAGATACACATGGTCAAAATATATTGTACATACATATGAATTTGTCAATGAAAATTAAAACGAAATTTAAAAGATATACTCAAAGACAACTTTCCACAATGAGCTCTCTGTTCTCTATCACATGAGGAACAGATCTCCTCCTTCCAGAGTACAGAGCATTCAAGGTGTCATGTTAGACTTAAAACCATGTTAGACTCCAAGGCTAATAGCACCTTGACCTTGGGTTTCCCTGAATTCTGGATGGTGAAAAGTAAGACTTGGTCTGTGTAAAGTGCCTGGTCTCAGGCAGGTACCCTGGGTTAGTAAAAGTGAACACCACCTTGTCTTAAACTCAAAAGATGTGAGTTCGGGGCGCATATTGAACACATCACAGATAACGGGAGATTTTGTAAAAGCAAAAAGCAAGCTGAGGCTGACAAACAGTTTCTCAGTTAAAAGTGCCGCCCCACAAGCCTGATGACTCAAGTCTGATCCTTGCATCCCACAGTGGAAAGAGAGAAACGCCAAAAAAGTTTTCTACTGACCTCCACATTCACTTAGAGGCACACACGCCATCACTCATATCACATTCTTCACACATCCCCAAACAAACACGCTAAATTTTAGATTGACTAGTAGGTAAAGGTATTTGCAGCTCACATCTGGTTCCCGGAGTTCATATAAATGTGTCTTACATGGAGACAGATGACTAGACCATAAATAGTCATCTATTAGCAAAACTTTCCTTCCATATATTAATAATACTAAAAAACTAAGATAAGAAACCAGTCTTACTCTGAAATTGGACCTATGAGGTACGAGTAATATAAGGACTTTTAGTCTAAATTCTTAAAATAATCAACATTAAGTAAATAATCCAATATTTCCCGTCTGTGCTTCAAGTATTACTAAGTGCTAAGAACAGCTTGATATATTTGACACATTTACTTTAAGAATACTAAAAATATAATTACACGTAAAATAAAAAACTAAAAACCCCTTCGACCTGTTTAAGGGAATTGCTATCTAAATGACAAGCCAGCATTTCCTACACAATAAACTAACAAACACACAAAAGGGAGAAAATCCAGACTCTACGTCTAACCATTTGACTTATGCACATCATACAGTAGGCATGTAGGGACTATCCATTTATCACGCATGAAGACATGGGTTAGGATACTATTGTTATATACATAAACAACTCTGTCTATCATTAAAACCTTCCATGAGGGTGGATGTAAGCGACAGTCCCTAGGCTTGATCCCGAGACTGCAAAAGATGTGACTGGAATGAAGAAAAAAAAAAAAGTTTTGTTTTTTGAGACAGGGTCTCTCTGTCTACTCTTGGCTTCCCTAGAACTTGCTCTGTAGACAGTCAGCCTTGAACTCAGAAATCCACCTGCCTCTGCCTCCCGAAATGCTGGAAGTAAAGGCGTGTCTCATCACCACCCAGAAAAGCAAAATTCTTTAAAAAGTCTTTCATTAAAGTCATCCCAAAACATACTTTTCACACTCCTACTTTGTGTGGTAAATTCAATAATCCACAAAGATATTTCCCTAAGCACATGTTGAAATACTAAAACAAAGCAACTATTTTCTAAACTTTTTGCTTTGTTTCATTTTTTTAAAAAATAGGATTTCATGCACACCACACTGTTCTCACACATGCTCTGATGAAAACCTTCAGGATACTCTGCCTGTATCTCCTAAATGCTGGTGTTATAGGTGTGTGATACTACGCTGTGCTTCCATCCACTTTAAAATCCAGACAAACCATTCTGGTGTGAAACATAAAAGTGAAATTAAACCATACCTCAAACTCAGCAATTTCATCCAAGTTATTTTCATCTGCCTTCTCTAGCTTTTCATTAGCCCACTTGCTTTCAGCTTCTGCAAGTTCCTTCTCAGTTAGCCTGCTGGGTTTGTCTAACACCTAGGAAAAAGAGAGAGAGATCTTTGTTAGCATTCTTAAAGGTCTCTAACAGCAGAAAGCACAATGCATTGAAAGCAACCATATCCCCTTTTCACTCCTGCAAAAACATCCAACAGAGAACCAGGAAGGATGACACAAGGAAGCCTAAGAGAGAAGTGCAAGTATCAAAATAACAATAGCAAAAACACAAAACTCAATCCAGAATTCCTGTAAGTAGCAATTCCTTTAGGACACATGGACTACACACATTAAACACATGGACCACATCACCCTAATTTCATTCCTCATCTAAAAAGCCAGTGCAAAATACACTGACAAATATACACAAATTGAGTGAAGGACACATACAACATTATACTGATTACAATTTTATAGTTATGTTCAAATGAAAGAAAACAATGGTTTAAAGTTCATTAAGGTAAATCTATTTTTTAAGATGTATTTACTTTTTAATGTGTATGGGTGTTTCTTGCCTGCATGTATGTCTGTGCCTCACCCAGAGGCCAGAATAAGGCACTGGATTCCATAGAATTAGAACTACCAAGGATTGTGAGCCATCATGTATGTAGAAGGAATCAAACTCAGGTCCTCTAGAGGAGAGCCATTTCTTGACCCCTAAGGTAAATTCTTAATTTATGAAAAAGGACCAGATGTTATCTTTAATATTTGTGATAAATAATATAAATCATACTCTTTGCACAAGAGTTTAAGACCTAAATTTCATTGTTTTGGTGTAACACTTTCTCTAACTAAATTCTCTAACAAACTGTAGTCAGAGCATGAGCTTTGAAGCTACAGGCAGATCTCAGCATGCAATATTATCCAATCACTTGTAAAGCAAAAAAGCATTTCCCTTTACAAAGCAATTGTGAGAATAAAATATCTATAAAATATAATAATGTCTGGCACTTTCTCTTTTTTTCTTTTTGGTTCTTTTGAGACAAGGTTTCTCTGTGTAGCCCTGGCTGTCCTGGACTCCATAGCTTTGTAGACCAGGCTAGCCTGGAACTCCTCAGAGAGGCACCTGCCTCTGCCTCCCAAGAGCTGGGCTTTTTAAAAAATTTTATTTTTTTACAGTGTATTCATTTTATATCCTGATTGTAGAACCCTCCCTTATCTCCTCCTGGTCACATTCTTCCCATGTCCCCAATTCCCTTCCCCTAGTCCACTCCCCCCGTCACCCGACCCTAACATATCAAGTCTGATCAGGACTACCTGGATCCTCTTCCTCTGTGGCCTGGCATGGCCACATTGCCTTATAAGTGTATATTAGCCATTTAATATAGGATAAACATACTAAAATCTATAACCCTAAAGAAGCTAAACAAGGGACTGGAAAGATGGCTCAGTGGTGAAGAGCACTGTCTGTTCATCCAAAGGACCCGGGTTCAATTCCCAGCAACCACATGGCAGCTCACAACTGTCTGTAACCTCATTCCAAGGAATCTGACACCTTCACACTAATGCACATAAAATAAAATTAAAAAAGAAGAAGAAGAGGAAGAGGAAGAAGAAGAAGAAGAAGAAGAAGAAGAAGAAGAAGAAGAAGAAGAAGAAGAAGAAGAAGAAGAAGAAGAAGCTAAACAAGAAGGACCCTATGGGAGATGCTCATTCAGAATGGCAAACAGGATAGACATTAGAAGCAGTAGACAAGAAGTGCTAGGATTAAAGGTGTGTGTCACCATATCCAGCTGTTTTCTATATTTACTGATAAATCTACTATACTAAGATGTATTTGAAAAAGATGAGTGAGTTCGTGGCGGAAATATAAACGCAAAATATTTTTCTGGCTCCCTCAATTCCAATAACACCAATAAGTGAAGCTACAGCGCACCTTTCCTTAGACCCTTCCTGGTAGCCTGCTGATCTCATCCTATTTCCTAAGACAATGTTTCCCAACTATGTGCCATCACCTCTAGTCTGATCCCATCTCTTACTTCTCTAAGGGTTTGTCACTGACTACAAATATCTCCTTCCGCCAGATGACAGTCTATAATGACTAATCTTGATTTTCAGCTTGAAGGAATATGGCATCAACTAAGAAATATGCCTCTGGGGGCCTGGAAAGATGGTTCAGCAATGAAGAGCACTATCTGCTCTTCCAGAGGTCCTGAGTTCAATTCCCAGCAACCACAGGTGGCTCTCTTCTGGCATGCAAGTGTACATGCAGAGGAGCACTCATATACATTAAACAAACAAACAAGTGTGTAAAGCTTGACAGAGAGAAGAAAGAAGGGAGTATACCTCTGGTGGGTCTGTAAGGCAGCTTTCAGGAAGGACTGCCTAACGTGGGGGAAGGCTTATAGTCAGGAAGAGGTCTGAGGAAAAGGCAGCGCTGTGGCTGGCATGCTCCACATATCTGAGCCCAGCTTCTCTGGCTTTCCATCACAGATGTGGCATCAGCAATACAGTCCAGGAGTCTTTCAGGGCTCAGCACTAGACTGAGACCAGCCTTGTGGACTAAGCAGCTCAGGTCTTCAGCCTCTGCAGTGTGCAGATGCTACCCACAGACCACCCAGCCCTGTCATGTAAGCCAGTGTAGTGTTTACTCACATCACATGTACACTGGGACGGCTCTACTCAACACTCCAGAAGACCTTGCCTAATGTACAGTTCCAATGAAAACAAAAAACAAAAAAACCCTCAGAAGTACTGGTAGACTGCTATGAACAAAGTACTTCTATATACAAACCAAAGAACATTCTGATAGAGCTCCACAAATGGGTCCTGGGCATCATGACCTCATATCAGAAAACAATAACAATGATAGTAACATCTACGCTCACTAACAAACACTGATAGGAAGGGGTACACGAGTTTCTTCTACACCTAAGCCTCACCAAAGGACAGGCTGATCATGAGCAATATTTATCATGATATACACACAGCACTATTTAAGAAAAAAATATTTTGCTCCAAATAAACTTGACTATTTTGACTTAATTATTCAGGGAGAAACTGCAGTTCTCTTGTGAACTTAAAAATGGCTCCAAAAACCTGTCTGTCATTTTATAACAAGAAATCTACATAAGCAAAGTAAGGAAAAGCTGTGAGAGGAAAGCTTATCAAAGGCCACATGAATGGCCTAGAAAGGCTACTACAGTGATCTCCAGAGATTTCCACCTGGGAGAATTGGTCAGATAAGACAGTTGTAGTGGCTGGAGAGATGGCTAAAATGGCTAAGAATGCACGGTGCTCCTACAGAGGACCTCGATTTGGTTTCCAGCAACCAAGCAGTTGGCTCACAATCACCTGTAACTCCAGTTATTGTTAACTGCCTCTGATCTCTGGCACTCACATACACACACCCATGCATATACATAATTTAAAAATAATTTTACTTTAAAGGTGAAAAAAAGAAGCAAAAGAAGAGCAAAAGAAAAAAAAAAAGGCAAAAGAAGACAGCCAACCAATGTCAGCCCTAAGCTTCTAGGCCTCTGCACACTGCAGGACACGCTATCAGCTGAGGACTGATGCCTTGCATATGTCATCCTGGCTGTATGGCTGCCATATGCATACAAATTCTCATGTTTGTCTTCCTCAGACCTGTTTATTGTCCGATCATTTCAGACTAAAATCATCAAGTCTACAGAAGAGAGAAAATCTGCAACTTAACCTTTAAAATATATTCCACAGCCACTAAATAAGATTACACCACTCATTTCAATTCTCTACCGATCTAGGTTTGGGTTTTTGTTTGTTTGTTTGTTTTGTTGTTGAGGCAGGGTATCAATCTGTAGCCAAAGCTAGCTCATGCAATCCTCCTGTCTCAGCCTTCAAGTGCTGGAGACTTACAGGCATAAGAGGCCTATATATATCAGAGGCTTAAAATAGTATCCTAAGACAATATATAAAATTTTTAAAAAGTTTAAAGAAAACAAGAGCCTATTCAAGAAAATGTATACTTAACTTTTAAGAAAAGTTCATATTGTCAAAAGAATTATTGAGCAGCCAACCACAATGGCATACAACTGTAATCTCAGCACTTGGGGAGGCAGAGGCAGGCAGATCGCTGAGTTTGAAGCCAGCCTGGTCTACAAAGTGAGTCCAGGACAACCAAGGCAACACTGAGAAACCCTGTCTCAAAGAATCCAAATGAATTATAGAACAAAACCAAGCTACTGATTTAGGAGTTCTTGTAGCATATAAAGCCTACCATCGTGCCTTTTCTGTTTTCCAGTTATTGGGTGTGTGCACTTGAAAAGCTATCACATGGAACTTCTCAGGAGGCAGATATAGGATTATCAAGACCAGCCTATACTACAACTTAGTAAGGTCCAATTCCAATATACACTTAAATACAAATATTTCAAAGACGTGGCTTTCTAGGGCCAGGATGATAGCCAGTGATGGTATCTCTCAAACATCTGCAAAGGCAAGGACTTCACCATCCGATGCCACAAAACAAAGCAAATGTTCCAGAATCCTATGATATCTGTGAGGACCCCAGTGATAAAGTTGTCACAGACAGATCACTTTTCCTCTCAGGCTGAGGAACTGTTGTCCCTATAGAACAATACCAGACTGCCAGATGACGAATATTTTTGCCAAAATGTCAAAAACATTAAAAGAAAGAACAAAAAGTAGAGACTACCTAAAACAAGTTAAGAGAAAAAGATGGGGTGTGTGGGTGATAAAGGAACTCAGTAAGGAACTAAGACACATGGCTCCACCTTTCCAACATGTTTTGAGATGCCAGGAAATAAAAATAAATGGTAGGAGGAGCAGCTACTACTTCCAGGAAATTATTTGGCTTGAGTTTCCTATAAGACTGACATTTAAATCTACCTATAGGATTTTTGTATGAGTTAGCAAGACAGGAAATGATGAATATTAGAACTAAGCAGTTTTAAATACACGTTAAGCTTCTGTCTATGTCCTCAGTTCCCCAAACTGAAGCAAATCCTATGAACACACACTCCATCTAAATATTCCCATTTTGGGTTATGGTGAAGAGCAACGGCTACATAGAAAAGCTATGAAAAATATCAATGAGAAAATGATCTTTTGGGGGGGCCTCTGTAATATTTTCATGTTGTGATGACTTAAGATTCAAGCTTTCAGATGAGTCCATTAGCAACATAATAACATTTGCACAACCCACCATGTTTACATTGCAGTCTACCTAACTTTTGAAAAGTAACAAACCTTGGATGAAGAAACTGCTGAAGAACTTGAGGGTGAAGTATCTCTTGAAGTTTTCAAAGACTGGATAGATCTCTCTTTACCTATATGACAATGTTAAAGAATACAGGGGAAAAAAAAAAAAAACAATGTAAGATGTGATTTTCTATTTTGTGTGCTTCTAATTTTGCAGATGAATTAGTAGGGAAAGCCATATATGCACTTTAATACTGAAATTTCTCATCATATTATTTTAGTAACATCGAAATTTACCTCTCTTAGAAACATCACAAAACATTAAAGTAATGTAGAATGAAATAATGCCATAAATGGCAGTCTGGGCCACAGCAATGTCAGCTGCTAAGTATAATCAAAGATGCTGAGAAAGGCAAAGCACATTTTAATTGGAGTGTCTCCTCAAACTTCCTTGCCACAGCTAAGCAAGCTCTAAAGACCCAGGCTTCTGCCTGCCTGGCTGGTATTAAACAACACCACTTCCCAAGGTCCCAAACTCAGGATGCCACTCAACACCAGTGGCCCGCAGCCAGGGACAGTTCTCTTCTTCCCACTTTGCCCCTGGGCAGTGGGAAGAAATCATGACACTTCCTGTTGCGAATAATCTTTAACATATCGTAATATAAACACATGTAATGTTATTACAGTTAGTATGTAGATACCGCAGAGCTGTCAGTTAAGGGTAGCCCAAAGGGTGCTATACACAGGAAATTTAGCAGATACTCCTAAAACATTCACACCATTGAAAAAAATTTAGAAACTCATTAATTCAGAAAACTGATCCAGAGCTTGGCATGAATGATGTTAACAAATATTTTTGTTTAAGATAAATCTCTATGAGATAAAGTCACTATCATTAGTTATTTCAGATACTTACATGATGCTGCATGGAACCATTTTTAATAGAAAAATAAACCATAAAAATGTATGAATAATATTACTTTAGTAGTTTCAACATATAAAACTTATTTAATTAAATTTTGTTTTTAGTTAGATAATTTATTTAAACTGTTTTAATACCAGTTTATATAAATTATTAAAAGTAAGCTGTTCCCAGTTTTTAAACCTCTTACTAATTCCTCTTAATACATAATCACTCCTGTAATCTTAAGTCCTGTATTAATAACAACATTGTCTTAGAAAATGCCCACACAAATGCTGCTAAAGCCTAGAAAGGGGAAGAAAGCCAGGAGCGCAGGTAAGAGCAAAAGCAGATGCCAAGTCACCTGCAGAGTGCAGCAAAGCCAGCTTTCATGGAGTGTCTCCTCAAACTTCCTTGCCACAGCTAAGCAAGCTCTAGAGCCTCAGACTTCTAACCATCGGTGGTGGTATTAAACTACAGGTCTTTTCAAGGTCTGGAAGACAGGTGCCACTCTATACCAGTGGCTCGCAGCCAGGGACAGTTTTGCTCTTCCCACCCTGGCACTGGATAGAGTATAAAGATATTCTGGTTATTTCCAACAAGAGAATCCACTGGCATATACAACTGCAGGTCAGAAATAATATGAGTGGCTTCTATGGGAGGAGCCACCCAGAATCATCAGCTTCAATAATGCTGAGGCTGGCTGAGAACCCATGTGCTAGGTTTAATATTCCAATTCTGAAGTTTCAACAGGTTTTTGAAAAACACAGAATCTAGACTCCTGTGGTACCGTAATCCAGTATGTTCAGTAAGTAATCCAGTAAGTTTCAGGCCAGCCAAGGCTAACTAGTAAGACCCTATTTTTAGAATAATTAAATTACTAAATTAAAAAACATAAAATAAAACCATGACATCCTCCAATAGTCAAGAACACAACTGACTCATTCCTTACAGGTATTCCCAATACCTGTAGCAAATTATACACCATACTGTAAAGTCTATCCTACTGCCAAAAGCTCCGAGAGCAGCAGTTCTCAACCTGTGGGCCATGACTCCTTTGGAGGCGACACATTAGATATCCTGTACATCAGATATTTACAAGTCATAACAGTAGCAAAATACAGTTATAAGCTAACGACGAAATACTTTTTTGGTTGGGCATTACCACGTCATAGTATTAGGAAGGTTGAGAACCGCTGTCCTGGAGGAGCACTCTCAACTTTCTAACAGCTATGGTCTGCTCAATCTGAGGACTTTAGAACATGAGCAGGAACTCGAAGTCATGTAGAAAGCCAACTTATTTTCCTACACTTCGAATATAATGTCTTCTCTGCCCTATTCTATTAACCAGTACTTTGAAAGATTATGCTGGGCCAATCAGCACAGCCCAAGCTAAATAAAGGCATAATTGTGGTAGATAGCTAGTTGTGTATAAGTAGGCTTGAAGGTCAGTCACTGGGGAAAGATCTCTCCCTCAAACACAACAATTTGTAAAACTAAGAACTAAAACTGGAAAACTTGATTATGGGTCAAAATATAGCATTTGATTATCCAGAGGTCTGAAAATCACTGTGGAGCTAAAAGAGGTAGACATATACTTTGTCTTCTTCTTAAAGAGTTAATCCAAATGGGCTTATCAATAACTTCTGTAGAAACACACCCTTCTGGACAAACTATTGGTCCTAGAGACCTTAGAAATACTAGAAAGACTGTAGATGGATGGAGAAACGGTCCCTTTGGCCACTGGCCATTCTCACCCTTCAAAGCATGCTCCTTTCAATTCTATACTCAAGCAGCACCTATCATCTCATAAACTACCTTCTGTGTGCCTCATCTAACAATTTTCAAGGTCCCAGGGTTACGGAGCTTATGGATGGCCAGAGCAAAATTCTGGTTCCAAATATAAACTCAATTTTAGCATGTATGAGCTAGAACACAAGAAACAGAAAAAATGGCAAACAACTCAAATAGCTGTCAATCTCAGACTTTGCTTTACAAATAAGACATTGCTACTGTACTAGGCCAGGTATGACCCCAAGTGTAGCCCTAGAACCTTCCTGGTTTCAGATGCTCAATAGCTAACAGAAACAGACATCAACCAATCTTGGTATGCAGAAGCAAAGGATTGCTGAGGACAGAGATGGTTTCTCACACACACTCATTTATACCTGTTGCATAAATGAGTGGACAAGCAAGAAGCAAGGGACACAGACAAACACAGGCGAGAGCAAAATCGCAAGGTAGGTAGAAATCCCTAGCTCCCACTACCAACAGACTCACTATTGTACAGGTTCTATTCTCCTGCGGCAGTTATTCCTGACCAGGAATGGCTGGTCCAGACAACCAACTACCTTGCTGTACTGCTATCCAACCCTGGTGACAGTGGACTTGAGAGAGCAGTAAGATACTTTACCCATATCAATATGTCCAAACTCACCTCTTCCTGGATTTGCTTCATTCTGTTGTTTGTAGGAAGCACCAACACGCGCAGACTCTAGGGAAAGGTGGCAGGGAGGAATGAAGAAACCAAGGCAGAACAGGAAAGAGCCAAACGTTCTGCACACTGGAGTGGCTACTCAGAGAACCAACAGACACCGAAATGTTCCTAGAAACCATCTTTTAACAAAACAAGTGTTCTTATCTAGATTATTAAGTAGCAGATACAAAAAAAAAAAAAAAAGGCTTTGTATGAGTCCCCTAAACCTACCTAACAAAGAGTCTAATGACTATCTTATTGCAGGGAGAGACCAGAGTTTAACAGCACAGTTAGACAGACTGTCAGCTAGTCTGAGAACAACTTCAGAGCTCAGAGACTGTGAGTGTCTTAAGAAAAGCTTTCGTTCACATGTGTCCAACCATTCAAACACCCACAGCTAATTAACATCTTCCTACCAGAAACCAGTAACCTGTATTCAAAACTTCTATAAAGTTCAATTATCTGGCCGATCTCCTAAAGAAAAGTTGTAATTTCTCTATCAAGTTCAGCCAAGTAGAAGTGTTGCGAGAAGACCAGGCAAGAATACCATGAGAGGATATCAAAACATTAAGTAGCAACATTTGTTCATGCGAGTATCATAAGGTTCACATTCAAAGATGTGGCACAGGATCACTTATCAGGTGGGAAAGGAGGGAGTCGATCAGTATCCTGGAAGGAAAGTCAACATCAGAAATAAAACACACTAACAAAAATGTTTTCTGATTTGTTCTCTATAAAAGATTTACCAAGACTCTAATAACAAAACAATAACAAAAACTTACTGATTCTCTCTACAAAGTCTCTCATACATGAATTTTCCTCAGATACAAATTTATGGCTACCATCCTGGCTAAACCCTTCATTACGCTATATTTAGAATCTCAAATCACTTTCTTATCTTCTTATATAGAATACAACACCAAAAATAAAAGCCCAAAATCAAAAGCAGAATCTCCCACTCAGTAACAATCAGACCCGCGCTGCTCAGTGCCTGACCCAGTAAACTGTTATTAATAAACAACTCCAGGTGTGCAGCAGGCAGCAGAGCAGGGTGACCTAAAGCCCCTTGGAGCCTGATCCTTTCCATCACCAGCCCAGATGGCGGATGAAAAGCTATAGGATTGTGTTTGCCCTGTTAGATTCTCTCACACTTTGATCTGATCCTTCCTTGTTATGGCCTGAATTTCCCCTTCTGGAGTGGGAATGTTAACTCTGTGTCATGATACATAAAGTCCTGATAAGTGCTTGCAGACAAGAGGTTGCCTCGGGTCTCTGCTGGGACTTGGACTTCAACTTTTCGAGCAGGAACCTAGACTGTGGGGATCTGGGAAGTTGGACTGAACATATTGGCATTAGGAGATGGCTGTGAATATATGGGTATGAAGAGTGAAAGGTTGTGATGGACAATGTCTGATGTCAACCTGACAGTATCTACAATCACTAGACCAACCTAGGTTAACTGAGATGAGAAACTCCACCCACTGTGGGTAGCATATTACATGTGTTAGGGCCACCCATGACTGAATAAAAAGAAGAAAGCAGACTGAGCACAATCTTTCACTGATCTTTCCTCCCTGACTGTAAATGCCATCTAAGCAGCTGCCCCAAGCTTTTGCCCTAATATGATGGATTGTACCCTAAGGAACTAAGAGCCAAAAGAAATTTGTCTGTCCAGCTCCCATGCTGCCCTACCCCCAGAAAAAAAAAAAAAGAACAAAAAAAGTGGTATAGAAATGGTTAGATTATTATGTTTCTTGTCTGGCAATTACAAGGATATGTGTATTGTGATTCAGAGAACCCACATTTTTAAAAAGCCACAGTGGTTATCTGTACTTGTAACCCCAGTGCTGGAAAGGCAGAGACAAAGAGAACCAGAGGACCATAGCTATCAGTCTGGGAGACTGTGTCCAAAAAAAAAAAATAAAATAAAGCTGGCGCAGTGGTACACGCCTTTAATCCCAGTACTTGGGAAGCAGAGGCAGGTGTATCTCTGCGAGTTCGAGGTCAGCCTGGTCTACAAAGCCAGGGTTATTACAGGGAGAAACCAGGTCAAGAAAGAAAGAAAGGAAGAAAAGAAATGAAAAAAACAAGCAAGAAAGAAAAGAAAGCATGCTGTGCCTGAAGATCAACACCCAAAGTTGTTTTCTGGGCCCTACATGCACAAACACACACACTGATTTGGGTTTTAAAAATACTGGTTTAAAGAGCAACGACCTTATATTTTGCCAAGATAATAGCTTGGGATTTCTACTGAGTTTGTCAGACTTTTAGCTAATTAAGTCCAAACAGAATCAGAATTTATTTAAAATTTTGTTTTGGTTGTGTTTTAGGACAGGCTTTAAACTACCATTCCTGCTTCAAGACTGTTTTAGCTGACCTGGTGCTCAGTAGCCATGCTTCCAGATGAATGTCAATAAGTAAGGAGCTAAGACAACACCAGTATTTCTGCCCTCGTCTCCAGGTCAACTAGGTCTCAGGAGATCAGGGAATAACTTGACAAAGGTTGCCACTGCTCCAGGAAGTCACCAGACCTTTTGCCCGGAAAGAAATCTCAGAGGTTGTTTCTAACCAGTATACGTTCTGCTGAGGGTCATAGAGGGAATCACAGTGTGTCCACATCGCCAGCAAGACTGTGATCCCTCTGGAAATGAGAAACCACAGAAACTAAGGGTTCCTCCAAAGTATCTAATAGTACCCCCACCAAAGGGGAATTCACAGATCATAACAACAACAACAACAAAAAGCCTAATTTGTAGCCACCCACAGGGTCAGCACCCAACAGGCAAATATCATCAAAAATAAAAACATTTCAAAACAGAATTCTACCAAGCCCCAATCAGGATTTTCATTCTGACCTGGTACAGCTGGGAATTGCGGCCCCAACTGTCCTAGAAAGACAGTCAAAACCAGCTTTAGCCTACATAATCCTTACCAGACCATTAAAACTTGTTACTCAGAGACCTTCTAATGGGGTCTCAGCCAGCAGATTCATCTTTCAAGTCCCACAGCTTACCATACATTTTTACATTCTGCCACATCACTGCCCGATCCTTAAGATCTGTTAGATCTCATAACCCTTAATCCTGCTTGGAGACAACTGACCTTACCTATAAGGTTAGACCAGAGTCACAACACTCGTTACTTGCCCAACCAGAGGCCACCTAGCGCATAGACTAAAGTGCTCCATGATAAACAGATAAAAACTTTCAGTTTTGCAGTATGTCACACATAGGTCATAAGCTCTGGGCCCATTTGGATTAATTCTACAAGAGCAGAAAAGCTAAATTAATTGCCCCTACTTAAAACACACATACATCTAAAAAGTATTTTTAAAAGGTAAGAATCATGGTATTTTATTGAAGTATACTTGGGGCTTAATCCAATTCCTACCTGTTGGTAAGAGCAGACTGTAGCCATCTTGAAGGGCTCTAGCAGGCCCACGCATAGCAAACATGACACCAACAGGTTTTGCCTTTTATTTTTCTCCACCTGGCTATAAACAGATTACATTCCTAAAGCTAGTCCAAGATCGATTCCCTTATTTGGCCACTTTCCTCCTCCTGAGGCTGACCACCAAGGTCCAGCTATCAAAGTATTGAAGCCCAGCAATCAAAAGTCCCATTTTGACTACCCTAATCAACCTGTCCAAACAAAATTAAACACCTCATCCTGAAAACAGGGTTTCCCCTTTTATCTTTATTAACATTCACAAACAGTCATTTGTCTATAGGCCATGTCTGTCTCCTCTCTATTCAGAGGCAGTCCTTTGTCCCTCCACAGCAAATACTCTTTGCCCTCCATCCTTATTCCTTTCCCTTCTCCTTAGTCCCCTATACCCTGGCTTTGTCTCTGATCCCTGCCGTTTGTCCCCTGTGACAAATATCCTTTGTGCTAAGAACTTGGGTGTGTCCTATGCCAACTCCAGTCCTTTTCATATCTGTTCAGTCCTTGTGTTCAACTGCTTCAATGCATGACAACACCTGTGATGGACGGAGTCACTCAACTACTATCAGCAAATAGGAGTCACTTAAACGGTATGTGCTATCACGGCTAGTAACAGTACAAGCCCAAAACATTTCTGCTTTTTGATGAAACTTGCTTGAAAACAAACAAATTGGTCTTTATATTATGGTATAAGAAAGAAATCAAGGAACAGAAATTTTGAAAGTAGTGGAACAGAGTAAAAACAAGTGAAATACCCAGCATGGTGGTGCACACGTATAATCACGGACACTCAAGATGCTGAAGCAGGAGAACTGCAAGTTCAAAGCCAGGTTAGGCTACAGTCTAGCCAGCTCTATACAGTATGATCATGTCTCAAGGAATTAAATCACAAAATTGTATTTCCAACTCTATCCATTTGCCTGCACATTTTACAATTTCACTTGTAATACCCACAGATGAGTGGAACTCTCACCCATGCAGAGAACCTTCACTCTGTAGTAGACATCAGCTAACACAGACATTTGAGCACAACTGGTCAAACTACAAATGTCACAACTCTATCACACCCCTTCCTCCCAAAGTCAGGGATCACTGAAGAGGAGGAGCAGAAAGACTGTTGAGAGCCAAGGGTTCTGGGAGACTACTGCAAAACACTACCTTCCAGACACAGCAGAGTTCACAGTGCTGTGGCTGACACACATGACCCGTACAAGATTAGGCCAGCCAAAACTCCAGCATGGACAGGGGATATCACAAAGTCTACCCCTACCTGGGGGGAAGAGGGGGTGGAGATAGACAGCTGCTCAGAGAGGGAGACCCCATTTCCTCAGGGATGCAGCCCTAAGAGGTTGCTCATACTGCAGGGGCTGACTCTACACCAATGTACACACTGGCAACATGATGTAAACACAGGTTTAAAAAAAAAAAAAGAACATGAAGAAGGAAGGGAGGGAGGGATATAGGAAAAGACAGAGGGACAAGAATATGGGATAGATTTATCAAAACACTGAATACATGTACAAAGTTTTCAAACAGTAAATAAAACTACTATACTTTCTTCCTGAAATAGTATTTTCCACTAAAAGCAAGGATAAATGTAACCAGAGACATCCACTTTAACAACTGCTATTCTTTTTTGACAAATCAGATAACAACAAAGAATACTGTAGAAAACCAAAACCAGAAAGTTTGAGCATAGGTAATGAAGTTGTGGGCTATGTCATCAAACTACTGTACTCAGTGCAGGGCTTAAGAGGCATGAACATGACAGGCATATTATAATTCAAGAAATAAACTCCACAACAGAGTCTATACTGGGCTTCTCTTTAATAGTGGAAGCTCTAAAATTCAAATAAAAACAAAGGGACCACACAAACAACATTGGAAACATGAATGAAAATATATACCTATTTAAAAAAACATAAGGACTTTGAAGAATGGGTGTGGAGACTGAACTTGATAGTTCTGGTGTCACGTTAATGATAAAAAATTATAAATGATTACAGTATAAGAAAGCAAAGGAGGGCTGGAGAGACGGCTCAGAGGTTAGGAGCACTGGCTGCTCTTCCAAGGGTCCTGAGTCCAATTATCAGCACCCACATGGTGGCCCACAACCATCTACAATGAGATCTGGTGCCCTCTTCTGGTGCACAGGCACACATGCTGCCAGAATGCTGTATATAAATAATAAATAATAAATAAATAAATAAATATTTTTAAAGGAAAGATAAGAGAAGAAAGCAAAGTGAACCTGGTCACCATGTAGTCAGCATTTAAATATGGACAACTAGAACCAACGAGCTCACAGCTATGTTCACGTCAGTACCACAAAGGGTTGGAAACAAAAGTTCAAAGGAGTGAAGTCAATCTAAGGATCTGGACATGGTGGCACACACCCACAACCCCATAACTCAGAAGGCAGAGCTAACAGGTAAGAAGTCCTCAGCCAGGTAAAGCCAACTTGGGCTAGCAACTACACAAACAAAAGGAGAGCAAAGTCATTCAGTGGCTTGAAATTACAAACCTTGCCAATGCTGACAGCCTGAGTTCAATTACACAGTACTCCGACAGTTGTACTCTGACATCCATATGTACACTGTTAACATGTGTGCATAAAACATACACAACAAAAGCAAATAAAAAATGCACTACTACTTATAATAGAACTGAAGTCTGGGAAAAGGTGGCTGCAGCAGTCACATGCTTACCTCGTAAGCATGAGGACCTGAGTTTGAAGCCCAGGACCCCTGTAAAAGAGCCAGAATGTGGTCAGTGAGATGGCTCAGGGAGTAAAGGCACTTCCGGACATCCTTATGATCGTACATTCAGTCCCTAAGATCCACACGATGAAAGGAAAGGCAGACTTTTACAAGTCTGCTCCACACAAAAACTAAATAAATAGATGGACTTTTAAAAATAAACAGAAAACTTAGGCATGGTGACGCATGCTTGTGATCCTGGTGTTGGAGAGACAGACACAGTAGATCCCTGGTTGCTAACCACTGGTCTACCCTAAGTGGTGAGCTCCAGCCCAATAACAGAGAGACCCCGTCTCAAAGAAGGTGGACACATTCTTGAAGGTGATACCTAAGGATGTTCTCTTGCCCCCACACACATACATACACATAGAAGGGCTAGAAACTTAGCTCAGCAATGAAGCTAGTATGTTCAAAGTGCTTGCTCAGTCCCTAGCTGGGAGAATGGAGGTGGGTTGAAGAACTAAAACAATAAGGGCACAAGGAATAATGAAACGGTTATCTTGACCTAATATTTATACTTATAAACATTTACACAATACTAATCAATTTCGCTCAAGCCACAAGTAATGGAGGAGCTGTCCACACACATACTTTCAGACCAAAGCAAACCTGCTACTGTCAAAATAATTAGTGTTGTTGTTGCTTAAAACAAGACTTTTTATAAGTTGGTCTTATGAGTACTCTGAAGTGTAAAAGAAATACAAAACATTGTCTCAGAACAGCTTTCATTAAAGAGTCAAGGTAACTAGTGAGAGAGCTTTCCCTGAACAAACATTTCATGTTGGCTACAAAAGCTAATTCCAATCCAAAGATGAAGAAAACAAGAATGATGGCTTTATCAAGTCCCTATGCTCTGCTCACTGATTACCTCGCACTCTGTTCTCTTTGTTACTGCTCCATCACTGCAGACACAGGATGGCGGGACACAGCCCTGGAGACCCTGACCAACACCACATGGCGGCTCACACTCCTCTTCAAATTCCCAAGTCTGGGCCATGGCAGCCCAAAGTGGAGACAGAGTAAAATGCTTCCCTAGAAACCTCTGCTGCAAGCCAGGTCCAGTGGCAGTTGGCAATCGGGAGGCTGGGACAGGAGAACTACTGGGAGCTCAAAGCTATTCTGAGATGCACAGTGAGTTCAAGAACAGCCTGGGATAATAGCTAAATCCTGTCTCAGAACCAAAAGAAAGCAATCTCTGCTTTAGAGGATAAACAGAAGGTTAGACTCTCCAAGCACTATCAAGTAAGAGCCTTGCTTCCATTACTATTTTATGTTTAATTCAGACTTCACTATCAGCTTTCAAAGATGTTTTTCTTTTCCACCAAACTGGTAAAACATCCTCTTCTGAAGAGGGTGGGGAGTCAGAAGGTGTGGCTTCTTCAGTATCTCTCTACCCATTATAGCACTCAGTAGAGTTAGAGGTTGTCTACCATCTTAAGAGCTTTCGGCTGCCAGAGATGGGGGCGGGGTGTCAGAGGAAAAGAACACGCAAATGAGTAAATGCACAGACACTAACCTTTACAGCACAACTCAGTTTCCAGGAGTTTTTTAAGCAATTACACATGTGTACACTGCTATTTGTTTCTGTTCTTCAAAGAACATACTTTTAAAGTATCTTTTATTTCTGGGCTGGGGAGATGTTCAGTGGTTAAGACTACTTGCTGCTCTTCTAGAGGTCCCCAGTTAAATTACCAGCATGCACATGGTGGCTTATAACCATTTGTAACTCTAATTCTAGGAAATCCAATGCCCATTCTGGCCTTCTAGGGCACTCAGCAGGCACTCAGCAGGCACAGACATACAAGAAGAATGTCTGGTACACACAGCACATCCATACACATGAATTTAAAAAACTGTTTTGTGTGTGTGTGCATGTTCATATATGGGAACACAGGCATAGATGTATCAAGGCACACACAAGGAATTCTGACAACCCTGACTGTTGGTCCTTCCTCTCTACCTTATATGAGGTGTGTCTATCAATGCTCACCACTGTACACAACAGGCTAGCTGGTCTGAAAGCTTCCCATTGTCTAGGAGTACCAGGAGTAGAGAAGCTGGCACTGTGCCTCTTCTCTCCATAGGTTCTGAGGATCAAAATCTGTGCACACAGTGCTTTTGTCCATTGGGCTTTCTTCTCTGCCCACGAACAATATTCTTACCTTAGTCAGCATCCACACACCCACATGCAAACATGTGTTTTGTGATGCTTTGCAGACAACTTATAGATATTTGTTGAACACAAGAATCCAACAACAGCTGCTAAGAAAGAACCCGAGGCCTTGTGGGAGGAGAAGACAAAGGCTGCTGAAAGTTCTTACCTGAACTACTAGAAAGATGGCTTGATGACAAGGGCCTCTCTCTTACCCACTGACGAATTCAAGGCTCTAATTTCACACAGGGAACTGAGGAAAGCTATGTGTATGTACTTATTAGACTGTTCTGCCAAGTTTCTGAATGTTTGAAATTACTTAAGAAAAAAATACTCATCCTATATCTCCAAATCAGTCTGACTCAGTTACACTCTCATCAGTTGAGATTAAAAGTATCAAAAATCCCTTCGGGGAAAAGAAAACATGAGAAAGAAAAGTATACATACTTCTATGCTGGGACTGATGGAAGGAGTGTGTCCTGCTTCGCTCTGGAGAATAGCTCCGACTGCTGACACTGGAGCCAGATCTGCTGTGTGGGGAGTCCTTCCGGCCTACAGGCGATTCTCTGAAAAAAGGAGCGTCCCTTTTATGGGGAGACCGATCTCTTGAATAATGGGAAGAGTAGATTTTTCTTCTAAAGCCATCTCTCATGTCCCTTTGAAGGAAAAAAAAAAGTTTAATCATATCCTCTATACAAAGATTTACACAAACAGCAAAGGACCAGATTACTGTCTACACTCAAGTAGTAAGTAGTACACTTACTTCCCCCTTTTAACAGCTACCGGACGTTGAAGTCAGTTAACAAAGCAAAACTTTCAGCAAAGCATGATTTAAAATGTACCACTTTTCACAGCCTGGGATAGAGCCAGATTATCAAGTACAGAGCTACTTTATTTCAAAATGTGAAAAACAGCTCACATCTAGTTATTCCCTTCTAAATGTAATGGATCTCCTTCATCCAAAAGCTCCAAAGTCACAAACCTGCATCCACTCCCATGATGCTCACTAGGTTTCCTACTCTGCCACATTTCAGAGTTCATACCAGGGATATTCACCCCATATACTTTATGTACATGCTTTAAAAAGATAATCAGAAAACTCATCTTAGGCTGCTCTGAAGAGATGTTCCACCTGTGCATACCATTGTCTTTTATCTCCAAAGTTGGTAGCTAGACGTTTTGTTTTCACGGCCTTTGGTGTGGGTGTGGGGGGCACTAATGGGTAGTGGCCAAGGATGTCATTAGAATCCTATAATACCCAAGACACCAAAGCCATACAAACCAAGCATGCATGGAATATGCATGCTTCCAGGTAAGCATACAAACTAAAGCAATCCATCTAACCCAGAAGTTATGGATGCCAACCCTGTTTCAAGCTACTAAGTCCTTACTCTCCAACCTTGTGTCCTCAGTACATAGGTACGAATCCTACCACCTTTATAAATCACTCTGATTTTTCGGAAATTCAGTTTCTACTACAATTTTAGGCAAGGCTGAGGGTACAGCCCAGTTTGCAGCGATCACTCTGAACGCGTGACATGGTGGGTGTAACACTAGCACTGAAAAAATAAGAGAGGAGAAGAGAAACTTCATACAGGAGAACAAAGCAAATTACACTTCTCAGTGATCAAGATATAAACATCTACATTATAAAAACAAAACATCTTACAATAAAAAACTTCCATAAAAAGAATGAGCAAAGTAAGTTTTCAATAAGCATACTTTTATATTAAATTTAAGTAACGACATTTAAAGATTTATTTATTCATTATTCATAGTGTTCTTGTACTGAATGTATGCTTGCAGGCCAGAAGAGGGCACCAGTTCTCATTACATCATGTGGTTTCTGGGAATTGAACTCAGGACCTCTGGAAAAGTAGCCAGTGCCCTTAACTTCTGAGCTATTTCTCCAGGCCTTGGCTGTTTATTTTTTGTTGCTTTTGTTTTGAGACAGGGTCTTACTCTTAGCCCAGGCTACTATGTACCCCACCTCAAACTCACAGTGGTCTTCAGATTTTAATCTCCCAAGAGCTGGCATTACATGTGTGTATCACCATACCTGGCAAGGCACTGTACCTTATTACAGACAAGTGCCAACGTAAACCAAGGACGTGTTTTGTTTGTTTGGTTGTTGTTTTCCTTCTTTTCCAAGTGCTGGAGACCAAACCCACAGCTCTTTCTGAAAATAATTTTAAACTGATTATCAGCCCCTACTACATGAATAGCTGGTTGTCTTAAAAGTTCAGTTGAGTGCTAGATAATCAATTCCCCAAATATAGTGCCCAACAGAAGCAATTAAGTTTCCCTAGGAAAAAGCAAAAGGCATCGAAAATTCCTTTATATGTAAGTGAACTCATATGACGCATCAATATTCAAAGAAAGCACTCAAGAATCCTAATATAATTAAGTATGGTTCACTTCAACATCAGTAATTTGTCAATGTCTATGTATGTACTTGGCAGGTCTTAAGAACTGTATTGCAGACCCAATGAAGAAGCAGATGCTACCACCGGTGCTATGGGACCTCTGCTATCTCTGAACTGAGGATAGGAAGAAAAGCTGGCACTAACCTAGTACACATGTGAATGCAGTCAGGAAGAGTTGGGAGAATACAAGGGAATTTATGTATCCCAGGGAAGAAACAGTGGTAGCTTAGATGGAATGGTGCCTATTTGATTACACAAGCATGAAAGACCCAGGAGGCAGATTCTCAGAATTCTAGCATGACATATTGGTGAAGTGAGAAAAGTCAATATGAGAAGCAGGATGGGTGAGACAGGATGTACCACATCTGAATGGTGGCAAGTAAATGTGGAATATGCATGCAATTTCCAGGTAAGCAATCAAAGATAACGGTCTTAAGTTTAGAAGAGATTTTTGGCTCTCACTTCACACTTGGGTAAAAAGGAGCAGGATCTGAGCCTGTGACTACAGATGAAAATAAAGGATAAAAGAAGCAGAAGGCTCAGTAGACGGGGCTAGAAACTACCATACAGAGACGTGCTGCTGG
The DNA here is from genome assembly GCA_028658305.1 of Pachyuromys duprasi. Taxonomy (NCBI): domain Eukaryota; kingdom Metazoa; phylum Chordata; class Mammalia; order Rodentia; family Muridae; genus Pachyuromys; species Pachyuromys duprasi. The sequence continues at coordinate 9,046,899 of CM053752.1, forward strand.
AGAACAAAAACAGACAGAAAAGTAAAGCTTATTCCAAGGAGAACAAAGACTTTCTCCTAAAACTAAAGGACTTATTTTGATTGCTTAAGGGAAAAAGAAGCAGCAGGATCATAATCAGAGTACAAAGTACCACACCTCTTCCTTTGAAAAGATGAAGCACTGAGCTAGTTTCCTAATCCCAACACCAGAGGGCAGTCAGTGGCTAGACTGCTCCTCAGCTACTTCACACCCGCCTAGCTGCTGCCTACCAAAGTGAGCAATGATGTCACAACAAACAACTCCCTAAGTGCCTGCTTGGCAAAGTGCTAATACTTTGTCAGCTATTTGGGTAGGAACATGTCAGTTACTTAATAGGTGTTGTGACTCTAGGGAAGTTTATCATCTGTCTCAGGATTGGTAGTAAATGTCCAAAGGAGCTGGTTCTAGAATTTAACACTGGTATATATGTACTAGTAAGGTGGAGGGTTTTATTTGGGGGGGGGGGTTGGGGAGTTGTGTGGGTGGACGTGGGGCTTGTACATCATGGTCACAGTCCATCACTGAGGGAAGACAAGGCTGGAACACAAGGCCAGGGCCTAGAGGCAGGACCTGAAGCCGAGGGCATAAAGGAGTGCTGCTCACTGGCTTTGTCCTCGTGGCTTTTGGGCCTATTTTCATTTCGTTTTATTCTTTTTTATTGTTGTTGCTTCTAAGCTTTCGTTCTTTTTCACTTCATATTGAAAGTAATTATTTTCATTATATTCTGATTATGGTTTTCCTCCCAATTACTCCCAGATCCTCCCCACTTTCCTACCCACCCAAATCCATGCCCTTTCTCTCTCTTTCTGACTTTAATAAAAACAAGCATCTAAAAATTAATAATAATGCAAAATAAGATAAAACAAAAACAGAATAGGACAAAACAAACATGAAAAAAAGAGCCAAAGAGAAATTACAAGAAACACATACAGATGTTAACACACACACACAGAAAGCCCATTAAAAATACACTAGGAAATCATAAATATATATACAAAAAAAAAAATTCTGTAAGATTAAAAAAGAGAAGAAAAAAAGCCCAGACAAAGCAATGACAAAAGAACCTCCCAAAGCAACACTGAGTCTGTTTTGTGCTGGCCATCTCCTGCAGGGTACAACTACCCTTAAGTGTGGTTTGTTTCCCAGTGAGACTCCCTTGGAGAACTAATTTTTCATCTGCAGTTATTGACTGGAGATAGCTTGAGGGTTAGGGTGGGGATTGGCAATCTCCTTTCCTCTCAGCACTGGGACCTCATCCGGCTTAGGCGTGTGGAGAGCCTGTGCATGGGCCACAGTCTGAGTTCATATGTGCACCTCACCAGTCCTGTTGTGTCTGGGAGGCCTTCTTTCCTTGGTTTCTGCCAGCCCCACTGGCTCTTAAAAAGTTTCTGTCTCCTCTTCTAGTAGCTCCCTGAGACCTGAGGGAAGGGATCTGATGGAAACATCCCATTTAAGACTGAGTGAGTGTTCCAAAGTCTCACTAGTAAGATTTTGTTTATTTTAGACCTGATGTGGGGCTGAGTTGGAAGGGTGTTTGCATGAAGTCCCAGATTCAATCTGCACCACACAAAATGCTGAGCTCAGCAGTACTCCAAGGATGGAAGCAAGGGACAAAGCAGCTAACATCAAGCCTGACAGTCGGGTTCAATCCCCAAGAACAATATGGTGAAGAGAACCAATTTTTAAAGTTTGTCCTCTGACTTCAACATGCACACCGTGGCAGGAGCACACCCATACTTAGACAGACATGTACACATACAAAATGACCAAATTCGTTCTTATTTTGTTTTTCTCAAGACAGGCTTTCTCTGTGAAGCACTGGATATCCTTGAACTCAAGAGATCTGACTGCCTCTGCCTCTGCTGGGACTAAAAGTATGAGCCACCACCTCTGGTTAAATTTGTATTTTTTAAAAACAAAGTTCAACATCATTCTTAGCTACTTACTGAAGTCAGTGGCCATCCTGACAATAATAAGCATAAATAATGATTTAGATATTTTAGCAAAAAATGACAGTTGGGTCAACACTAGTAGTAATTAAGTGAGTCAAATATGCAACACCATATTTAAAGTAAGTGAAGCTAGTCAGGGCTACATAGTGAGACCCTGTCTATAAGATAAAATTATCAATTTCCAACTTAGCTCACTTTGCCACTATATCTGTCTTATCAACATATAATCAGTACTTGGAAACCTACATCGTGTTTTCATCTTAAACCTTGAAAATCCATGGTTATTTATTTTTCACTTATAGGATACTTACTCTGTTTGAATGAGTCAAATCTCAAGTGCTTTAATTAGGCCACCAGATTCAGAGAGTTGCATCCTGGAAGCCCAGATTCAGGTCCAAAGAAAGCATGTCAGCTCCACAGCACACAGAGAGGGATTAAAGGGTATTGTGGGTAAAAGTTAACAGAAGAGAAACTAAAAAGTAAAGGCAGAAAGCATAAGAAAAGTTCTTATGAAATATTACAGATGTTGGAAGAAATCTACATTTAGGATTTAGAAGTCATGTGACTTGCTGGTCTACTAAAACGATGGGAAAACCAATTATTGTAAATCAAACACGTGTCACTAAAGTGTCAAGCTAATGCTTTTCAGTTGGGAGAGAGAGAAATTTATGCAGAAGGGAGGGTAGCTGCCTATCTGCTGTGGAAGGTAAGCAAGAAAGCCATCTTACTACAGAATGGGAACTGAGAATCCAACATACAAGAATCTGATAAAAAGGGGGGGAGGGTACTAGACATTCAATAAGAGAGAAAAGATGAAATGAAGAGAACAGAGAGACAAGAAAGACCATGAAGCAAAGAGCAGGAAAGAGTAGGCTCTGGGACTTCACACAAAGTCATAGGTAACCTCTATTAGAAGGGCTCATCCCAGCAAAGTGACTATGGAGGGTGCCAAGAGAAAGCATGAAGCAATAGGCTGGAATCGACCCTAGACCCCTGTAAACATCACCTTGTAAGCACAACAAAATACAAATCTAAGGAGGCTCCATCCCTAGCCACAGTGGAACCCCCAAGCATTCTAACTCTGCATTCTAACAGTCAACAAAGCTTCCCTGTAGAAAGGCTGTCTTTAAATCTATTTTATTTGGGTTTCTTATGTTTCTACCTCCCTTCTCCACCACAATCCCTTCCAACACCCCAACACTACATAGGTGAGAAAGGTTAGCAGAGACATGGGGTGTATTTCTCTTTAGCCACTTCCTGCTGGTTAGGACTTCCTTCAGGCAAGTCCAAGCTTCCTTTCAACTTTCTCCAACTTTTTCTTTGTCACACCACAACAGTAACCAGGAACAGCAGCAGCCTTCTTCCTCAGAGGCGTCCCCAGCTGAACCCAGAACCCTCACTCTCAGCTCTAGCATTTATTCCCTCTCCAGAGTCCTTAGAATTAAACTATCTGCAACTGGCAAAGATCACTCTCCTCTCAGAGCTTGCACAAGGCAAATAGTTTGCTGCTGTGAACAACCTAAAGCAGCCCCATATCCCACACCTGGGATTAAAACAAAGCTATGTTTTCAGAACATAACTGAGTTTTTAAAAAATAATTTATTTAATTTTATTTTATGTGCATTAGTGTGCCCTTAGAATTGGGGTAGACAGTTGTGAGTTGCCATGTGGGTGCTGGGAATTGAACCCAGGTCCATTTGGAAGAACAGACAGTGCTGTTAACTACTGAGCCATCTCCCCCCCATAACTGAGTTTTTAAAGACACCAAAATTTCTACTACACTTCGTTGGAGAACCCTGTGCTCACAAAACTTCTTTGAGAAGGACTGAAACAGAGAACCTTACCAATGTATTATGAGTATATACATATAACAGAATTGTCCACAAGTTAGAAGACAGAAGAGAAGTTCAAAGCTCAGGATAGAGCTCTAGCAATTCCCAGATAAAGATTCTAGGATCTGACCATGCTTGCTAGTAATAGCTGAAACATGCAAAAAAAACAAAAACAAACAAACAAACAAACAAACAAAAAAACCAAAACAAAACAAAAAACCTGTTGTGGATTTTCAGAGATGGGCAGGCAGTCAAAGAGAGCCAAAAACAATGTGAGCTAGAAATTCTAATTATCAAGGACAAAGGGTGAAATCCTAGAAATGTGTCATAAGTAAGGGCGCAATTGTCAAAGTGGGCAAGTTCAAAGGACAACAGTGACTTGGAGTAAGCAATGAGGAATAAGAAATATCACCAGAATGCATCTCGAAAATCCAAAATCAGGAAGCATGTAAGCTGAGAAAATATCGCCTCCCTGGAGTTAGAACCCAGGTGTAGAAAGTGGAGAATGAGAGGTGTAGCCACTCTCTGAGTGCTGTGAATAGTAAGGGCAGGCAGGTGGCCCAGCAGGTTCATGAATCCGCTCTTGTGAAGGCCTGGAGTTTGGTTTCCTATCAGGGAGTGACTGCCTAGAGCTCCTGCTCCAGGAAGAGCTTAAGCCTCTCATCCCTAAAGGCACCTGTATTCCTGAACACATACCCACCCACAGCAAGCAAGAAAGGTCTCTCTGTAGCCAGGGTTTCTCCAGCTAACAACATTCTCCAACTCCTTTTACAGTGTTTTTAACAAGTTATTCACCTGTGTTGATACCTCTGTCCTGTTCAGCTCCATGCAAGTAAACTCCTCTTTGGGGGAGCTGAGGAGTTGGCTCAGGGGTTAAGAGCATTGGTTGACCTTCCTAAGATCCTGGTTCAAGTCCCAGCACCCACATGATAGCTTTCAACCATCTGTAACCAAAGTTCCAGAACATCTGATGTCTTCTTTGACCTCCACAGGCACCAGGAACACACATGTGGTAGGTACACATTCATAGATGCTGGCAAAATACCCACATGAATATAAAATAAAGATACATAAAAATTTTTAAAAATTGACAAGTCCTCTCTTGGTAAACAGTTTTCTTTCAGGATCTGTTCAAGCTGATCTTATCAGCTCCTTAGAGTAAGCTTCCAAGTACTTCTCTCACCCTCCTACAGTACTTTACGCAACTTTCAACACAAACCCTATTACCTATCTGTGCTTCTATGTCACTTGTTAAGATGCCAAGATAAGAAAAGTGTTCTGCTGTGGATAAAATAAAAAACAGGAAGTATGAAAATGCTGAACCATTAATATTTATGGAAAAAAGTGTTCATATGAATACAGAAAAACCATTTAATTTATGCTGACCACTTGACTCTCTTGTTCCCTAATTTTATACATTAAATAATACTTTAAATATGTTACATCATAATATTCATTATAAGACCATGTAACTAAAGTGCAGGAAATGACTGTCAAAATCAACCTTTTCTGTCTGAATCAGTAACTTTGAAAAGCATATGATGTTCCTTTAATGAAAAGCAAAATGAAGCCTAAAATACTCCGAACTTCATTTAAAACATGTTTTGAACAAAAAGAAGCCTAACCGTAAATACAGAAACAAAAGGCACAGGTGATGACATACGTGACATACAGATGACCCATTTCTACCAAGTTGGGAAGGAAGGAAAAAAAGGAAGGAGAGAAGGCAGACAGTACAATCAGAAGAAAGACCTTAGTAAGTTAGTGATGTTATATTGGGCTGCACTAACACACTTTTTTTTTTGCTGCATGAAACTCACTGGCTATTAATTAGACATGCCTGTAAAATGCCACAAAGGAGAAACTAACAAAAGTTAGGAAATCAGGAAGTTCAACTGCCAGTGACAGGCTTACGGAGGACAACATGAAAGCAAGGTGGTCCTGTGGAAGTCAGTGATGACAAACCACAAAAAGTACTGGAAAGTAAAATCTGCAGGGTCAAGATTAACTGCATAAAGAATGTGAATAAATACAGAACAGATACTGACACTGAGATCAGGTCCTGGATGGGGTTGTACATTAACTAGCTCATACATGACATAATGTTTCAGAGATGCTTGTAGAAGAAACAAGTTTTCTGTATCAAACTCAAGAACTCTGGTTCAGCAGCAATCTGTAAGAGCATTACCATGGCGGCATCAGTCCCTACTGCTCTCCAGTCTAAATGTATGCCACCTGTATACATGCATGCATGGCACGGGTCAAAAATGAAGAACTCATAAATGAGGAACTCAGAGCATGCAGACTCCAACATTTTTACATCAAGTAGTAAATAAGCCTAACCTATGAACAAAGGGAAAAAGTCAGTCACTGCAAACACTAACCTAGGTAATGAGCAACCTGAGTAATGAGTAGTCAGGCCCCTCAAAACCTTGGTTAAGATGTGTAATAACAAGAACTTGCAGAGGACAGTAGTTTCTCCTGACCTCTCAGAGCCAGGGCCCTTGCTGACAGAAAGGAAATGTTTGTGCCACAGATTCAAGGTCCTCAATATAAGTAAATACTGTATACAACAAATGGTGGGAAAGTGCAGGTCCCTTTGTACAAATGTACACCTAGCATATGCTTATTCCTCAGAGTTCCAGAGGCTAGAAAGCCAAGATAAGGTACCAGCAGATCCTGTGTCTAGCAAAGTCCTTCACCTTGATTTGCAGTTGGTCGTTTCCTTATTATAGTCTCATATGAAGAACTAAGTTCTCACTGTTCTTAATACAGGCACCGATCCCATTTAAGAAGACTGTACCCCCATGCACATAAAACACCTCTCCAAAGCATGACGTAATACCATCTTGTTGGGGATTAGGATTTCAACCCACAGGGCTTGGGATGTACCTCAGCTGGCAGCGTACTTGTCGAGCATACAGGATTCTGGAATCCATCCCCAACACAGCATAAATGAGGTGTGTGGTTGAACACACTTATGACCCCAACATTAGAAGTACAGGCAGGAAAATCAGAAACCCAAAGTCACACTCTATTATAGAGTATGCTGAAGAGCATCCTGAACTACATGAGATCCGAACTCAAAAACAAAACAAATGAACAAAAAACAAAATTAAACATAAACTTCAAAACATGAATTTGAAGGAAGACATGTCAGAACATTAACTCCAATAAGTCATCCAGGCAAGAAAAACTGGTCACGGGAGTTCTGTGCAAGTGGGATGAAGACTGGCAGTTGCATAGACTTAAAGCAGCCATCAAAAACCAATTACTAATTCCCAAGGGAAAATTAACTCACAGTAGAAATGTCTACAAATTCCAGCTTCAACAAGAGACAAAAATCAATATCATAAAACTGCAAAACAACATGTGCAGCCTGATATGTGATTCAAAAGATCACTTTAGGGGTTATCTAACCCAGATCTAATCATGAGGAAACATTAGACTTTATTGAGAACATGCCACAAAAATAATCTGGGGCTGGTATGAAGCTCTGTGGCAGCATGTTGGCTCGGCGTATGTAAGGACCTAGACTCAGTCCTAAGCACTGCAAACAACACTTTTAGAATACCTTCCCATTGCACATTTTGCCAAAAACAGGAGTCCTAAGGAAAGACTTTGTTCCAAAGTAAAGTCTACCTTAAAGGTAATCTATGGGCTGGGCATGGGGGTACACACTTTTATCCCAGCACTTGGGAGTCAGAGGCAGGTAGTGGATCTCTATGAATTCAAGACTAGCCTGCTCTACAAGTAAGTCAAGGATAGCGAGGGCTCTGTTACAGAAAGAAACCCTGTCTTGAACTCCTATCACCCCCAAAAAAGGTTATTTGTGAACTCACTCCAATCCTTCTATAACACTTAAGGTCATTGCTGGAGACATTAATAAGACCTCCAATACAGGAACTGTTCTAACAACTTGTATATACAACTTTAAAACTTCAAATGTTCTTTCAGTTTCTTCCCCAAATTCAAATAATCACTGTGTATAATCCACTGGATGGGAGGACAATTACAAAACAAAACAAAAAAAACCCCTCACTTTGTTATTTGTTAACTATGCATAATTAATGGCTATTTACTATGCATAAGTTGTTTTCTATGCATTATGCAAATGAGGGCTACATGAATGCATCACCTTTTTACTCAGAGAGGCTAAGAAGAGTATCTGGCATGAAAGAAATATAATGAATGAATGAAGATGGCCCATACAATGAACTCCATATCATAAAGAGACTTATCTTCTTCGAATACCCATTGACAATGTACCAGAAATTACACAAATTAGAAAATGTACTAATGATAATTAATGACAAATGAAATTCAAAGTAGAATTACAGGGAGCACTGTATGATCAGAAAATAATTATAAACATGTTCCCTTTAATCCAGAAATTCATTTGACAACTTACCAGGAAAACCAAAGTAATGTTCCATAAAACTAGTATATACTGGGATCTGCTATATGAGCTTTGGGGCTGTAAAACTAGTGACTAAATTTCTTGGCATTCCAGGCACACTGTGGACTATTATTTGAGCACTACCAGATGAATAAATAAATAAATAAATAAATAAATAAATAAATAAATGACAAAATCTTGGAGGGACTGTCAGAAACAACTATTTTTCTAAAATGTATGAAACAGTATGTCTAACATGAACCTACAAGCAAAACTTAAAATTCTATTTATGAATTTATGTGGATAAAAATACAGAATATACTATAGCCAATGTATTAACATGGCTATTAACACTAGAAGCCCACATATACCCTTTAAGTTAGCTTCTTTTTAAAAATATTTTTTAATTGTATGTGTATGAGTAGTGTGTGCATGCATCATGGGCACTGCGTGGTGCCAGGAGAGTCAAGCTTCTGGGACTGTAAGGAAAGACAGTAGAGTGGGCGCGTAAGGAAACCACGCCTGCAGAGCAGCAAGTACTCATAACTGCTGGGACATTTCTGCAGTCATCACTATTTCTATTTGTAACTTTTCTTTTAAATCAGCGTAGGGGCTGGAGAGATGGTTCAGCTTTAACTGTCAGCTGTGCTCTTCCAAGAACCCAAGTTCAGTTTTCAGCACCCGCATCAGCTCACAACCTTCAATTCTAGCATCAGGATCGCCACATCCTCTTCTGGCCTCCGTGAGCACTGCACACATATGAACACCACAAAATGAAATCCATTTTTTAAAAGGATAGACTCTAAGGCCAGGATAGCCAGGGCTACACAGAAAAGGCCAGTCTTGGGGGTTGGGGGGGGAGGAGAAAAACAGTCTAAGAATTGTTTCTCTAGGAGAAAAAGACAAACCACTAGCCAATCTAACAAAAAAAGCAACTTTTACAATCTGCTTTTCAGTCTAGGACTTTTCTCCTTTTTAAAATTTTTTTATTATTTATTATTACAATTTATTCACTTTATATCCCTGCTGTGGTCTCCTCCTTTATCTCCTCCCAATCCCTTCCTCCCTCCCTCTTCTCCCCCTATGCCCTTCCCCTAGTCCACTGATAGGGGACGTCCTCCTCCCCTTCCATCTGATTCTAGCCTATCAGGTCTCATCAGGACTGGCTGCATTTACTTCCCCTGTTGCCTGGCAAAGCTCCACCTCCCACGGGGAGGGGATCAGAGAACATGCCAATGAGTTCATGCCAAAGACATCCCCTGCTCCCCTTACTAGGGATCCCACTTGGAGACTGACCCGGGGTTTTAGGTTCTCTCATACATGGTCCTTGGTTGCAATCAGTCTCTGCTGGGACCTGAGGGCCCAGTTGTTTGTTTGCGTGTTTGGCTCTGTTGTTCTCCTTTTGGAGCTCCTGTTCCCTCCAAAGCTTTCTATCTCCCCCTTCTTTCATAAGATTCCATGCACTCTGCCCAAAGTTTGGCTATGGGTCTCACTCAGCGTCTGCTTTGATACCTCGATCAGTAGAAGATGCAGGCTAGGTCTTAACTAGAGATGACATTATTAGGGCATACTAAACTTGGTATTTCTTATCGCTCCAAATATTTCTCCCAACATTGTTTATTCAAAAGTTTTTTTCTGTTTGTAAGCATGGACCACACTGTTGCTATAGCTGAAACCTTCATCTAGCTAGGTCTCCTCCTAGTCTGCTTCACTCTTCCACTCACTACAACTGTGTATGCAGTGTAGTCCCAAACTGCAGCTTTAGTCTTATATATATATGTATTTATATATTTTTTAGTATTCACATCTTTTTCAAGGCTATTTTCCCCCACTTGCCCCTTTATTTCTTCATGTTATCTTTAGAACTAGTTTACCAATTTCTACTATTAAAAAAAAAAGCCTTACAGTTGAAGTGCGTTTGTCTTTTAATGGAAACAGAAAATTCACACCCTGATGTGACAGAACTGACATCTTTGCTGCACTCTCCTCAGCCCAAGAATGCCCGGTGACACTCCGCTATCAGTCCAGCCACTTCCTTCATCACTCAACACGCTTATGCTAGAGTACTTTAAAATATTTTCTAGTTTATGCTCCCGATAGTTAATTTATTACTTGCTAACTTTCTAATATTTCCAATAGTCAGTAGGATTCCCCAGACTTTTGGCAGAAGTGTTTTGCTGCTATTTGTTTTATTTTTCACACTAACCCTCTGTCTCTTACTGTACAAGCTAAGATAACACTAGCACAACCAGGGCAGCAGGAATACCAGGTGTAGGCAAACGTCCTAACACCACCACTCAGAACAGCAAATAGAAGCTCATGAAGTCACTGTCTTGCTCTCTATTCGCAACTGGCCAAACATTGATGTTGAATGTCTACAAACTCTTCCATTGAGTGTCATTATTTCTATTACTTCTTTGAGGACAGGGTCTGCTATGGATCTGAATGTTCTCGAAGCTGTGTTTGCCAAACATTAGGATTTAATTTTCCTCTGCTACTGAGCAGTAAAATAGCTGATACAGAGACAATCATCTAGGTTAAGGTGATCACAGCACGACTGTTAATTAGCACACAAAAAAAGAATTGGTTTGCTTTCTGCTTCGAGGCAAGGCTCTGGCTCTTGATAATGGGTTCCTTAGCCCAAGTTCAGCCAACTGTGCATACCTACCATCTCTGCCAATTATATCACACTCTGGGATTTGGAGCAGCTAACTGGCACTCCCACACTAATACTTCAGCTGACTGGGAATAGCAACTGATTTGCTTGGATCAAATGGATTTGTGTCTAATCCTGAAACCTATAGAATTGTGGCAGTTAACATTCTAAAGGGGGAGCAAGGCAGCGTCGGCTGACCTGGGACACAGGAATTGGTCCCTTTAAGAGTAGCTAGTCCTTGCCTCTAGCGTTGTCTCCTCCTCTCTAGGACTCTGTAACTATTACAAGATTGCTATGGCTAGTGGCACCAATGACAAGGGGGGGAGGGGGTTAGGCTGAAAAAAAGAAGGACCCCAGAGTCTATGACAAGTCTGGCTCACAGTCTCGCTCTCCACTTCCACTTCCAGGGTCTCTCTCGCCATCCTCTTGGGAGCTGTTTAAATAAACCTCTGTTGTTTGTGTACTTTCCCCCTCTAAGGCTGTTGCCTATGCTGTCTCCTGTCAGCTCACTGTCTAATAGAAGCCTTTCTTCTGCAGCCCTCACTGGCTTCCCTGGTGTCAGCCTTCCTCCAGCATATAAAATGGTATCCCTAGATGACCAGCCCTCATCTATGGGCCCCCAAAAAATTCTCTGAGAGACTCAGGATCTTTTCCCTCACAGTTCATGAAAAAGTTAAGGTACTAAGTGACAGTCAGCTTTTCTTACTGCCACTTAAGGAAGACAATATCCAGACTGATCACAATTTCAGTTGTTAAGTTGGGGCACACACATAGTGACACACTTCATCCAGCAATGCCCCATTTCATAGTTTCTAGCATTTTCCTAAATATTACCAGCAACTAGGAACCATATGTTCAATATATGCACCTGTGAGAGGCACTTCATATTCAAACCATAGCATACGAGGCCCCAGAAGGCTCACTTCCATTCCAGAATATAAAATGTTTTCAGTTGATTTTCATAGTCTTATAGTCTTATTTTTATGTGTTTTGTTTGTTTTTGAGGGTTTTATTATCTAGCCTTGGCTGGCCTACAACTATGTAGACCAAGTGGGCCTCAAACTCAGAGATCCACCAGCCTCTGTCAAAGAACAAAATCTCTTCGAAGATTCATAACAAAGTCTTGTGAGCACTTGTAAAATTCCAAAACCAAATCACATATTTCCAATATACAGTGTGCTGTGTGACTTTTCCTTCCTTTCTCCAAAGAAGGCCCTGATGACCAAGCCAAACTAAACCAAACCAAAATAAGGATTTATTGAGAACTCAGGTTACTTAGAAGACTATGAGTGACTCAAGGTAGCTGTGTCACTCCAAAGCCCACTTTAGCAAGGATGCCAAGTCACAAAAAGCAACATCTCTGGAGCTCCCTGCAGGACAGTCAGCTCTGCTGGATCTCTGGCCTCAGCCTGCCTTGTTCGCTGCATTTATAATGAGAGGGGCTCTGTGAACCTTGCCACTGAGTTTCCTGGGCCTTGTGTCACTAGTTTTAGGTTTATGAGCCTCCCTCCTCCTCCATAACTAAGGAATACAATGACAAACAGTAAAAACACCCACTCCAAAATAAAAATGAATAGCAAAGAACCAAACCAATGCATGCCCAAAATATAACTCCATGCCTCTTGTTTGTGTAAACCTGCCTAAAACATTATACCTGATGAGCTCATTAAATGGCCTGTACCTGGGCAGAGCAGAATGGGGTAGGCGTGGCTAGGGTTCCTGGGCTTTTGAGGATGGAAGAATCACAAGAATCATGGGACACAGGGACAGATGGAAGGACAGGAAGAGAGGAAGAAGGTGGACGCTGCAATGGGTTAGCCTGGAGAAGAAACCACGTGGGGCCGCCAGGAACTTCAATAAAGGCGTGAAACGGCCCAGATGAAGAATAAAAGCAAGTATTTATAAGATTATGGATAGAAGATAGGATGGTTAAGGAATATGGTATTGGATGAGAGCTGGGAGATGGATGGTGTGGTGATTCAGACAGGTAGGAGTGTCTGCCCAGCCCACAGTAAATAAGGCAATTATAAAATCTAACAGGTGTCTGTGTCATTATTTGTGACAGCAGGTTAGATAATACCTCCGTGATAATCATAGGGATAATTAATAATAAAAAACCAATATTTACTTTTTATTAACTACAACAAAGTATCAGGTATCATGATAAGAACTCCAAAAAGCTCAGCAACCTGCTCCCACAGCCTTTTCATTGGAAGCCCTACCTTGTAGGTTACCTGCAGCTTTCCTGAACAAATATTCCACATTCCTAACATCTCCAAGCTCCTCAGATATCAACTGCGGCTTGGGCTTCACTCAACAGCTTCAAACATCACCCCTGGTTCCTCTGAAATCCTGGAAGTCTCTACAACACTTCCATTTTGCCTATCTGAAAAACCAGTTAATGGACAACGCCAAGGTCATTCACCAGCGGAACCAGTATCTGGACCTTCCACCCTAGAGCAGCCTGAATGGCTTAACAGTTGAGCACAGGAAAAGTCAAAAGTGGGAACAGCCAATTCCTGGAATGATCTAAGGCATTTTCTTTAGTATCCAAGTATTTGCCTTCTTTTTTTTTAAGTGCTAAAGATGGAACCCAGAGCCATGGGCATACTAAGAAAGTGTTCTACTTGAGGCTACAGAGATGGCTCATTGGTTAAGAGCACCTACTACTCAGTCATAGGTCCTGGGTTCAGTTCCCAGGAACCACCTGACAACTTACAACCATCTGTATGTAACTCCAGTTCCAAGGGATCTGACTCCCTCTTTTGGCCTTCTTGGGTATCAGGAACATATTTATACACATAAAGTTAAAATAAATCTTAAAGAAGAAGAGGATGAAAGAGTAGCAGAAAAAGGAGAATAGCAAAGCGCTCTACCGCTAAGCTGTGTCCCCAGCGCACAGCCTCTTTCTCATAGCTCATATCTCTTTGGCAGCTATACTTTGGTTGGTCTCAAATTCTTCATACATATTTACTTATTTTCTGGGCAAACCTTCCCACTGTGCCTCTCACTCAGATTCTCACTGTAAACTTTGATGTGAGAGACCAGCAATAAACACACTGCAACCTAAATACCAGGCTGCCTTCAAATCTCTTTCAGCACATTTATTCAGCTGGCATAATCTCAGGACACGTTCAAGATAAAACACAAGGCTTTGCTACAATGTAACATGCGTGACTGACCTCTGTTACAGTTACAAAGTATTCTCAATTTTGCCTGGCAGCTAATGACTGGTCTTTCTGCGTTCATGCTTATCTGCGCCGCTCATCTTCTGAACTCTCTCTGGAACCGTGGTAAGCTTGCTTGCAGCACCTGACACTCCTTCCTAAGAGGCACTCCCACCGGCACATGGCCCCAGCAGCAACCCACCCTGCCCCGCACTCTGACACTTCATTCACTTTAACAAACAGCTGATAAACAGCAACTTCGGGGACCACAGATTTACTCCTGACCCCAATTTTAGAGTCTGCTCTATAGCCCTGCTGTGGAGCTTAGGCACAAGGAGAAAGGGAAAGCAGCAAGCTCTAAAGTTAGCTAAATGGGATTAAAAAGCTTGCTTAGTAATAGTTACATAGGGACAGGAAAACAGAATAAGAAACTCTCACCTGAGACGAGATGAAACTCAACTACTAATGTCTACTTTTCTAAACCTGCTTTCCCTTTCCCTCTTTTTCAGGAAATGAGCACAGATATAGCAAGCAAGTTTAAAGATAAAACTGACTTGACAGGAAACCTGCAAATTTCACCTTCTGTAAAAACTCTCCTTTGGGGCAGGGATGAAAAGACCACCCTAGGATGGTCTTATAGACAGGACTATGGTAACAACTATGCATATATAAGCTATGAAACATTTCTGACGGGGCATCTCTAGGCACTAGCTAGAGGCCACAGCTGTACAAGAATGAAAGTGCTTCCATTTATCTCCAACTGCTGAGAATTTCTTGTTGGGAAAGGTGAGTTGCCCTAACCAGGTGAGGTAAAACATCACAACATTGAGAGCCTGTGTGGAAGACTCACTTCTGGTAGCTATGAAGACCAAACTTCCTCCCAAAATAGCATTGACAGCTTAGGGCATATAAGCCTATGGGGAGCACTTCCTAGTCAAAGCACAGGTTCCAGGAACCTACACAGTGAAAGCAGATAATCAACCCCCAAAGTTGTTCTTTTCCCTCCACCACACACATAGCCCACAACCCACAAAAATATATGCACATACACGCATAAAAATAAAAGTAATTCAAACACATAAATAAACAGATCACCAGAGAAAATACCTTATAACAGAAGATACTTTGTAAGGTTCAGTATTTTCAAAAGGCTACCTCTGGAAAAATGAAAAATGCTTTACTTTCCAGTTTAGCAAAACTATACCTCATAATGCACATACATTAATAATTTAATAATGTTAAAGCTAGCAATATCCAGACTTATTTCAAAATATATAGTCAATTATAAAATTGCAACAAATAAAGAATACCAGTTATTAACTACATCACAGTCACAAAAAGAATATAATGCTTGCTGCTTTCAAATTCAAACCCTACTGAAGCCATTCAGCTATGCACTTGATGTTAAATTCCCACAACACATATCACAAAATCAAATCCAAGTACTCATTATTTTTATCTTTTTACCTGTATTCAGGCTGTCGGCTTGTGGAATGATCATCCTTTGTCCATCTGTAGCCAGGTTCATCCTGCAAAATAACAAAATAAATACATACATACACACATACATACATATACATATATACATAAATAATTTGGGCTTTGTTACCCTATTTTGAACAGCATCTGAGGCAAAATTACAAAGAGAGTAAAACCTCTCTAGGAATTCCTGAGCTTCCAAAACAGAGTAAATAAAGGATACAAGTTACACACTTCGGCAACTAAAGACAACTGAACCTGCCACAGCACTTACCTGTAGATTCACAGACTTAGTGAATCTAAGATACAAAGATGCACATACCATACACACACAATCAACCACACAGAGGGCTGAAGAGGTGGCCCAGTGGTTCAGACCACTTGCTAGTCTTGCGGAGGACCCAGGTTTGGTTCTCAGCACTCACAGGGGCCTCATAGTAGTCTGTTAGCTTCAGTTCCAGTAGATCCCACCCTCTTCTGGCCTCTATGGGAACTGAACCTATGTGGTTCAGATCCGCATGAAAGCAAAACACCCATAAACGTAAAATAAAGATAAAATTTAAATTTAAACTTGGCAAAGTGGCACATGCTTTTAATCTAAGCACGCCAGGGGCAAAGCAGACAAAGATCTGTGAGTTCAAGACAAGCCTGGTCTACATAGCAAGTTTCAAGACGGCCAGGGCTATAGAGACCCTGTCTCAAGAAACCAAAAGAAACAAAAATAAGTAAATAAATAAATAAACACAAATGCAAATGATTTATAGTAAGAGAAGTTGATATAGCTAAAATGTTACTTTTCATCTTCCTCATATAACATTACAAACCCAAAACATGTATAAATAAAATGTGTCTCTATTTTCCTTCTTTATGTTATATATAAATAAGAGAAAATTAAAATGCCAAAGCTATAATAAAGTACTGGGTCCAGTAAATAGTTTCTATAAGTAAATTCAACATAAAAATTAGTGCTTTAAAAGTTCTAAGGAGCACAGGTGTGTGAGCTGTTTAGGTTTTCTGTGTTAACATGGCTTTGTCTTGTGGTATTGAGGACTATGAAATGCCCAGCAAGAACTCTCACCCCTGAACTGAGCATCACAGACAATCCGGAGGAATGAAGTAAAGCCAACTGTGCTGTTTCTGAAACACTACTACAAGCTTTTAGAAAAACCGTCACGATCATGAGGTATCAAACACAGGCCCAGTGAAAACAAAACTCAAACGGCCACAAGGAGTTTTGACAAAAGGGTATGAGATGCTCTCGGTGTGACCAAATCCATTCTCCCTGAGCCTCCCTGGAGAAGGGATCTGATAGTAAAAGCCAGTGGCTATAGTACAGAAATGATGCTTTCTTCCCAGCATCGAGATCCTTCCTAAAGGAATAGCATGGCACCATAAACAAGCAAAAGCCAATGATACAAGTAAGGAAGCTGTAGTCCTGCAAATTCCAGCAAGAATCATCAGAAACCATTAAGCCTCATCAGTATTTCAGAACTGTCAGACTCATAACAGTGAAGGACCATGAGAACTGCACTCCTAAACCTCTTTTGGTTTCTTGAGACAGGGTCTCTCTATAGCCCTGGCTGTCCTGGAACTTGCTAACCCAGAGGAAATCACTCACCTCCATTTCTTCAATTGCCAACATGAGGTCAAACAGTACAGTGTTTAAATATATGCTACTGGTTACCGTGTTATACATTATAGAGAGATGGGGGAAAGGAGGAAAAGAAGGCAAACGGTGGGGCTGGAGAGATGGCTCAGAGGTTGAGCACTGGCTGTTCTTCCAGAGGTCCTGAGTTCAGTTCCCACAACCATGTGGTGGCTCACGACCATCTATAATGAGATCCCATGCCCTCTTCTGGCCTGCAGGCACACATGCAGGCAGAATAATGTATAAATAATAAATAAGTAAATCTTATAAAAATAGAAGGTGAACAGTGTAGAAGAGGAATATTATAAATTTGTAAGCTCAGACATAGCAATTGCTTCCAACTTCTTGATAAAAGTAATAAATTATCAGAAACCTTAAATAGCTTCTAGATTATCAAGAACATGTTAATAAACTTAGTAGCTTACACTTTAAAAATGTTTGCCATCTGAATCAGTAACTTGACTGAGTTCTAATCTCAAATAGTAAAAACCTTAAGAATTCTAAGGAAACACAAGATAATGGACTTAAACCCACCTCACGCAGTGTTTCGCGTTAACATAAAGCAACTGTAAGCATGAAGTGGCAGTGCTGAGCACCTGCTCACCGCTGACTGTCAGGTGTTAAGTTGTGTGAGTCTGCAAAGCCCTGCAAGCTTAAGGTAAAAAGGTGAACAAGGTTACAGCTCAGGACAGTGCTTACCATGGGGTAAGAATGTGGGAGGCCGTGGCCTTGCTGCCTGCCACCACACACAAAGAAAGCACACTGGAAATAATAATACCACTCAGAGCTCTCCTGGATGCTCACTCACCATCCAGCATCATGAGATTCTTGATTACTAGGACCCTCTGGAGCTACAGCCGGCAGTCAATAGCATCTAACTGGAATGGTAACCAAGCCCTAAAAACCTAGCACTCCAGCACCCAGGAGGCTAAGACAGGGGGACAGCAAGTTCCAGGCAAGCCTGCCCTATAGAGACCCTATTGCAAAAGGGGAGTAGGGGAAGGCTGCAAATAAAACCAGGCCTAGCAACATAACAGAACACAAGCAGCAGGTGATTATTCTACTGTCAAGGCCTGCACATACAGGAATTTTAAACTTGAAAGAAAGAACAATTAGTACACGGGGTAAATTTACATACTCCTCTGTGAGGTGGGCCACTTCTTCGATCATGAGAAAAACTGCGGCCCTCGTCACATTCTTGGTAATCAACATGACTGTAATATCTACTGTAGCCTCCTTCATCAGGTCTGGCTAGCAGAGGCGGTCTCTTGTCTAGCAGAGGTGGTCTCTTGTCTAGCAGAGGCGGTCTCTTTGGCACAACATTATCTACTCTATGGTAGCCATCCTAAAACAGACAAAAAGAAATATAGAGACATCACTAATTTCTCTATTTGGCTTTG
This sequence comes from Pachyuromys duprasi, assembly GCA_028658305.1. Classification (NCBI taxonomy): domain Eukaryota; kingdom Metazoa; phylum Chordata; class Mammalia; order Rodentia; family Muridae; genus Pachyuromys; species Pachyuromys duprasi. The sequence continues at coordinate 9,065,450 of CM053752.1, forward strand.
GAAATGTTTCTTATAAGCACAGGAATTCTTGTTCATAATTCAACAGAGTAAATGTAAAAGCAAACTAAAATGCACTAATGAAAAATGTGAATATTACTAAGTAACATCTTCATATAGATTAATGGGAATGAAATTATTCTATAAAAAATGATCTCAAACATCCAAAATAACACACAACAATACAAGATGACAATCATAATTTTAGGAAAAGGGGGATAGAGAGATGGCTCAGGGGTTAAGAGGACTTGCTGTTTTCCCGGAGGATCTAGGTTTAGTTCCCAGCACACAGATGGTGGCTTACAACTGTCGGTAAAATCAGTTCCAGGGAATATGACACCCTCTTCTGGCCCCTGTAGGTACTGTATCCACATGGTACACACTTGTACACACAAAATAAAAATAAATCTAAATAATGTAGGGTAAGTGAAAAGAGCCAGTTTAACAAAAACCTGCACACAATAAGAAGGTTCTAGCAGCGTTGCCCCTAATGACAATGAGGAAAGCACACTGTCTGGTGTATTATGCTTAAGGTATTCTATCAGTATTCTAACACAGGACTTGTGCCCATAAACCAGCAAACAGGGAAGAGTAGGTACTGAATTAGAAAGAAGAAAAGAGAACATTCTGCTGTTTTTCCAGAACCCAGGAAACAGAAGGATCTTCTAGCTTTTTAAGTTTGGACAGAAAGTATAAAAGTTAATCTAACATTAAAACTAGTTTCAAAAGTAATGCACTCTCAGTGATTTGAAGTGTTTACTAACTTTTTGGGTGTGGAGAGATAGCCCACTGGTAAAGGGCACTGACTGCTCTTTCAGAAGATCCAGTCAACTTTAGCATGTGGTAGATCATGGTAGAATTCCAGTTCCAGGAGACTGAAGTCCTCTTCTGGCCTCCTTGGGCATTGCATGAACATGCTGCACAGACTTAATACATGCAGGGAAAAAACTAATACACATAAAAAAATAAAACTTATTTTTTTAAAAAATTGTCACCGAGGGGGGGTTCTGTGTGATTTGAGGAATAAGACAGAAAACAAAGTCTATCTTACACTAATAGTTAATATGAGCTAGAAGCTATTAGGGTAAGAAGAAGAGAATCACAGTACACGTGCCATGATCTGACCTACGCTACGTAAAGAACATCTACCTGTAAGGAAAATCCACGCAGTTTTATTTTTTTTGAGGCATGATCCCACTACACAGTCCAGGATGGCCTCCATAGCACAATCTTCTTTTGTTTTTTGAGGTTTCATGCTCTAGCCAAGAGGGGCCTGGAACAGATATCCTGTCTTAACCTTCTGAGTGCTAGAATTAGGTGGCTTAGCATGCACACAATAATTTATTGATTAATTAATTTTAATTTAATTTAATTTAAAAATAAATCATTATCTTAATTTTCTATATATCCCAATTTTAAAACTTTACTATGAAAGATACCTTCATTTGAGAAGGTAAAAGCATCAACTAGTTGAATAGCTTGACACATAACTACTACAAATATTAAATCTCAGAGCTCACTGGACAAAAACTAAATGGATTAGGACATTTGTGTAAAAGTATTTCTTGAGATTAGGGTGGGATTCAACTGTAGAGCAGGGATTAGCATTCATAAGACCTTGGGTTAACTCCCTGAAAAAAACAAAACCGACCAGTTTTCCAATGTATCATTAAATATATGTGAACTTATTTTAGCACAAAAACATTGTGGTTTTTTATCTTTTAATTTATTTTACGTATGGTGGAAGAGGACCACGTGCTTGCCATAGTTTCCATGCAGAGGTCAGAGAGCAATTTTCAAGAGTCAACTCTACTCTCACCATGTGGTTCCTGGAGATACAGATAAGTGGTCAGGATTGGAAGAAAGTACTTTTACCTACTGAGGCATCTTGCCATCCTACAGAAAACACTTTGTTTAAAATTTAAAAAGTTTTAAAACAAGAGAATAACCTAGAAGAAAGGAAAATAGAGACAAGAATAAAACACAACCAACCCAGAAAAGTAGGTAATTGCTGCTTTCCTGACACCTACTTCGAGTTGCCTACTAAAGAGTTAAGCACAAGCCAAGCATGATTACACATGCCTGTAATCACATAATTCATGCTAGGTATATTTACACTGATTACTCACTGAGATCCTGGTGTCTTTGGGTAAGTGGAGTGGTTTGGGTCAGGAAATGTTGGACAGTAGATCAAAATAATCTAGATTGGTCCTACCTTCCTATGATGATACATTATCATCATAGAACTTGGCCAAAAACTTACAGTATCTTTTCTGGCAATATTGACAAAAGGATATTAAGGCCTCAAAATTCTGTCAAGAAATTAAAACATGTTAATGTGCACTCGCCCATAGGGCTCATTATGCTACCTATACTGCCATACTTCATGCGAAGATTCCCCAGGTCCCCTCTAGGATCTAGCTTGGTGAGTAACCTGACCCCTTCATCCACTCTGTAATTTACTAGGTCCTACAACCTAGACTGGCCCTCCCTATGTTTACTGCAAAGGAACTCGCAGCATGGACCACCATCCTCCCTACCTATCCCCAAAACTCCCACAGCACAGCCAACCTTTCCACTCAGACCTATAGCCCCCACACTGCCATCCTGGAAAAAGATGGCTACTGGCCCAGTCCCCTCTGCCCTCCTGTCTACATTCCACCCACGCCTGAGTTCAGTCTCTAGACCTGTCACCACAACATCCTCTTCACCCTAGCCCTGATCCATCAACAGCAAATGTGTGTGTATGTGTATATATACACACACATATATATATAACTTGGATATACACATTAATATGTATAAATAGAAATAAAATACACTCTGTGTGTGTGTATAGTCAAAGATCCCATCAGAGGAATACTAACAATATGAACAAGCAAGGCAGTGTCTTCCCTCCAAAACCTGCCAGTTCTGAGAAATGCTCACCTAGATGAACCCCAGGAAATTAAAAGAACAAACATAAACCACCTTGAAGAATTCAAGAGGTTTAAAAAAGACACAAGGAAATATATCAGTGAAGTCAAGGAGAAAGAGCTTTAGGAGAATAAATACCTGAGTGTTGCTCAAGACAATGCTGATGAAAATGACAGGGATGATCCAGGACAGGAAAGTGGAATATAATAAAGAAATAGAGCCAGACATTGTGGTGCATGCCTGTAATCCCAGCACTAGGGAGACACAGGGAGACGGATCTCTGTGAGTTCGAAGCCAGCCTGGTCTACAAAGTAAGTCCAGGACAGCCAATATTACACAGAGAAACCCTGTCGTGAAAAACCAAAATTAAATATTGAAAAGGACAAGCTAAAATGAAGATGATTTATCACAACTAGAAACTCAAGAGAAAAGCCTTACAATCTTAAGCAGTAGAGGACCTAAATCAAATAAGCAAGGAACATGAAAAAGAAATTTAAAAACATAAAAGAAACATATAGAAAATGTGGGACACAAACCTTTAGATTACAGGTATAGACAAGGTAGAAAAATCCCACGTCAATATACCAGATCTCCAACAAGATCACAGAAAAAAACTTTCCCAAGTAAGGATACACACATACGAATATAAGCAGCACACACAATAGCAAACAAACAAAAGCAAAAAAGAAAATTCCCACAGACTATCAGTTAAAACACCAAGTATACAACACAGGCAGTGATGGCATACACCTTTAATCCCAGCACTCAGGGAGGCAGAGGCTATAAGTTCAAGGCCAGCATGGTCTACAGAGTGAATTCCAGGACAGCCGAGGCTACATAGAGAAATCCTGTCTCAAACAAACAAAAAACAAAACCCAAACCACTAAGTATACATTACAAATCGAATAAAGTGTACTGAAAGTTACAAAAGAAAAAAAAAAAAACAACACAGGTAACATATAAAGGAAAACCTATCAAAATAACAGCTGATTTCTCAGCAGAATCCCCAAAAGCCAGAAGAATGAGTACACAGCCTACAGTAACTACAGAAACCAGGAAAGTAACCTGAACCACTGCCAGGATGGGGATTGGAGAGCAGAGAAGGGAACAGCAGGATCGAGGAAATGGAAAGGGGGAGGGATCGAAGGGGAGAGAGAAGGCTTTAAATACAAAAGGCTGCAAGAAGAAAGGTGAAGTGAGGGAGATAGAAAAAGGGAGGCTCCCAGGGGGAGGTTAATACAGAAGGTGGAAAGAGGGCAAGGCCAATAGCTTGGTACTATTGATCTGATAGGGAAAAGTGGGGAGCTCCTTATTGAAGGGAAAAGGAGGTAGATACAAAGGGAATGGATGAATGAGTCTAGAAACCAAGCAGATTCCTTGCAAATCACAAGTGCTGCTGGGCGAATTTTCCTGGAGGCTGGCAATGAACTTACTGCCTAGATCAAGTCACTGAACGTGCCTAGCAGAACAAATCTCTCCTTGGGCTCTCTCCCAGTGTCTCTTCCTGGTAGTGATTACTGTTCTGGCTATTTTGGCTTGTTTGAAAATGTTTATAGAAAGAAACTCTAGGAGATACACTGCTGAGCCTAGCTTCCGGCCTTCAGCACTGTTTGCAGAGTTCAACCGTGTTGCTGAATCTGGCAGTAGGCCATTTACCCAACTGCTGTTTTATTTAAACAGCTCATTCACCCTCCTATTCAACATTCAGGCTGCTGCCAGCTTGAAGCTTTTAGCAATGCTGCTTATAAACATACATATGATTTTTAAAATAATGCTAGATGCTCTTTGGCTCTCAAAGACTTTAGAACTTTATTCACTTGTGTGTGTGTGCCTGGTGAATGTATGCCACTTCAGTGCTAGTGGCAGAGGCCAGAGGACAGAAGATATCCTGCAGCTTGAGTTACAGGCGGCTGTGCGTCGCCTGACATGAGACACCTGTCACCTGACAGATGCCTGATATGAGTCTTCCAGGGCAGTAAACGCTCTTATCACTGAGCCATCTCTCTAGCTCCTTAAAACTTTAAGTAGGGTAGGTTTTTACTAAGTCCAACATTAGAAACAATAGCAGCATTTACATGTCTACTGTTAAACACTTTTCTGCAAATTCAGAGTCCGCTTACATCAGACATGAATATACAATTAGCTTTACAAGGCGCATGACTGTAAGCACTGTTCAACTCTCTGGAGGCTGAAGAAGAAAAATGGAAAAAATATATATTTTTCCTAAATAGAAAACAACACAACAACAAGAGCCACCTGTGATTGTCATTAACAGAAGTCACCAGTGTTTTCAAATCAATGTGGTAGTTTGAATGTGGTGTCCTCAGTTGCAGGCATCTGAATTCGTTCTCCCCAGTTGGTTGTGCTATTTCGGGAAGCTTAAAAGGTGTGACCTTTTTGGAAAAGGTATGTTGCTGGGCTTTGAGAGTTAAAAGGCCACCATTTTGATTCTCTGTACTCTGTCCTTGCATATAAGACTGACCTTGCTACTCCAGCCACCATGCGGGCAACTTCCCTGCCATTATTGACTCATATACCTCTGATACTGCAGGCCTAAACAAACCTTTTCTTCTGTAAAGTGCCTTGACAGTGGTGTTTCATCACAGTACCAAAAATCAACTAATACATCAGGTCCCAACTATCTATTCACATCTCAATCATGTATACTCATCACTAATTTAAAGCAAATCCTTTCCACTAGCTCTTAATACTTAGCCACCTGTTGCTATAGACTAGGCCTTAAATGTCTCCCATTAAATGTCTGAGATATTGCATATAGGACCTAGTACCTGACGGGAAATCATATTGTCACTAGGAATGTCCTCAAAGAGGACTGTGGCACCCTACTCTCTGTGTGTCTGTCTGTCTGTCTGTCTGTCTGTCTCTTCTCCATGGGTATGAGGTGAGTAGTTTGGATCTGGAACACACTCATAATACACTGTCAATGGCCAACTCGTTATAGAGTAACACCTCCAAAACCAAAGCCAAAATGAGCTTACTTCTTTATAACTTATCTTCAGTAGTGTTAGGGCAACTGCAAAGCTTACTCACCCTATGAGGAACTAAGTCTTACTAAATCAGAAACTGAGGTTTTGAGCTGGGTGTGGTGGCTCATGCCTGTGAGCTCAGCACCTGAGATGCTAAGGATTGCCATGAGTCCAAGGTCAGCCTAATCTATAATTCCTACTGGGAATTATATACTGGCCTAGACTACAAACTAAATAAAAACCAGGAGGTAGCACATGCCTGTAATCCCAGCACTTGGGAGAAGAGGCCAAATGAGCAGGAGTTCAAATTTATCCTCAAGTACACAGTGAGTTGGTGGCCAGCCTGAGCCACACCTGAGCCCGTCTCAAAAACATTAAAAAAAAAAAAAAAAAAAAAAAAAGGCGCCCTGGCAGGGTGGGGAGGGGGTAACGTGGGGCAGGCCAGAGATTTGGTCTTGATGGCTAACAACTCTTAATGTTCATCTAGAGGACGGAGCTTAATTCCCACAAGCTGTCTTACAACAGCTCCAAAGGATGCAACAGCCTCTTTTGGCCACCCGCTCACACATGCACACTGGTCCTCACACCCAAAAAGAGTAGCAAAATTGATCTTCCTAAAAACACCAGATTTTTTTTTTATACCTTATTAATTCTATTCCTGAAGTTATTCCAGTAACTTCAGGCATCATTCTAGGTGTGATGGGACATGTCTATAATCACAGCACTTGAAAGGTGCAAGAGTATCAGGCCAGATACACACAAAGTTACCTCCAGAAAGGCAGTGGGAATACCCTGAGAAGTGATCTACACACTTTATTGGGTGAGTAAAAGGGCAAAAAGATTTAAGAACGTACACTCTACTTAACTAAACTGTAAGCATGATGTAGAAGGCAAAGGGACCAATTCCAAGAGCCCTCTGAAGAGCAAAATACAGTGAGGGCAAAAAGAAAGCTTCAAGTCACTCACACAAGAGTAAGTTCACCAGAAGGGTAGAAATCTGAATTCTAGAGAAGAGAAATATAGGAATAAAGGCTCACAAATCAGTAAAGTAGGATCCTAGCTAGTGGAGTTACAGAAAATAACAGAGTAATAAACAGGTCTGGACAGGTTCTGTTCTTAAAGGAAGAGCAATTCAGCCTCCACCATCAGTAGCTAAGCAGCCAGCCATGGAGAACAGACATCCAAACATAATTACTGTGATCATAAACACGCACACTGGAGCTGCAAAACATCTCTGCCTACCTACTTACTGATGCTGACACCCCACGGGGAAGGGGAGTCAGGGATGACTATTCACATTTATACACACAAACGGCGTTAGATAAAAATGGTTGCTTACATTTTACTATAAAATGCTCATTCAATTTGGACTTTGTCACTTTTTCTTTTTGGTTTTTCAAGACAGGGTTTCTCTGTGTAGCCTTGGCTGACCTGGAACTTGCTCTGTAGACTAACTGGCCTCAAACTCAGAAAGATCCACCTGCCTCTGCCTCCTCAGTGCTGGGATTAAAATTGTGTGACACCATGCCCAGATTTTTCTTTTCTAAGGTGCTTGGGATCAGTCCAGGAGCTCCCACATGCTAGGCAAGCACTCACTGAATTACATCCTCAGCCCTTCAATAATAATTCTTAGACTACCACTCTGACCAATCAACATACTAAACTTCACCCATAATACTTCCACCCTTAAAACACCAATTGCCTATCCTTCTACCTCAAGTAGCTTTTCCTTGTTCCCCAAGCCCCATTTCTTTTAAACTACTTCCCTCTCAGTTCTCTCTTCTTGATGAGGTCATTTCCCATACTGAGTCAGATTCTTCAGTATCAGCCTGGACAATCATCTTGCAATCTTAAGTCCATACAATCTTCTTTTCCTATCCACAACTATGCTACTTGGTAAAAAACACACTCAAATCTTCAGATCAATGCCCAGCTGGCAAAATAAAACTTCTACTCATATGTTTTTGTTGGGAAAAAGAAACATTTTTGGAAGGTATCCCACAGCTATGACACTTAATATGTATTATTTTTTAATCCTTCTAGATGAATCATAAAATAAATTTATAAAGTTGAAAAATTTATTGAAAGTCTCTAGAAAAACCTGGAAAGGAATGACGTGATTACTAGATCTGTCCATCTTAATATAATGAGCTTCCTCCTCTTTTGTTTTCTTTTTTTGTTCTACACAGGGTTTCTCTGAGTAGCCTTGGCTGTCTTGGACTTTGTAGAATAGGTTGGCCTCGAGACCAACCTGGTCTCAAACTCAAAACAATCCCCCTGCCTCTGCCTCCCACAGCATTGGGATTACAGGCATGCACCACTGCACTGTGCCCAGCTTTTCTGTCTATCTTAAATCATTTTTTATCAATTTCAAACTGAGCTGTAATTCAAGCCAATGAATGACAACCTTGAAGATGAAAATGCTCATCCAGGTAAGGTACAGGATAAGTAACATATTGTCAAGTAGGCCTGGTTGCACAGTCCCATAAGCTACATGAAAAGCTAAGGCGGAAAGATCACAAGGGCAAGGCCTGCATAAATGCCAAAGTAAATTTAGGGTCAAACTAGGAAATTTAATAAGACCTTTGTCTCAAAATAAGAGATGAAACAAAGGGCCAAGGGTCAAGTGTGTCAGTGGTCAAGTGCTTGTCTAACATGAGAAAAGTCCTAGATTCAATTCCTAATATTACAAGCACACACACACACACACACAAATCTTTAATACTATAAATAAAAAATTCTTGACATGTACACAAATATTTATGCCTTTTGTGGTAGATAAAATGTCTAATGCTGCAACTCTCATGCCCCAATGTTAAAGATGCATCTGTACAGAAGACCAACAGCTTTTTGACTTCCAAACCTCCCTTTAGTTCTCCATGTAGAACTCCAGGGAGAATATATCCACTCACTTAATAAACGTTAGACCTCTTAGATACAATTCTGGACATAGTAAACAACATTATCAAGAACATTATGAGAAAGAGTCCAGCTTAAGATTCCCCACTCTCAGAACAGAGACAGACAGACAGATAGATAATAAGAATTATTATCTGTCCCTTGAGGCCCTAGGATTCTTCTCAACCTACAAGCTACCTGACCAGACACTGGCATGCCATCTGAAATGCTAACCAGGATATCAACATGCTTCTGCTCCAGAGGAGGAAAAAAAAATCTCTGGGTAGAATGTCATATTAATTTATGTTTTAACTTTAATTTTGTCATTGTTGTAACACGGTCAAACTGGGTAGCCTGGCCTAGAACTTGCAGTGTAGACCAGCCAAGCCTTGAATTCAGAGATCCACCTGTCATGGCTTTTGAAGCGCTGAGATGAAGGAATGTGAAAGCATAACAAGCTCAATTTATAAATATTTTAGGGAGACAAATAAATGGCAGCCACAGTAGAAGCAGATGTTCAACATTTCTCTGTTAACGCATAGTATAATATTTATTTAAAAAAAAATTCCTCCTCCAACTAAATTAAATTCAAAATCTTTTTTCAAAAAAAACATATAAAGTATAGGCTTTGCTCTTAACGTAAAATATTACTGCATTTTACTGCAAGTAAAATATTACTGCATTTTCTAGCTTTTAAAAGGCGAGCTGCACCTATTTTTCAAGGTGGCTGGTAAGCTAAGATTGGAGAAGTTGAAGACAGAATGACACAGCAGGATGAGCTTTTCTCCATGAGGCAGGGACTTACACTGGGATGGCTCCGGGGAGGCACTCGCTCTCTTGGAAGTCGTTCATAGTCATAACGTCCCTCAGACCACATTTCATCTCTTGGGGCAGCCACTAAAGAGAAAACAAAAATAACTCTGGGTTTTGTTTGTTAGCAAGGAAGAGACAGTAAAGAAGCAAATGCCTGCCAAGATACCTGGAGGAGAGTGTGAGGACAACAGAGAGAAAAGCAAAGTATCCCTCCCTCAACATGAGAAAAACATGTGTGTTTGTGTGTATATATATGTGGGCCTACCTTTCTTCTATTTTAAACGTTATTTAAAAGTTCAATAAAACTTTTCCCACCAACCATGCTGGGGAAAAGCCATAAACCACATAATTTCTTCATTGCCCAACCATTTTAAAAACTAGAAAGGATATCATTTGATAAATAGTTTGAGAAGCAGACCAGAATAGCTACTCCAATTAAAGTTAGCCTCAGACTTACCATGTAGCCAAGGCTGGCCTGGAAACGGCAGCCTTGTCTTACCTTCCTAAGTGCTGGGATTACAGGTATATCCCAGCATGGAATGCTACAGTTTGGCTTTTTTGGGTTATATTTTGAAATTTTGCATTAGCCAGGCACAGTGGCTCACACTTATAATCCTAGCACTCAGGAAGGCAGCCAGGCGGATCGCTGTGAGTGCAAGGCCAGCCTGGTCTACAGAGTCCAGGACAGCCAAGGCTACACAAAGAAACCCTATCTTGAAAAGCAAACAAAAAAAAAGTATGTTAATTTATTTGTAGATGTGTACATGATGTGTAGGCACGTAGGCATGTACATGTGTGTGAAGGTCAGAGGACAGCAGGAATATGCTCTATCATGGGGGTTCCAGAGTCCAAATTCAGGGCATCGGTCTAGATGACCAGTGCCATTACTGACAAAGCCATCTTACAAGCCCTGGGTTTGGTTTTCTGGCCTTAAACTACTGACCCTCCTGCCATGGCATCCCAGGCGCTGAATTATAGTAGCGCACTATCTTAGCCATCAATAATCAATAAATCAAAAGACGTGCTGAATATATCATATAAAAATCTGAGCCAGGCATGATGGTGCACACCTTTAATTCCAGCACTCAGGGAGGCAGAAGCAAGTGGATCACTATGAGTTAGAAGCCAGCCTAGTCTACAGAGCCAGTCAAGGACAGCCAAGGCTACACAGAAAAACCCTGTCTCTAAAATGTTTTTTAAAAATTTTAAAAAGTAAACTGACAAGAGCCAGTTGGTGGCACTTGCCTTTAATCCTAGTACTCAGGAGGCAGAGGCAGGCAGATCTCTTGAGTTTGAGGCCAGCTTGGTTGACATGATAAATTTCAGGACAGCTAGGTTGGTGGTCCTGGGTTCTGTGAGAAAGCAGGCTGAGCAAGTTAAGATGAGAAAACCAGTAAGCAGCACCCTCCATGGCCTCTGTATCAGCTCCTGCCTCCAGGTTCCTGTCCTGTTTGAGTTCCTGTCCTGACTTCCTTCAGTAATGGGCTATGATGTGAAAATATAAGCCAAATAAACCCTTTCTTTGCTTTTGGTCATGGTGTCTCTTCATAGCAATAAGGCTAACTAAGAGTGTAAGTATGGTGTGCAAGTTATTAGTTCACATGAAATTCAAAGGCCAGGTGAATGCTCTTCTACAAATACTGTGCTCTCTTAGATGCACAGACATTTCAGGAAGTGACACAATACCAGAATGCAAAATGGAGACCATATTTTCTTGTTGTACCTGGTCCAATTTGGAATTTTCTGCCTATCACCTTAGAAGACAAATTACCTCAGATATTAGAAACACTCCAAGAATCAGTCACAGAACAGTGACCTATAAAAGAGGGATTTCTAACCAACCTGGGTCCTGAGCTTAGGGTGTTTTGTTTTTTTCTTTTGGTTGGTTGGTTTTTTTTGTAATTCAGGTTGACACACCATTCCATGTTAGCATTCTGTAACTCAGCTAATTCCTTGTTTGAGCTGGAGTTAAATTATCACAAAAAGAAACAGACATTAAGGGTAAGGATGATAAAGCCAGGTGTGGCAGCCCATGCCACCATGGCCATCACCCTGCCTCTGCCTCCCTGAATCCTAAGATTAAAGGCGGATTAAAATCGGGCCACCACACCCAGCTATGGATGAGGAACTTTTAATCGAGCATTCCCAGGTGAACTTCAATTGCTGAACACCAGCAACATCAGGGACTTTTCTAAGAACAACACCAACCAGGTTCCCACCTTTTCAAAGTCCCCCAAAATGCCCTTGACAAGATTTAAGTGCTTTCAAATCTTAAGGTCATCTTAAGGCTAAAATCAAGATTAAAGGGAAGCAAACTTATTCCAGATGTCCACACAGGGGAGGTGTTAAAGGTTGACCTGAAAACTGTAAGACTCCTTCTAGCAGAAAATGTTTAAAATTCCAGACAACTAAAACCAAAACCATTTCCTTTTAGAATGTAATTAAAGTCTTTGAAAGAAACTCACTGATAGCAACTAAACCACTTAGATTCCCACCTAGAACTCTGTGATACTTGGTACTCAAGAGTATGCTGTGTATAAATGCAGTGAATCATCGATAATTGCTCAGCTCTGAGGGTTTGAGGCCAGCCAAGACTACAAAGTGAGAGCTAGTGTAAGAATGAGTATGCTAGGTACAAAAACTTTAAAGAAAGCTTAAGAAATAAAAACAATAATTAAATAGAATCATGAGTGATGACTCAAATAAATAGACAATAGTGAACAGCAGAATCCAAGAATAGGCGTGAGAAAGAACTGACCAAAGATCACAAAGCAATGATAAATAACCCCACCTACTCTGTTATCTGACAAATTTTCATTTGCTCTCCAAATGCAAGAATTTGTGCAACAAAAAATTAAGACATTTAAACCCTTTATCCAAAACATCCTAATGATGGAGTTACAATGTCCCACTTCTACATAAAAACTGAAATTCCAGAGTTCAGGCTTTCCAATATCAGAAAAGAAGCAAGCACACAGAATAGGTTCCAGGACATCAAATGACAAAGTAAAATCTAGATAAGGCATTCAGTACGGGCTTTTAGCCCTGAGAATAAAGGAAGAAGGATGTCATTTCAGAAGGTTAATGTATCAACATACAAAATGGACTGGTAAGGGCAGGAGCAACAAGACCAGGGATAGTTTAGGAATGGAGAGGGCAGAAGTTCGATACACACTTCCACTAAGTAGCCCTGGTTGTACATCCTGGAACTCCCACAATTTAGCATCTTTAAAATATTTCATTCTTACTAGCTTCACAAGTCACTCTACACATTTTAGGCCAGATGTGGTAGTTCATGTCTATCCAAGAACTCCAGACAGCAGAGGCAGGACATATACATTCATAGCCAATCTCAAGCATGGGTTATGCAGCAAAACCCTGTCAAGACACAGGCAAACCCCTGTTGAGACTAAAATGGTAGCTACTGGGAGCCAAGGAAACTAGCAGAGAAGGAAAAGATAGAGAGGTTAATGAATGGGGAGGACACAGTTATAGTTAAGTAGGGCAAAAAGTCCTGGTGTTCTGTTGTATAGTTGGATGGCTATGGACAACAATAATAGTTATTTTACTTCAAAAAGTCTACAAGAATTTTGAAAGACTTTGCCATAAAAATATGGTATTTGAAGGAAAATGTTTATCCTGACCCAAAATTATGAAATATATATGTATGGAAGCATTAGATGATATCGCACTAATACATACATCTTGCATGATTTTCTACATAAGTTAAAAACAGTAGGCGCCGCAGAGATGGCTTAGCCATTAAGAACACTGGCTGCTCTTATAGAGGACCCCGGATTGGTTCCCAGTACCTACATGGTGGTTAACACAGTCTATAACCCCAATTCCTGAGAATCTGATACCTTCTGATTTCTGTGAGCACCAGATATGTGCTACACACACACACAGCAAGCAAAACACCCATACATATAATAATAAATTTTTAAAACAAAATTTTAAAATAGTGTAAATGAAAAGTTCCACTGACCCTCTAAAAAGCTCATTGATTAGCTTCAGTGACAGTGCAGCCTAAGATGTATGTGTTCTGGGTCATATTACATGCTATTTACACCTTAACAACAGATGGTTCTTTTTTTTTTAATTTAATTTTATTTATATATTTATTACAATTTTTCAGCTGATGGTTCTTGATTATTTAAGATGTCCTATGGTACAGTTAGCCGAATTAAAGCTAGTTATATTTTGTTTGATTGATTTTTGATTCTTCTGAAACAGGGTTTCTCAGTGTAGCCCTGGCTGCCCTGGAACTCGCTCTGTACTCCAGGCTGGCCTAGAGCTCAGAGACCCACCTGCCTCTGCCTCCCTAGCACTGTGATAAAAGGTGTGCAACAGCACTGCCCTGCACAAATACTGCTGTTTTTAAAGTATCGATTTAATTCATGTTACTCCTAAAAACTTCCAAAGTGAGATAGCTCAGCAGGTAAAGGCACTTGCTAACAAACTACTGACCTGAGTCCAATCTGCTAAGGCTCATATAAAGAGGACAACTTTTCAAATTGTCCTCTGACTTCTCATACACACAAATAAAGTGTAATTAAAAAATGAGAAGTTAAAGCTGGGTGTGTTGGCAGACGCTTTTAATCCCAGCACTCAGGAGGTAGAGACATATGGATCTATTTGAGTCACTTTGTAGGCCAGCCTGATCTACAAAGTGAGTCCAGAACAGCCATGGCCACATAAAGAAACCCTGTCTCAAACAAAACAAAACAACACAAAACAAAACCAAAAAACAAATAAGTACGTTAGAGAGAGGTAGAGAGAGAGAGAAAGAAAGGAAAATAAGGAAAGAGAGAGAGACAAAGAAAGAAAGAAAAGAGAGAAAGAAAGAACGAACGAAAGAACGAACAATGTCAGGCTGACTCCAATTTTCCTTTCTGACTAGTGGTATAAAATATCAGTCTTGTCTCTAACTCAGAGGTCTACCTGCCTCTGAATCCTGTGTGTGCCACCACCCAATCAATTTTCTTAAAATTTAAATACTGCACTGCCCTTGTCTATCTATAGCCATACCACCCTGAATGCATCTGATCTACAAGAATACAATATTGTTACCTGATTTATTCTGTAATTTAATTTTACTTCCCCAAACTAAAATCTGGTGTAACACCCAGAAGATAAAGCAGAGCAAGTCAGTGCCTACACTTAAGAGTAATAAATTATAATAATCTAGATACCAAGCAGGCCACAGATGGTGCACGTCTTTAATCCCAGTACCCAGAGAGGCAGAGGCAGGCAGATCTGTTAGCTCAAGGCCAGCCTGGTCTACAGTGATTCCAGGACTGTCAAGGCTACACAGAGAAACCTTGTGTCTGTGGGTGTGTTGGTGGTGGGGAGTCTAGCTACCAAAGACCAAGCTTTACAAAGAATTAGATCTAACCATTCCATAAGAGGTTATGCAGAGAATCATATTCACCCAAAATAATTCAAAGCACTAAAATTGAGAGAATAATTTGTTTACCTACTCCATAAATAATAATTCATAGGGCACAATAAAAATAATTCAGAGTACAAAATTTACAAAAATTTGTAAATATAGAGAGACATAGTTAATCTAGTTTTAAAATAATGTAATTTCAGATGGTTAAATTACATTTACCTCACTTGCTTGCTTCCATTTTGTGAAGTGTTCTAGATTTTCATTTTAGGTATATTACTCCTATTATATGTCATGTTATATCACATTCAAGGGGAAAGTAAATAAACAAAGTCACACTAGGATCCTAACATCTAGCAGAGTTTGAAGATGCAGGAGCTTCCTCCTTGATGGCTTGAAGAGCTATTTCTCTGGAAAACTACTCTCCTGCCTACTACACAACCCCATCTACATCAGATCCTAGGAATAAATGACCTGAGACAAGACTAATAATAAGTAATGTGGTCTTTGCCAGCACAAACATAGAGCATGACCAACACACCTGTGAATGAAGAAACCACATCTTACTCTGAACTTCCAGAAATGTTGGTTAACCTATTAGAATACCACTGAGTGCAGAGATTAGAATGTCACAAGCCTGAAGCCTAATTACAGTTTACCTTGGGCTATCTTTAGCCCCCTAATGAGACATTCCTTGCTTATCTGTATTTGATCCAATAGCCATGTGACTAACAGGAACCTTTTCAAAGGTAGTAACTAGACCACTGGCTTTCACCAACCAAAGGCTAAGAAATCCCTGAGATCTCCCACTTCGCTGTAATGGAGCTGTCTACCTGATGTACCTAGTAACTTTTTTTTCTCCTTAAAGAGTTCGTCATTTCATGTATACTACTGCTCTGTTTTCTTGTATACCAGAAAGGGGAATCATATTCCCAGATGTGGTTACTGGGAATTGAACTCAAGACCTCTGGAAGAGCAGCCAATTCTCTTTAACTGGAAAGCTCCTCAACTTACTTTAAAAATGCCTCAAATTATGATTTTCCTTGCTGTTACTATAAAAACTTTTGAAACTGTTACCATGTTAAGACAGTAACTTGAATCTGTGTTTCCAAGGACATTCACTAGCACTTGGCCCCAGAATAAATTCTAATCCCCAAAGAGTTTTGTGTCAACAATATATTTAAATTGCTCCTTTGATAAGCCCCACTGCATTGCATTAGACACTTAGAAAAAAATGCTTAATTGTCCACTGCATTTGATGAATTAACTAAAATTATGTTAGTAGGCAAGCACGCCGAACATTGGCCTGTGTATATTCATGAATCCAAGTCTTCACATCTGCATGAAGCTTAAGAGCTTAACTGACCAGCCTCCTCTCACCGCCATTCCCTCCATCTCACGTAAAATAGTGTAGTGTATAATCATGTGTATTATCATGCAGCTAGTGTATAATCATGAGTGGCTTCCTTAACCAACAATTCAAACAGTTTCTTACTAAACCTGAGTCCAAATTTCTCTACCCTCCAGTCTTTTCTTTCCTCTCCTAACTTATTCTAGACAAAAGCATTATCTGTGCCTCACTGCTCCACATTTGCTAGCCTGGATTTCATTCTCCAGGAATGAGTACTCATAAATCACTAAAAACATATCATCGGAACTCTCCAACACCTAAAAGAGAGCTCAAATTGGTAAGCGATTGGCAACAAGTGACCTGAAAAACACTTAAAAGCTAATAAACCTGGTGTGGTGGCACATACTTTAATCCTAGCATGTGGGAATCATAAACAGTTGAATACTCTGAGTTAAAGGCCAGCCTGACTTGCAGAGTAAATTCAAACACAGCAGGGCTACACAGAGAAACTATGAAACCCTGGAGGTTGGGAAGCTGGAGGCCTGAGACACAGGGTGTTTTTTTTGTTTGTTAATAATATTTGAGCTGGTGTAGTGCAAACCTTTCATCACTTGGGAGGCAGAAGCAGGCAGACTTCTGTCCACTGTCACACATGGAAGGAAGGAGGAAAGGAGGAAATTTGAACTGTTTCTTGAACAAACTGGATGACCTAGCAACACTGAGCTCACACCTCAAGTCACCCATTTATTGTAGCTAAGTAGCTGTAGGCTATATCCTGCTACTTACATACTCATTAATGAACTACCCTAACTACTAAAACCACAAGGATTCCAAGGAAAAACAAACAAACACACCCTCCCTCACAGCTTAATTTAAATAATAAGGGAAATAGAGGGCACTTAAAGAACTCTATCCTAACTTCCGGGAGGTTAGGGAAGGACTACTCAGAAAGAGGGCACCAAGAAGCCTGGGGAGGGACAGTACCAGAACACGGGAAGGTTAAGGCGCTGGAACAAGAGGATCACCAGTTTCCCGCCCTGCTTAGGGAAAAAAGGGGGAGGGGTGGAAGGAAGCACCAGTTCCAGGCCCTGCTTAGGAGAGGGGGGAAAAAAGGTAGGATGGGAATTATATTAATAGGATGAGGTAGAACAGGGCAGGGAAATCATAGGACCAAAAAGAAGAGTGAAGACTTTGCAGGACATTGAGGAGGAGGAAAAAAAAAACACGTTTGAGGAAAAGCAATCAATTCGATCTAGATGGAGCAACAGCCAATCTTAAAACACAGGTGTCAGGAAGAGTTCAATTTAAAGGCGAAAGCCACTCCTTTGTTAGGGTCAGAAAACGAAAGGCAGTTTCAAAACAAGGCTAAATGTGTGAGCGTTTGCTAAGCAGACAAAAATCGATTCCAAGGAGCACAGACACGCGCTCAGGGGTGAACTGAGGAAGGAGAAGTAGTGGTGCCCCAAATCAAGAGAGAAGAAGCACAAAACAGCACGGATAATTAATGCATAGAAGACCAAAGGGGCTTACATCTTGGGCGATAACCAAGCACAACCGGGATGTGAAGCATGGTAGTTTTGGCTGGCCACAAGTTTGCCAAGAGAATTAGTCCCAGCGGTCCCTTGGTGGACGCCAAGGCATTAATGCCTCTCAAAACTCAGCTGCGCCCTGGATGGATTGCACTTCTTCCCTCCGCTTCAGTCAGGATTGATTGTGCAGGCTCCAGGACAGGCTCTGGGCTCCGGGCTGCTGACACGCAGGTTCCCAGGGAGTAGTTACAGGCCTGGTCTGTGTGTGCTGGTGGGTAGAAGTTAAGTTTAAACTACCACGCATTATTTCCTGATTTCTCTGTAGAAATGACGAGCTCTTAAAGAATAATCAGTGTATCCGGGCGTAGTGGTGCACCCCTTTAATCCCAGCACTTGGAAGGCAGAGGCAGGCGCATCTCTTTGAGTTTAAGGCCAGTCTGGTCTACAAAGCGAGTTCCAGGACTGCCGGAGCTAAAGAGAAGCCCGGGTATCGAAAAACAAAACAACCAAAAAGAAGAATCAGTGCGTGCCCATGTCATATCTACAGAAAGAAAAAAAAAGTGCCAAGTAGCTTAACATCTGTGCATGCCAGTACTCAAGAATGGGTCACTCTGTGAATCCAGCTCTGCCCACATTGGCTTTGTTTCCCCAGCAACACTGACATTCCCAACAGCAAGTGGGCAATTTTTGCACTTTTTTTTCAGTCTCTAAAAGTGCCTGTTACAGAGCTGGGTATGTCCAAAAATAAAAATTAGAGACTTCCTGACCGACCTGCAGTCACTGAAGTTACCTAGCGTCGTATTTCCTTTTGCATACTCAACTACTAACTGGAAGCCGAACCTGCGTCTTACACAACAAGACTTTGCTTTCCGCCCAATTCCACTGAGTGCCTCCAGGCTCCAGCGCGAGCGCAGAGGAATGCACACCTCCAACGCGCCAGGAAACGCCCGCCCGGCCACCCGGACCCCCCCACCCCCACCCGCCGCATGCGCCCCTCGCGCCTCTGGCGAAAGATACTCACTCACCTACGTTCCGCCCCGCCGCCGCCGCCGAAACCCGCGAACGCAGACGTCCTCTCCGCCAAAAGGCACTTCCGGCGCGCGCGGTGACGTCACCCTGCGCGCCAGTCTCGGGCCCGCGTCCGCCCAGGTTTCGGGGAAAAGGAAGGAGCCCTGCACCGCGCTGTGGTCGCCGACGCCCGCGCCTTGGCGCGGGGCGGAGGGCAGCTGGAGCTGAGGCCGCTGTGGACTCGCATCCTCCGCTCTCGGCCGCCGCGCTGACGGTGAGCTCCCACGCCTCGCGACTCCCGCCGCCCCGGCCTCGGACCCGGGGACGTCCAGCCCGCATCCCTGCCTCTCAGCCTGAGAAACTTGAAAAGTGACAGGCAGGTGTTGGCCACCCTGAGGCTTTTTAAATAATCCTCCCAGTCGCCCAGCGTGAAGCACTCTTCCGGATTCCTGCGTCGATTGTCATTCGTAGAGCACGTACTTTGTTATTCCAGGTACTCCTTACTCCTGCCGACTCCTGCGCTTGTTAAAAATCAGATTTTGGGTCCGATATATAATTTTCACTGGTAATTTACAGAGTTGTAAGCAGTGAAAGTGATTACTGAGCATATTGACAAATGTACAGGTTAATGTCCTATTCAAAGCACGTAATTCAGATAATAAAGTATGCCATTTCGTAATTTGGTTGTGTACATTAAAGATTCTAAATAACTTTATCAAAATGTGAAAATAACCCAAAATCAACAAAAATTAGGCTGGCGTTGGTGGCCTATAGTGTAATCTCAGTATCAAACATAGATGCAGGACGTTGAGGAGGAAAAAAAAAACAGGGAGGTAAATAGCTGTGCCAAAGGATGTGGCGAATACTTGGAAAGCACCTTTTTGCTTTGAGCCTAAGAAATCAATAATAGCCTCGTGGTTTCCCCGCCTCTTTAAAAACCATCTTCTCCAACCGCAGTGCCGCACTAAGCGCACTAACAGGCGCTGCTTGAAAAGGAAATTCACACCCCACCCCCACTGGCCTACTCTAATCTCTTTAAATGAATGGATGGTGTGGAATTCTGCCCTATTTACAACAGACTTCGCCAGTGTTTGGTTTTACGTGGAGTAAGATTCCTGATGGTTTGTTTTCCATTTTAGAAATGAGCGGTGGCTTGGCTCCAAGTAAGAGCACGGTTTATGTATCCAACTTGCCCTTCTCCCTGACAAACAATGATTTATACCGGGTAAGTTTTAGTATCAATACATTTAACTAGTGATTCTCTCTTTAAAAGAGAAGCTGTATCTAAGCCAATACTGCTCCCTGGGAAAATTCTTTATAGCTTCAGATTTTACTGAAAAAAAATTTCCAAAGAGAATTTACAGGTTTTTTTGTTTGTTTGTTTTTTTCAAGACAGGGTTTCTCTGTGTAGCCCTGGCTGTCCTGGTACTCACTCTGTAGACCAGGCTGACCTCCAACTCAGATATCCAACTGCCTCTGCCTCCAGGGTGCTGGTATCAAAGGCGTGTGCCACTACTGTTTTTATACTAAGAAAATAGTGTGTGCTTTAAAAACAGGGAGAAGATAATGGATGCCCAGGATCCTAACACTCTGAAAGTTGAGACAATGGGATCCTAAGTTAAAGGCCAGCTGAAACTACATAGCAATATTCTGTCAAACAAAAAATAAGCTGAGGATGTAGTTGAGTGGTGAAGCACTTGCCTAGCGTAGTCCACACACTAACCCCAGCACAGGGGAAGCTGAGGCAGGAGGAGCTTGGATTCAAGACCAGTCTGGGCAATGTAGACCCTGTCTCACAAAAGGGAAAAGGTAAAGAGGGATTTTTAGACTGGGTGGTAAGAAAAAACCTTATTTAAAACGTAACTGGGGGCTGGGAGTTTAATGTTGTTGGTGGAATGCTTGCCCTGCATGCACAAAGCCCTGTGTTGAATTCCTAGTACCATGCAAACTAGACATTGATGGTGCATACCTATGATTCCAATATTTGGAAGGTGAAGCCTGGATATTGGAAATTCAAGGTCATGCTCAGCTACATGAGGACTTTGGGGCAAGCTTAGAATGCATGAGACACTGTCGTAAACAAACAAAAGTTGCCTTGAATAAAATTGTGGGGCAATAGGAGGCAGTTGTACAGTTGTCCAAAGCACTTCCGAAGAGGAAGGGTGAATATAAGTAACCCACTCTCCTCTGGTTTTACGGGCCTGATACAGGCTGTCACTCTAGTTTCACTCTAAATGAGAACCCATTAGAGAGTTATAATTATAAAGGAAACTGTTGGGCCTTAGAATCTAATGTTGCTAAATCTATGACTCAGAACTTAATATTTCATTATTAAAGTGCATATGATGAGATCTTCTTCTAAAAGCCTTTTCTTGGTAATATTTTTTCTATATGTGTCACGAGCACTCAGTTACGCTGGAGGACTTTAACCGAGACACCTCTAAGGGCGGCAGGGTATTGATAAGAGCCAACGCCAGAATGATTTTGAATGCTATTTTAATCACACAAATATCTAAGGGTCGCATAACACATCACACATTCCATGGGGAATACAACCTGATTGCCGGTAAGGGCTCAGACACGTTGCCTCCAGGATGATCTGGTTTCAGATTCTCAGGAGGCAAGGACTGTCAGCCAGTCTTCCAGGTTGTGGTGGTTTCTTGGATGTTGCCTTCCAGGGCCAGTTTGTGGCAGTGGTTTTGGATTTATCAACAGCTGTTTGGGCATTGGCTGGTTATTGGTGATCCTATAGTCTCCTCACTTTAAGAGTGTGACATGCCATGCGTGCGTGGCCTCAGGCTGCAGTTTTATACCCTGTTCCAGGGCATTGCTTAGCTTATCACTCTTCCACACGTGTCAGCTGTTAATCAGCTGTCATTGCCTAATGCCTTAAGGGCGTTACCTAGTTACTGTTACTAAGGGTGTTTCCTAATCTCACTCCTGACAGCCTTGCTGTCTAACAAGCTCATTACAATATGTTAAGTGATAAGTCAACTGCAAATATCTAGATATTGTCTGCAGCTATAGAAATGGGCAAGTTTGTTAGGATATATGTAGAAGTAAAAGGAAGAAAAGGTCAGCTATAAAATAATAAATGATGAGAAAAGTACTGCACCTATAGAAATAAAAAGATTTTTGTTTTGTTTTTGATCTTTGGCAATAGGGTCTTGCTTTGTATCCTAGACTTGCCTCAAACTCCTGGCCTTCTTGCTTCATTTTTCTGAATACTAGGATTATAGCCATATACCATTACTCCTGGCTAGAGATGCTTGTTTCATTATAGGAAGTTTCTGGTGTTATATGCAGTCAGAGCTGTCTTTAACACAGTTGATTGTTTAAATCATTTGTGTTGTTTTATTCAACAGCACTGGTATTTGAAGCACTGGTTTAGCTGAAGTTCTGGTGGGGTTGATGGTCCCATAGACAGATGAGGAATACAGCTGCTACCTAGTGTATATGCCATAGATCTAGACAGCTGAGTGGTCTTTCTCTCTGCCCACCCTAGGGGGTTAGGCACTGGAGCACATTACCTGTAAGTCCAGTGACTATATTATTCTGCTCACTGAGACAACGTTTCTTTGGTTTATTGCGCCAGGGTCTTGCTTTGCTGCCCTAAGTTGTGCTCTTCCTTCTCAGTCTCCCAAGATAGGATTTTTTGTAAAGCCTCTTGTAAAGTCTATTTTTGTATAGACTGAAGGCTGAAATTTTTCATAAATTAATATAATCTGATCAGTGCATGTAATCTGAATATTTAATTTGGTAATATTTTAAATTATAAATTATTCTGTGATCTTTTGTTTCAGATATTTTCCAAATATGGCAAAGTTGTGAAGTAAGTATTTACATTAAAAGATGCTTGATTAAATATGAATAATACTGTTAACATTTTTATATACAGTTCAGTTATTTTCCCATGTACACAAACATTTGACAGTTTTCATACCATAAATGACTATGTACTGTAAAGATTTAATAGTTTAATGGTATTGCTGAGAGCTGATCTCCAGGCACTAAGTACACTCCTATCCTCTGACCTATATACTGCACCCCTGAAAGTTTTCACAGCTCGTTGGAAATGTCTAGGGAACATCACAGAGGAGCAACATCGTGCTCATGGTACTGTCAAGCCACATCAGAAAATCTCTATTGCAAAACCTTTGAACTGGCTATAGATAACCCATTTGCCACCCCGTGTGTTGACCTGAGTATACCCCAAACCACATAGAGAGTGACACTGAACTGAGTCATAACTCCGGACAAAGAAGTATTGTAATTTCAAACCCATTTGTGGTTTGAAAGCAGAAACTACAGCACGGTTTTAGAGATTGGTGGAGCGTATCTACAGAACTAGTTGAATTTGTTGGATTAATAACAGTCATTATTTGCTCCAAATAATTTCCTATGCTATAGATCAATTTGATGTTACTTTCAGCAAATTGAGATGGCTAAAGTGAAATCTGTAACTACACAAGGGAAGAAACCTGGACAAGACAGTCAGGTAAAAGGCTGTCCTTGAGAGACTGTTTGGTGTACACCATGACTGGATGCACAAGGAGGGTGTGTCCAGATAACTTCCAGGTGCTCCAGATAGTGTCCGGATGGCTTCCAGGTGCTCCAGATAGTGTCCGGATGGCTTCCAGGTGCTCCAGATAGTGTCTGCTTGAATGAGCCCCTCAGACCTGCATCTGAAAACAGTGCTGCTCTATCACTTTCTGCATGCCAGGAACATGGAGGTCATCACAGATTTGTTTTCTTTGTCCTTGCTGTGATTTTCTTTTTCTGTTACCACAGAAGAGATCTTTAACGATGGACCCTGTTGTAAGTGGTTCGCAGAGTCTCTGTCACTAGACTCTAAGCTTCTTCCTGAGGGTGCATGTGGTTGTCTTTTTGTTGTTTTGTTTTGTTTTTCAAGACAGGGTTTCTCTGTGTGTCCCTTGGCTGTCCTGGACTCGTTTTGTAGACCAGGCAGGCCTTGAACTCACAGCCATCCCACCTGCCTCTGTCTATGCTCGGATTATACGTGTGCAACACCGTGCCTGGCTACTTCTGAATTCTTTGTGCAGTGTTCAAAGTGTTTAATTCTGAGTCTAGAGTTAATGGTTTTAAGGTCATCCAAAAGCACTTGTAGCGTTTTAGGTTTTAGCTTAGTAATAAGAACAAAGTACCTAGTGCAGTGGTTCTCAACCTGTGGGTCACAGCCCCTTTGGCAAATATCTATCTCCAGATAGATATTTACATTAAACAGTAGCAAACTTACAATTATGAACTAACAGCAAAAATAACGCTATGGTTGGGGTCACCATAACCTGAGGAGCTATATTAAAGAGCCGCAGCATTAGGAAGGTTGAGAACCACTGCTCTGGTGAAACTAACATAAAGTACCCACCCCTCCCTCTTTGTCTGTGTGTGTACACCCCTGGCATATGCACATAAAGACAGGAGGAATCAGGTGTACTCCCTCAACACGGGGTCTCTCCCTGAACCTGAAGCTCACTGTTTTCGCTACAGTGAGCTCCCAGATCTACCAGTTTCTGCCTGTCAAGACAGAGGGTATAGGCATGTGCAGCCATGCCCAGCTTTTATATGGGTGCCAGGTATTCAAACTCAGGTCCCCATGCTTCTACAGCAAAGCACTGTCAACCCTCTCTTTTAAAAAGAGGGGATTCCTTCATCCAAATTAACCTGTCCTTCGCCTTTCAACTTGCTGTATGGCTGGCACTCTTGACTATGAATGTATACATGTATGTGTACACATTGTTTTTATGCATTTCAAACTTCATTCCCCTTTGTGTCTACATACTTAAATGTATTTTAAAAGGTACATCTTATATAAGCACAGTAAAGTTACCAACTTCATAGCTTATTTGGAAGCTTTTATTGAACCAGACAGCCATCCTGTTCTGTCAGTTGAGGTAATAGATTCCTAGGTAACCTTTCCCTCTGGTACATGGTTCACTCTAGAGCCAAGTCTTTCCTCTACCTGGTGTTTTCCCATACTTAGATCCTGATCATGTCTTTCTGGTTAATGTACTTAGCAGATGATGGTGATGTGGCCTGTTCAGGGTACCATCCCTGCAGACATGTTCATCTGTTTTCATGACTCAGTTGAGATGATGTCTGGTTTTTTTTGTTTGTTTGTTTGTTTATGGGGGTTTTTTGGTTTTTTTCAGTATATGCTTTATTTTCCCTTAGCAATTAATAAACAATGTTTGGGGCAGCACAAGTACCCTTCTGCACAAGAACATCGTTTTTTATTTAACGTGTGCTGTTGGTTCTTTTCTGACCCAGTCTCTCCTGTGCTGTTGCACAGTGGCGCTTTCCTCGGGTAGCGTTTGCTCTGTGCCTAGCAGTAGGCGCTGGGCCCCCTTCTTCGCGTTTTTATTACTCATGCAGACTTGCAAGCACAAACTTTTCCCATATTTCATAATTTAATCACTATTTTATCTGTTTATTCTAACTGTCTCATAGTTGGCTGGTAGGCATTGACTAGCTGGCTTCTATTTTATGTTCATGTTTTGTTTAATTTTTTTCTTAGAACCTCAAGTTCCAGGTTCCTCTTGCCTCCACCCTGCCCCATACTTAAAATCAACCATTTTTCCCCCCCAGAGAGCTCAGCAAAACATTGATTTGCTTTGTTTTTTAAGATGAGGTCTCAGGCTGGAGATATGGCTCGGCGATTATGAATACTGACTGCTCTTCCAGAGTACCCAGGTTTAATTCCCAGCACCCACCTGGCAGCTAACAGTTGACTGTAATTCGAGTTCCTGTGGCACCTGGCACCCAAGCACTGCATACACGTGGAATACAGACATACATGTAGGCAAAATATCCATGCACTGATATATTTGTTAAATATTTACTATTGATATGTCTTTTAGTAAAGCTTCAGTTACTCCTAAACAGCTGTATACCCAAATCACCACACATAGACCAGGATTTATTTAGTTAACCTAGAACACAATGCTCGGCAACAGGTGCTCCATCCTAAACCGCCAAGCCCACATAGTTCCTGCCATTCAGATCACCCATTATACTTGCTTTTAGTGATGTCGTAGGTCTGGTTCATTTCTCCTGGTCGTTCCAAGATCTCTCCTCCAGCTTCTTTCTCCCAGCTTCTGTTCCTCTTCTCCCCCCTATTCCTTCCTCTCCTCCTGCTCCTCCCTTCTCTCTCCTAATCCTTCCTCTTCTCCTGCTTCCTTCCTTTCCTCCCAATCTGAACCAGGATATCCCACCCTAGCCTCTCCATTGCTCAAAATTGTGGCTGGTTGTTTTAATTGACAAATTGGAGAACAAGGTGGTGGCATGTTTACACAAACTTGAGACAGGTGATGCTTAGAATAAGCATAACAATGCAATGTCCGGATTAAAACCAGATAGTGGGGGAGAGAAATGAGCATTTGAATGAACAAGGGTAAAGTGTATACATTCCAAAAGAATATATCAACAATGCACATAAAATAAAACTCTCAAAGTAAATAAGACATGGTTTTGCTACTTAAATTTCGCTAGCCTTCAGCTTGGTGCTGTCCTGCTGCCTCAGTGTCCTGAGTGTAAGCACTCTAAGCATGTTCCACCACACCAGACTCTGGCGCTGCTCTTCTAAATTGCACATGTGGATAGCAGGCCTTTTAACCCAGGGGCATTGAGGTAGGGCTAAGTACCACTAAACTGGAGAGTCTCTGAAAGACAGACACTTGGATCTATAACTTGAAAAAAGCAGTAAATCATTTTGTTTTTAGTCTATAAGAGAATACCTCAATATATGTATTGGGTTTTGCAAATGAAGGGCTAGTAGGAAAGAGGATATGCATTTTCATACACAGTTGATAATGATGTTACAGTCTCTTGGCTGGACCCTTTCAAGCTCTGATTGGCTCCCCAGTGTTCCTCTGTATTGTCAGTGTCACCTTCTCATTTCCATTCTTCTGGATCCCTCATGACTTTGAAGAACCAGATGGTTTAAATCAGTCTCTCTTCAGACAGGGTCTCATAGCCTAGGCTGGGCTCAAGCTCTCTGGCTTGTTCTTCCACCTCCCCTGCTGAGTGCTGGGGTCACAAGCATCTATCGCTAAGCATGATTTTTTTCTTTTTCTTTATCATTTCAGATGTTTCATTATTTAGCCTTATAGAAATGATCTAGAGCTTCCTGAGTAGTTACATGGTTTTGATTTACTTTTAACTGGTTCTTTATGCTTTAAGGGTTACAATAATGAAAGACAAAGATACAAGGAAGAGTAAAGGTGTTGCGTTTATTTTGTTTTTGGATAAAGACTCTGCCTTAAACTGCACCAGAGCAATAAATAACAAACAGGTAAGACATTCATTTTATCAGGGTTTTAATCCAAAATCTCTGTGTTCATTTAATCCAAAAGCTATGGGGCTGCAGGAAATAAAGTTTGATTAGTATCTGTAATTCAGGAGGATTTTGGAAAAAGATGTCAACACTGTACTGATTATCTAAACACTGAAAAAATCTTAAGTGAGAAAATTAAAGCATAGAATCTATCACATGCTTATTTCAACAAGAATTCAGGAAGTGGTATCTGATAACTAGGTGTTGGTGACCACGTTCCTCTGCGTTGACCTTGTTCTCTGATTTAGTTGTTTGGTAGAGTCATCAAGGCGAGCATTGCTATTGACAATGGAAGAGCAGCTGAGTTCATCCGGAGGCGAAACTACTTCGATAAATCTAAGTGCTATGAATGTGGGGTAAGTAAACCCAGAACTCTGCCTCTTATTAGTCTTTCAGTGGTGCCCACAAGTGGGGTGTGCCTGGAGAGGGCACTCAAATGGGTAGAGGATGCAAGGCTTCAGATGTGCTGCCTGTTTTTGTCACTTATTCCCTTTTAATAAGCATTTCTCTCTGAACATGGAGCTAAGCTGGTAACCTGCACACTGCAGCAGTCTTGTGTGCACACACACCGTGCTGGGGTTTCAGACACACATACAGCCATGTCTGGCTTTTTTTTTTAATTAAATTTTTATTTTTTTACATTAATTACATTTTATTCACTTTGCATCCCAGCTATAGCCTTCTCCCTCATTCTTTCCCAATCTCACCTTCCTTCCCTCATCTCCTACCATGCCCCTCTCTAAGTCCACTGATAGGGGAGGTCCTCCTCCCCTTCCATCTGACCCTAGCTTATCAGGTGTCTTCAGGACTGGCTGCATTGTCCTCCTCTGTGGTCTGGCAAGGCTGCTCCTCTCTCGGGGGTTAGGGGGAGGTCAAAGAGCCAGCCACTGAGTTCATGTCAGAGACAGTCCCTGTTTCCCTTACTAGGGAGCCCACTTGGATACTGAGCTGCCATGGGCTACATCCGAGCAGGGGTTCTAGGTTGTATGGATATAACCTTGAATGGTCTTTGGTTGGAGAATCAGTCTTAGAAAAGACTGCTGTGCCCAGATATATTTGGTCCTTGTGGAGCTCCTGTCCTCCCCAGGTCTTACTAACTCCCCGTTCTTTCATATGATTCCCTGCACTCTGCCCAAAGTTTGGTTATGGGTCTCAGCATCTGCTTTGATACACTGCTAGGTGGAGTTTCAGAGGCCCTCTATGGTAGGCTCCTGTCCTGTTTTTTTTCTCCTTCTTCCAGTGTCTATCCCATTTGTCTTTCTGAGTGAGGATTGGTCATCTTACCCAGGGTCTTCTTTCTTGTTTATCTTCTTTAGGTGTACAGATTTTAGTATGTTTATCCTATCTAAATACTGTGTTTGTCTTTCTGCTTCTAGGATACCTCATTCAGGATGATATTTTCTAGATCCCACCATTTGCCTGCAAATTTCATGATTTCCTTGTTTTTAATTGCTGAGTTAGTATTCCATTGCGTAAATGTACCACAATTTCTGTATCCATTCCCCCATAGAGGGACATCGGGATTGTTTCCAGGTTCTGGCTATTACAAATAAAGTTTCTATGAACATCTTTTTGTTCTTTTATGTGAGATCTGGGCATTTGAACTCCGCTCTTCCTGCCTGGGCAGCAAGCACTCTTCCTTGCCATCTTCCTAGCCTCTTCATAATTTTGTTTTTGTTGAGATTGTTTTCAATTTGTTTTGAGATAGGTTTAATGTAGCATAGGCTGACTCTAACTCACCAAGTAGCAGATGATGACCTTGAACTTATGATTCTCTTACAACCACCTCCTGAGTGCCAGGACTCCAGGCATGTCCTACCACTTGTAGTTTATAAGCTACTGAGAATCAAATCTGAGGCTTTGTGCATGCTAAGCAAGCAGGGAACCATCTGAACTAAACCCTCTGGTTCCTCCCCTAAAATGGTGAGTTTGCTAAAACCAGGTTATGAAAGCTATTTTACGGGGTTGGAGAGATGGCTCAAAGGTTAAGAGCACTGGCTGCAATTCCTGAGGTCATGAGTTCAATACGTGGTGGCTCACAACCCTTTAAGATGAAATCTGGTGCCCTCTTCTGGAGTGCAGGTGTACATGCAAACACACATTCTATACATAATAAATAAATAAATCTAAAATAAATAAATAAAAGCTATTTTACTTGGAGACTTATCTGTGTAAACATCATTGAAATGTACTATTCAGGAACCAGCATGATGCTTGGTGGGTAAAGGTGTTTGCCATGCAAGCCTGATGACCTAAGTTCAATCCTTGGAACCCACATAAAGGTGGAAGAAGAGAAACTAATCCATAAAGTTGTCTTCTGACCTCCACACTCAGGCTGCGGTAAATGCACGTCCACATGCGCAATAATAAATAAAGTTTAAAGGAAAGAGTAATATCTAGAGATACCTGGAGTGGAACCTCAGGCTGAGTACCAGAGGATTACCTGGTATCCAGAAGAGTGTCGGTTCAACCCTGAGCATCACAGAGCACATAAAAAACAAAAGAATAAAAATAACTTGGGGAATATAAGTAATTTTACTAGTTTCTAAGTCTTCAGATTTTTCTTTTTTTTTTTTTTTTAGTGTTTTTATTATGTATACAGAGTTCTGCCTGCATGTACACTTTCACATCAGAGGGGGGCACCAGATCTCATTATAGATGGTTGTGAGCCACCATGTGGTTGCTGGGAACTGAACTCAGGACCTTTGGAAGAGCAGTCAGTGCTCTTAACCTCTGAGCCATCTATCCAGCGCAGATTTTTCTTTTTTCTAACAATTTATTTCTCTTTACTTTATGTCCACTGGTGTTTTGCCTGCATGTATGTCTGTGAGGATGTCAGGTCTTGGAGTTACAGACAGTTGTGAGCCACCATGTGGGTGCTGGGAATTGAAACCAGGTCCTCTGGAAGAACAGTCGGTGCTCTTAACTGCTGAGCCATCACTCCAGGCCCTTCAAAATTGTGTTCTAAAAATACAAGGCTCATTGTCTTAATGTCTTAAAAGATTTTAAGTAACTCATAAATTTCTGTTAATAGTTGCATGTGTTTTTGATGTTGTTTTGCCAGTGTTTAAATATCAGAGTTGACTATCAGTGTGATCATATGACCCCTGCTCTAAGATAATATATTGAACTTCTCTTGTAGTTATTATTGGGACAGGATTGCAAGATGTTCCCAAGGCTGGTATTGAGCCCATGGCCTAGAGTGATTCTCCCACCTTGGCCTTCTAAGTAGCCATTACTATATAGGTGTACTGAACCACACCTGTTTTAATTTTTAATACCAAGGGGATTTCTGTCTGAGTCTCATAGCTGTCAGTTCCTATAAAATGACTATATAATACTTAAACACTGGATCCAGACATATAATGGAGAAGCAGAGAGGTGATGTCTGGAGGCATTGCCACAGCTAGAAAGTTACTGGGAAGACACCTGGAACTCCTTAGCAGCTTAGAACTTACACCAAAAGTACTGAGTTGTGTTTGTGAAAAGAACAGTGCTGGCTGAGCAAAGTAGCACAGGCCTGTGGTCCCAGCAGTGAACATGCTCAGGCAGAAGGACTTCCAGTTTAGGATTATCCTGAGCTAAATAAGAAATTCTGGCCTAGCCTAGACCACAAAGAGACTCTGTGTCCATTAGGTTGTTTGTTTATTTGATAGTTCCCTTACTCTCCATGTTTAGAATGAAAATAGATCATCTGAGAAGCACTATATACATGTGTGAAGTAGATACTCCTTTTGATTTATGGATTCAGACAGGTTTGTTGTTATGTTTTGTACATTTTTGTTGTTATTTATTGTTTGGGGGGTTGTTTATTTACTTTTTCTCCTTATGCAAGCTTAGCTGACCTGGAACTCACTGGTAGACCAGGATGGCCTCAAACTCAGAAAGATCTACCTGCCTGTGTCTGCCAAGTGCTAAGATCAAAGTTTTGTGCTACCATACCAGGGCCTCTAACACAGGGTAGTCTTAAACTTGTTTTATAGCAGAAGATGGCTTTAACCTCCTATCTTCTTCCACTTGCAGAGTGCAGGGATTTCCTCTGCCCTTGCAGTGTGTGCAGGGGAGTCACATCCAGCCCTTGGTACAGGCTAGGCAGGCTCTGCAGCAACCGAGCTGCACCCTGCTCCTACACTACATCTCCATAGTGCCTTAGCTCTCTGAGTTTTCCCAAAGCAGTTTTACTAGTCACCTTTTCCTTTAGTGGTCTGTGTCAACATTTGTTACTGTTATTCCAAAACAATCGAATTCTCGCCACAGTAAATTAACAGAGAATAGTACGTCTTGGGTTCAGCCATATGCCAAGAACAAACTACAGGTTATTTGAGGCGGTGTGAAATAATTTTCTCCTTGTGTTATAATCTTGGTTCAGTCTCCTACACAAGTTAACATTGTACTATTTCATGTCATTTAGTGAGCTAATGTACAAATTGTGGTTTATAGTTCTATGTTTTACATTTAGTATTCTATCTCATTGTAATAATCCAGCTCAGTAAAATGGGATGATAATACAAGCCATATGTGTAAAAAAGGAAGAGAAAATGTAGTGTGGTGCTAGATAGAGCTCACGCCCAGGGCCCTGTGCCTGTCGGCAGGAACGCTGTCACTGAGCTGTCTCGCCAGCCCCTGCTTGGTTTAAAGCCGAATATTCAGCAACATCTTACAAGTTAGCGGAAATAATTTTATCCCTGTTTATAAGGCTAATCTAAAACTTGTATTAGAGTTAATGATCATTTAGATTATGTAGGTGAGAGTTTTGTAGGTGAGAGTTGAAATTTATAATGTTTTTTAAGAAAAGAATACTTCTTTGCTCCTCAAATGTTACTGTAGCATGGCAGCACTTAGAATGTCCCAGGATCTGCCTCCTTGGTGCGAAAGGGACAGGTTTGGTCCTGTATTCCCACAATGAGAATATTGTTTCCTGGATTCTAACCTTTGAGTCATAGGGTCAGGGCAGGTTTCTATCAGTAACAGCATCTATAGTGTTTTTGTTTTTCTTTCTTTCTTTTCTAATGTGAACCAAAAGGAAAGCGGACACCTAAGTTATGCCTGTCCTAAAAACATGCTTGGAGAGCGTGAGCCTCCAAAGAAGAAAGAGAAGAAAAAGAAGAAGAAAGTCCCTGAACCAGAAGAAGAAATGTATGTATATCTTGCTCACTGAGATGGTGTGCTCTCTTGCCTTTTTACTGTCAGCTGACACATGTGAATTTTTTCTCTTTGCTGCCCTAGTGAGGAAGTAGGAGTGAGTGAAGAAGAGGGGGAGGACCCGGCTCTGGACAGTCTGAGTCAGGCCATAGCGTTCCAGGTACTGACTTGCTCTGAAGGGACTGGTGGCTGGGACAAGGCTCAGGATGGACTACTTGCTGGGCAGGGCTGGATTTGGCGGGTGGGAGAGCCCAGGAAATGCTGTGTCACAGTGTGGAGTTTAGTGTTCCAGGTGATTTAATTGGAAGCAGCTACAGCCTTTACCTACCTACCTAGGAGGCTGGGTGAAGAACCATCAAGCCTAGGAACTCAAGACCATCCCAGGGACACCCTTTCTCAGGAAACAGGGAGGATATAGTAGGCACAGTGGTCCATGCCTGTGAACCCAGATAAAAGGGGAAATGTCGTAGGCATGATGTTCCATACCTATAAACTCAGCACTGAGGCTAAAGAACAAATATTACATGTTTGACACTAGCCTGGATTATAGAGTGAGTGTCTCAAAAACTGAATAAATAATACAAAAAAAAGTATAAAAGGCACCATGGCATACTTCATGTTATAAGTCATATTTCTTTTTTTTTTTTTTTTGGTGGGGGGTCGTTGAGACACAGTTTCTCTATGTAGCTCTGGCTATCCTGAAACTCACTCTGTAGACCAGGCTGGCTTCTCACTCAGAGATCTGCCTGCCTCTACCTCCCAAGTGATGGGATTAAAGCTGTGTGCCACCACTGCCTGGCTACAGTTAATATTTTTATATCACTGTGCTGATCACCAATTTCATAATGCTAACTTCTGCTTCCCTCTCACCTTGTACATTTGAGACAACACATTATTCAAAGATCGTTGTCTGAATGAAACATTCTCATTTGCTTTTCTAAATTGTAAGGTCTCACATACTTTTAGTATATTATTAATCTGTCTTCATTACAAAATTGGATGGAAATATTAGATTAGTTGGATGTGTTACCACATATCTGTAATCCTAGTATATGGGAAGTAGAAGCAGGAGTTCAAGGCCAAGCTGGGCAACATGACACCGATCTCAGAAATTAATTTACTGTTTAAGTTAAAACAGTTTGTTAAAAATTTTTATAGCTTGGGGTTAGAGAAATGGCTCAGCAGCTAAGAGTACTGGCTGCTCTTTCTGAGGACCCAGTTCAATTCCTAGCAACCACATGGCAGCTCACAACTGTCTGTAACTCAAGTTCCACAAGATCCAACAAACATGCAAACAAAACACCAGTGCACATGAAATAAAAATATATCATTGAAAAAGTTCTATACCTCATCCAGAAAGAATCTTTAGAAACTGCATAGAATGGAGCTAATAATCATATTGCACATCGATAGTCTCACCTGAGAAGGCTGAGGCAGGAGATCATGAACTCAAGGCTAGCCTGGGCTACATAACAAGTTTCAGGCCAACATAGGCTGTATAGTGAGACTCTGTGTCAAAAGGAAACAAATGGGGCTTTGGTGAGGGGAAGGGTTTAGGGATTTGGTTTAGCTGATGTTATGCACAAAGCCCTGGGTTTACTGCATAAATCTGGGGATAAAGTCCCAGCATTATGGAAGTAGAGCCAGAAAGCTCAGAAGTTCAAAGTTGTCCTTCCTGCACAGGGAATTCAACACTTCTGTCTCAGGAAGAAGGAAAAAAAATCCTTAAGATAATTTTGAATGGGACTGTGATGGGGACCAAGTTTGTCAATATGGCCCAGGAGGGTGGAAATTATTTGTGTTCTGGTTTTCCCATGGTAATTCTTTTGAATGAATATAATATGGCATAATAACTGGTTTTGTTCTGCTTCTGAATCACATTACAGCAAGCCAAAGTTGAGGAGGAGCAAAACAAATGGAGACCCAGTCCAGGGGGTCCCTCAACCTCAGATGATTCTAGACGACCAAGGATAAAGAAAAGTGCATATTTCAGTGATGAAGAAGAACTTAGTGATTAAGATTGTATTTATTTTGTAAATATTATTCAAATAAAATCTTACTGTGCCAAATGCAGTTGTGGACTAGAGACTGTTTTTAGTAAAGTTTCTAGCTTGCCTTCCACAATGCAAATCCTAAATCTGAAACTCCAGTATCTAAAGTGTTCTAACTTTGAGCACCAACATGATGTCTCAAGTGGGTCAGTGAAACTCTTCCACTCCCAACATTGTCAATACTGTAGAAGACTCTGTAAATGAGGCATAAATGATTTTGTATTTAGATATTTAGGTTCTTACCTAAATACCTCTTTATGTATATGCAGTTATATCAGAAGCTGAGCTACTGTACTCCAAAACATTTCACATTTAGTACACTCAATTTGTACTAAAATCAGAATGTTTTATAAATAATTTTAAAGAATAAAGCATAATACTGCCAAGTATCAGAAGGGTGGATGGTAAAACACTTTCAGAACTTAATTGTAATACTTCATTTTTGCCTGACCTGCACATGTGAGGACTTGTGGAAAAAAACTTCTAATTTTTTACCTGCATATATATTTGTGTACCATCTGCACACAATGCCTCTAAGGGCCAGAAGAAGGATGTGAGATGTAGAAAGAACTTTTATTCACCCCTTTTAGTTGCCTCGGAGGCTTATAGCCTCCTTCAGCTATTCTGGACCTAGTCCTGGAAGCTTCTAGCCTCTGTACAAACTAACATAGGCCTAAAATGTTTTCAGCTTCTGAGACTTCCTGCTGAGTAAGCTCACCCTTGATCTTTCTGAGCTCTTAGCTGGTTGGTTCAACTCAGCTGTTTTGGCTCAAACTGATCTCAACGGACTTATTCAATGTGCCTTTTTTTTTTTTTTTCCTGGCCTCTGAATTGCTCTTCTTGGCCTCAAACTAACTCCAGCTGCTTTGTCTAGTCTTCTGGTTCCTTCTCATTCTCTGGCTTATTCAGTGTTCACCTGAGTTCTGTCTCTCCAACCTACCTGGTAAAACTGCCTATTCTCTCTCTCATTGTCCCTTAAGTAGCTTCCCTTTCCTCTCCTCGTGAGAGTTGGGCGTATCCTATTCTGTCAAGTATTTCTGTGATTCTTCACTATTTCTGCTGCTCAATTAGGCCTCACTTTCAAACGTGCATGCTTCCTTCCACAAACTAACTTTACCTTCATTGTTTGGCATTAAAGGCATGTACTGCCATGCCTGAACCTAAGCTTTTCTTTTACTGAAACTTGCTCTATAACAGGCTGGCCTTGAACTCAGGTATGCTTGCCTCTGTCTCCTGGGATTAAAGGCGTGTTTATATTTCAGCTGAAGGCCTTTGGACAAGTGATCTCTTGCCAGAACAGCCATGTTCTGAATTAAAGTTCCTCTACAATGAGATCTGGAACTAAAGTTACGGAAGGTTGTGAGCCACTGTATGGGTGTAGGGAAACAAACCCAGGGAAGGGCGGCCAGTGCTCTTAACCACCGAGCCATCTCTCAGATCCTTCCAAACACACTTTTTAAACCAAAAAAATCCATGAAGGCTGAACAATAAATGATCTGTTATTAAACTTTTTGAAAGAATAGTATCCTTAAAGATGAGTACTTAGCCAGAAGCAGTGACACATGCCTTTGATCCCAGTGCTCGGGAGGCAGAGGCAGGTGGGTAGATCTCTGTGAGGTCGAGGCCAGCCTGGCCTACAAAGAAAGTGAGTCCAGGACAGCCAGGGCTGCACACAGCCAAGGCTACACAAAGAAACCCTGTCTTGAAAAATCAAAAACAAAAAGATGAGTGCTTTGTCCCAATTTGAATGAACTGTCAGTCCTCATGAAATGAACCTCTGCACGGGGACACAGTGAGAGTCTGAGTTGTGCTTGTGTGTGACACCATCCTGTGTTACATACTGAGTCCCTTTTTGTGTGTGTGTGGTAATTTTTAGACTGGGTTTTTCTGTGTAGCCTTGGCTGTCCTGGACACTCTTTGTAAACTAAGCTGGCCTCCGTGCCTGCCTCTGGCCCTCTGAGTGCTGGGATTAAAGGTGTGCACAAGTGTGCCCGGCCACCTGAGTCCCTTTCTTAACAGAACAGAAGGAAATAGTTAAATTTGCTCTAAAAGGCTTAAAACTGTTGTTTGCTGCCTGTGGCCCTGAGGTCTGTTCCCTAGAAGCACATACTCATTAGCCATCTCCTTTCATGGTTTGTACATGTTGCTAAATAAAATGGGCCTTTGCCCATTCATAATAGGATAGGGTTTTTTCTTCTGGTTTTTTGTTTGTTGTTTTTTCCTGTTATTCTCCTAGCCTTCCTCTATCTTTGCACTATTTTTAAATCTTGTTAGATATTTCTTGTATTTGGGGCAGGAAGGGCTATAATGATGTAAATATTTTTCATGTCCTAAATTATATTTCTTTGTATTTATGACTAAGCCTTTCTAAATCCTTTATATTTAGCTCTGTAAAAAAAATGGTATTTTGGAGTCTTTAATGTTCTATTTAAATTTCTGTAGTTTGAATATAAAAATTCTCACTTTTTAATACTAAAGCTTTAAAACATAAAGTTATCTTCCAAATCTCAGTAAGGAAACTGGGCAGAGGAACAGAGTACTTCTAGCTCACCTGCTAACTAGAAAAATGCTGTAAAAACTGAGAGCGCTGGGGGCTTGAGGCAGGAGTTTAAGACTTTAGTGTCAGCTGAGCTACATGAAGCCTTATTAAACACCATTAAAAATATACACAAAAATGTGGCGCATAATTTAGCAAGTATCATATATGTTCTATTCTTTGGACCAGGAGTCTTGCCCTGTTTTATTCCACAGTGATAATCAGAAACTCAGGTATGTAGTCAAGCATGATGATACACACCTGTAATCCCAGCACTCCAGAGGCTAAGGCAGGAGACAGAATATGAGGCCAGAGGCTAAAAGCATGGATTAGCAGCTAAAAACTCTGCTACTCTTGCAGAGGACCTGGGTTCAGTTCCCAGTACCAACATGGCAGCTTACAACCATCTAGTACTCCAGTTCAAAGGGATCTGTTGCCACGTTCTACTCTTTGCAATCACTAGGCAAAATACTCATACTCAAGAAATAAATAAAAATTCTAGGCATTCTTATCCCACACAGTGAAACTGTCTCAGAAAGTTGTTTTTAACAGACAAACCTACATCTCAGTGGCCACATACACCTGTGAACTTTGGGCAGTGTAGGTAACTGGAGTTATTTGAAAAACAGTAAAAATGAAAATGAGAAGTATTTTATGATTTCACAAATATGAGGTTATCTAAATAGTTTGAAGCCAGCCTGCACTGCATCATTTATGACCTTGTTTCTCTATCCCTCTCTTCCTTCATTTCCCTTCTGCTGTATCTCTCCCTCCCCTACTCCTTTCCTTCTCTCCCTTTCTCCTCCACTCCTCTTTTCCCCAACCCTCCCGCATCACACACACACACACTGAAGAAATGAGTGTTAACCTCTGGCAGAGGTTAATTCCAACTCCAGGGAAATAAAAATTAACTTCTGGCTATGGTGGGTACATGCACATATACACATAGTTTTAAAATAAAATAAATAAAACTTTTTAAAACAAATAAATTGGAAGCTTGATCTGCATTATATTAAAATTCAACATATCAAACATTGCATGCTATAGCTAACTTGTTGCTTTAGAACTAATTCGTAGATTTAGTTCTAAATCTAAATTAATCACTTGTATCAGAGAAAAGAGCAAAATATTTCTAGCTCCCAAATCTAGCAGAAAACAAGGAAACAAAACTCATAATGGTAATCAAAATTCAATTAAGCCAAAAGTCAGCTCACTGTATCAATAAAACTGAGATACCTTTTGATGTAGGACGGATGGACAGGTAGAATGTGAAAGAAAAGACAGTGCTACCAACCTTACCGTAACAAGAGATGATAGGAATTGCCATAACCAACATTGTTCCAGTAGACTAGATGAATAAAGCAGAGTGAAGGATTACCTTGCATGGTACATGCTACCATAATGTAAGAAAGAGAAATAAAGCTGGGGAGATGGCTCAGTGGTTAAGAGCACTGGCTGCTCTTTTTAGAGGTCTTGAGTTTAATTCTCAGCAACCACATGATGACTCACAATAACCTGTAAGGAATAAATAAATGAATGAATAAATAAATAAAAGCTTTTCCAAAAAGAAGTGAAAAAAAGATGAAATTACCTGTGCAGGTTTCTGTTACAACTATAACAAACTGCCTTAAATTTTGTGACTTAAAACAAAATAAACAGATGAGCGTGGTGGTGTATGCCTGTGATCCCAGCCCTTGGGGAGGCAGAGGCAGGTGGATCTCTGTGAGTCAAGGCCAACCTTTTCTACAAAGCAAGTCCAGGACAGCCAAGGATACACAGAGAAACTCTGTCTCCAAAAACAAAACAAAACAAAAACACACAAACAAAACAATATAAACATATCATATTTCAGTCAGTATACGTTATAAGTCCAGTATCCTGAAAGTTATAGGGTAGTGTCCTACAGAAATGATAGACCTGAGGCAGTTTTGAAGAAGCCATGATTTCCTATGGCATACAGTCACCGTATGTAAAACAATTTCTAAGTAATTGAGCCACTCAGAACCAAGATTGTAAGAGGCTGGTAACAGCTCTGCTAGAAGCCAGTCAGCAGCTACAATGGTTAACATAGTAGAGGGAAGAAGCCGAGAATTTTGGACAGCAAAATAGAGCAAAGGAAATGAATATTGTCAAAGATCAGTTTCTGGGTGATAGTCGGTAATCTTGACAAACGAGACCATCCCAGATCAAAAAGCAAAACAACTGAACCTTGACTAGGGGCCAGACTAGAAAGCAAAACAACTGAACCTTGAGCAGAGGCCAGACCAGATGGTCCTCTCTAGAGGGCAGAATGAACTTGTTTTGAAAACTTGGGGCAGGGTGGACTGTTCTTGGGAAAAAACCACAAGCTGTCAGCTACTGAGCTGTTTTTCATGTTATTTTTCTGCTGACCAGTCAATGTAAAGAAGCACATATGGTCTGATTTTTAGGTACAAAAACCCTGTGCTTTGTATGCTCGGGGTTGTCTCCTGCCTTTGAAGGGGCGACCATATCGAGATCAGAGTAAACAAATCCTCTTGCTTTTGCATAGAGTGGTCTGTGAGTTTTCTTGGGAGGGGGCGCGGTCGGGAGTCCCTGCGCCGTGGGCTGCAGGTCTTACAATCTGACCTGTAAGATCAGATTTGACTAGATGATGTTACTAGAGAACAGTCTAGCAACGTTAAGAGACTGGGGCAAAGCTGAGAAATCTGGGAAAAAGTCTACCTCATTTACTAAGATGACACAAGGCTTTGGGAAAGCCTTCACTGAATTTTTACAAAGATTGGTCTCAGCTTTGAACAAAGTTTTATCAGACTCTGACGTGAGGCAGGTGTTGACAGAGACCCTCGCATTTGAGAATTTGAATACCAAATGTAAAAGAGTTATTAGACCATTAAAGGCACGGACAGTACCATAGACCACCGGATAAGGGCATGACCAATACTGGGTCTCACAAGTAACATGCTAACATCATAGGACAAGCTAAAGTCTTCAATATCAAAATGCCCAGTGTTTCAATTATGGAAATTTTGGTCATTTACAAGGTAATTGTGACCAAGCCACTAAAAGCCTCAGATCTCAAAATGTTTGGTGCATTAACTGTGAGAAACACAGTACTTTTCACCAACAGTGCTTTCCATAATGGGTTTTTGAATAGACTGCCTAGGCTTCCTGGGCTTTGCAGACATTGTGGCAAGGGACCAAGAGACCACTCATTGGATCAATGAGTGCAAGTCCACGAGGGATATCCAAGCCAACTTCTTGCTGTCGGGAAACAAAATGGTGGGCCTAACAGTTAAGGCCCCACAGCAAAAAAAAAGAGCCATTTTCCTCTTGTCAGCCAGGCAATAACAAGCAGGAAGAAAAAACACAACTAAGTATTACTGATATCATGCACACAGAGTAGGCAGTCTGCCCTAGACTTGGCCACAGATCAACCTCTTGCCCTATCCCCCAAAATTCAATGCTACAAAATAAACACTGGAGTTTACGGTCTTTTGCCCTCAGGGAGAGTAGGGATGATCTCGGGAAGGAGTGGATTGATTCCCCAAGGATTCATTGTGCATCCAGGAATTATAAATGGGGGTTTCAAAGGATAGATTAAAATTATAGTCTATGTAGAAAAAGAAATGCAAATTAATGAAGGATAGGATTACACAGCTGCTATTGTTTTCCTATGTTAAAGGCAAAGCTACTCCAGTAGAAGGAACAGGGGGGTTGGAAGTACTGGGAAAACCTGTGTTCTGGCAAACAGTGGCTAAAGATCAGAAGCCAAAGTTAAAATTCCAAGTGAATAGTGTTAGAATAAAATGTTTGGTAGATATAGAAGCTGATGTGACTATCATTTTCCCAAAATTTTGGAATTAGAATGGTCACTGCAAGTTTATACACAGATAAGAGGAATTAGAAACTTACCTCAAATAAAACAACGTATCTGATGGGTTAAATGTGTGGGCCTGGAAGGTTGAACAGGAAAGTTAAGACCGTATGTGGCTGTCATACCCATAAACTTATAGAGAACTTATCACTTACAACAACGGGGTATTCAGATTAATATTCCTCCAATCCCAGAGACCGTTCATGATGAAATTACGGCTGAAATGGTAGATGCTCTTGGGGAAGGTATTAAAATATGTCATCATAAAGAATCTCAGACTTTTGTTCTAAAGAATGAAAATCCCAGTCCAATTTTACCAAAGAAGACTCATGTTGTTACTAAAGATTGAAAATCCCAATAGTTTTATCTTTACCACTCAGGAGCCAGATGCTAGCATGAAAACCTGCTAGCTTAGAGAAGCAGAGAAAGCACCGAGCTGACCTTCCTACTCAGTTCACATCTCAGAGGAAAAAGTGAAAAAGCTCACCAGCCCAGGAAATAAGGGCCAAAAAAAAAAAAAAAAAAAAGCTAAGGCCAAAGGCTTGCTAGTACAAAGCTCAAAAAGCCCAAAAACCCAGAGCTAGAGCCCCTTCTATTTCTCCATGCTGTCTTAAATACCCCTCAACTCAGAGTTCCTCCTACTCTTTAATCCCTGTCAGCTGGTTTCTTGCTCTGCCTCTTGACCTAGGGTTAACTTTATTAAATCCTGTGTACAGAAAACTCTTGGATTAAAGGTGAATGCTAGAGCTGGCTGAACCACACCATAATCATCTGTTTACAATAAACAGAATGTTCTGGATTAAAGGTGTGTGTTAGGACTCAAACACACCAAACAAGAAACAGGGTTTACAGTTCACAATCTTGGAGGTTCACAGGGGGATCAAACATCCTGCAACAGACTAGAAGCCAGATTTAGGGGTAAAAGCCTACTGGCTCAGACAGACAGAGAAAGCACCCACCTGACCTGCCTACTCAGCTCATGTCCCAGAAGGAAGAAGCCAAAAGCCCTTTCTTCTCCACTCTACCTTAAATACCCTTCAACTCAAAGTCCCTCCTTTCCGCTGTCAGCTGGTTACCTGCTCTATTGACTAGGGTTAACTTTATTTAATCCTGTTACAGAAAGCTCTGTATCAAAATTTAATGAATATATTAAGTCAATCAATCAGTAAATATTGAACAAAACTTTAAAGGTTTTAAATATCATCTAGAGTCTGAGGGAGAGCAGGCAAACCATTACTAGAACAGAGTATCTTCATCTAACCCAGAAAACACATTCTTTCTTCCCTGCCTTTGGACAGGAGCTCATGTCCAGGCTAGCCTCGAATTCACCACACATCAGAGGATTACCTTTATGCCTAATCTGTTTGCCTCTGCCTCCTGCTCAGATTATAGGAGGTGTATGACACAAGGGCCCAGTCATATTCTATTTCACCTCAATTCACTTGTCATAATACAAATAAAACCACCTTAATCCCTTTTCTATATGATTTGTGTATTACCTGGGAATTAAGTTATTATCCTGATTCACCATCTCTTCAATTATTTCTCTTATATTCAACATGGAATACCTACCCCACAAACTGAATTTTCAAAGTAAACTCAAGTAGACTGACCAGATTGGTTCATAGCTCTATCTCATTCCTTAAGAAGCAAATGGGAAAATATTATGATAAATGTTGCTTATAAGGCCAACTAATCCAAGGTATCAGGACAGATGTGTGTGTGTGTGTGTGTGCGTGCGCGCGTGTATGATGACTTGAATAGGAATGGTCCCATAGACTCATATGTTTGAATGCTTGGCCCATAGTGAGTGGCATTATTAGGATGTGTAGCCTTGCTGAAGGAAGCATGTCACTGTGGAGGAGGGCTTTG
Source organism: Pachyuromys duprasi (assembly GCA_028658305.1). Taxonomy (NCBI): domain Eukaryota; kingdom Metazoa; phylum Chordata; class Mammalia; order Rodentia; family Muridae; genus Pachyuromys; species Pachyuromys duprasi. The sequence goes on from CM053752.1 coordinate 9,108,154, forward strand.
AGGTCACCAATGCTCACCTCACACCCAGTGGGGCACTTAGTCTCCTATTGCCTGTGGGTCAAAGTGTAGAACTCTCAGCCCCTAAACTGTGTGCATGGGTGTATGTCTATAATCCCAGCACTCAAGGAGGCAGAGGCAGGCAGATCTCTGTGAGTTTGAGGCCAGCCTAATCTACAAAGAGAGTCCAGGACAGCTAAGAGTACACAAAGAACGCTGTTTCAAAAAACAAAGTAAAAAAACCCAAAAAACAAAACCCCAAAACCTCTTAGCTCCTTCTCCAGTGCCATGCCTGCCTGAAAGCTGCCATGCTTTCCTGCCATGACAGTAATGGACTAAACCTCTGAAACTGCAAGCCAGCCTCAATTAAATGTTTTCTTTATAAGCTGTTGTAGTCATGGTGTCTCTTCACAGTAATAAAACCTACCAAAGTCTGTGTGTGGGGGTGTGTGCTCAGCTACACATATAGGCATAAAATGAACATAGTTTTATATTAAAATTAGTTACAGGGCACACTACATCAGAGTCCTCACATGGACACAAGATAGGCTCAGAAGAACAGCAACTTTGTAGGTAGCACTTGAGTGCTGGGACTCAAGCCAAATCCAAGGAAACAGTTTGCATCTGGAAAGAAAGCTTCTTTGGATAAGAGCAGAAGGCAGAGTCATTTACTAGTCTGCTCTAACAGGTCTGTCTACTACTGTGTGTGATCACTGAGTGGACAGTGGCTTGAACACACGAATTTCAGCAAGAATGCATTGCTCTTTGGAACAAGACATGTGGAGGAGGAGGTCCATGCTATTGTGTACTTGAATAATTTTTACTGTAGTGCGCTCACAGTCCCGTTTTAATCCCTGAGCAGCGCCTCTTCCCGAATTGTGCAAACACAGTCTGGGGTGCAGTTTGCTCTCTCAGCGCCCCTCTTTCTCTTAACCCTCGCTACTAAAGCTTACAGAAAAAATATTTTAGTAAACGGGGAATAATGGTGCACATTTGAGAGGCAGAAGCAGGTGGATCTCTGTGAGTTAAATTCCAGACTGGTCTGTACAGTGAGTTCCAGGCCAAGCAGGACTATATAGTGAGAGCTCAGTATATCTTGGATTTTAAAAAACAGAAAGCAAGCAAGCAAACAAAACAAAAAACCCTCAACTTGGCTTCATACTGGCTGGTCCTGAAATTCTTTTCTTCATCAAGGCCAAGGGTCTAGTTTTTCCTGAGTTGGGGTTCCTAAGAGATAAGCAACTCAGGCTGTAATGCAACTACATGGAGCTCTGTCTTTGTTTCTATTTCCACAGGGCAAATCCCTTTCAGGCTCATCCAGGATCCCTGGGAAGCATTGTTGCCCCGGAGCCTCTTACACACAAGACTATGCTTGTGAACATTAAATAATTTAAAAGTTCCCTTCAAACAATCTACAAAAAAGACATTTTTCTTAGGTACAAGGTAAGCTCTATTAAACATCTGTTAGCGCTTTGTACCTTTATTGTGTTTGCTTTACAGTTGTTAAGGCAGTATTAGTGTAATGTGTATTTGGTGATTATAATTTCACACTATTTTTACCCTCTCTCTCACCCGAGACAGGGTTTCTCTGTGTAGCCTTTGCTCTCCTGGACTCACTTTGTAGACCAGGCTGGCCTTGAACTCACAGAGATCCACCTGCCTCTGCCTCCTGAGTCCTGGGATTAAAAGGCGGGCCCCACCATGCCTCGCTTATTTTTCCTCGTTTATTGTTCACGTTCTTAAAATTGTTACGTTTTGCTATAATATTAGTATGTAATTATCAGCATATTCTTCTTAGGATCTCATTATTAAACTCAAAAGTTAAAATGATGAAAGAAGCCATTGTACAAAACTAGGTGGCCATTGATATACTAACAGCATAAGGAGGATCTTTGTGCTGTTGTTAAAGGGACAGAAAACCCAGGAAATACATCCTCAGCCCTCTAAGATGTACATATTCAGACTAAATTGATGTCAGACTCAACCTTAAACTTGATTGATTTTCTAACACCATGGCTCCCAGGCACCTTAGGGAAGAAAACAGCTATACTACTTTTTTGTTGTTATTATTTTTTTACAAGTTGCATTTTCTTTGCCTAGTTTTTTTCTCTTATCTTCCTTTACATTAAAAAAATTTTTATATTAATTACAGTTTATTCACTTTGTATCCCAGCTGTAGCCCCCTCCTTCATTCCCTCCCAATCCCACCTTCTCTCCCTCATCTCCTCCCATGCCCCTCTAAAAGTCCACTGATAGGAAAGGTCCTCCTCCCCTTCCATCTGGCCCTAGCTTATCAGGTCTCAACAGAACTGGCTGTATTGTCTTCTTCTGTGGCCTGGCAAGGCTGCTCCCCAATCAGGGGAAAGTGATCAAAGAGCAGGCCAATCAGTTCATGTCAGAGATGGTCCCTGTTCCCATTACTATGGAACCCACTTGGACACTGAGCTGCCATAGGCTACATCTGAGCAGGGGTTCTAGGTTTTCTCCATGAATGGTCCTTGGTTGGAGTATCAGTCTCAGAAAAGACCCCTGTGCGCAGATTTTTTGGTTCTGTTGCTCTCCTTGTGGAATTCCTGGCTATATTACTTTTGACACAAATCCTGGCACTGGGCATAACCTCCTAGGTGGTGTAGCACCTGTGTGGTTTGATGTCCAGAGTAATGGCATCCTTTCTTCCAGATTCCTATCAGTGAGGATTGTTGAACAGCCCCATCGTCAGCGAGGCTGTCTCTGAGGACCAAGCGATATTACAAAGACCTGTGTTGGGTAGCAGCCGACTACAGGCTTTGAGCTCAAGTAGTGAAGTGTTCACCTCTAAAAGTAGTAGAACCTGGAGCCTAAAATGAGGCAGACTAAAGTGTCAAATAATAGCCACTTTTTTTCAGAGAATCAGGCAAATTATAATCTGAGTCAAGAAAACTCATCTAAATTCTCCTGAGTTCAACTGTACACAATCACAAGGACAAGATGCACGTTTAATAAAAACATGTTTTTCCATAGAGGCATACACACAAATAACAGCAGTCAGGTGTGATGAATAACCTACACTCACTCCTACCCACCACTCCTGGGAGGGGCAAGAAAGCACATTCCAAAAGCAATTCCATGTCTTCTAAGAAACTGAGGTCCAATGACTCTTTTTTTTTTTTTTAGTCTTCTCACAAAGACTCAGAATCCCCTTTAAATGACTCCATTCTTGGACCATGTTCTGACAAAAAGAAAGAACTCATTTTTATGATTAAAGCAAGCAAAAATGTGAGGTGACACAGTTAGCTGAAGCACATACAAGTACAGCTAGAAAAGACACCAGTATGTTATGTCTCCTATTGTCTTGGCAAGAGCCAAGAATATTCCTCCCATGTCTTTGCCTTTCCCACAGACGTAGTGTGGTCACGTCAGGGCATCTTCTTCACGTCCTTGCTTTCAAGTGCGTACATACACTCACCACAGTTTATGTAACTCTTCCTAGAAGGCCACCTTGTAGGAAGGACATTCTGCACTCTGCCCCATCTACAATACACGGTAAGGTCACTGATTCATTACCCTGGTTCCCATAAAGGGTCCTCTCCTTTCTAAGCTTTGCCATGTCTCCCTTAGAGCAGGCAGGTTGAGACGATTTATTCTTGGAAAGAACGAATAAAGGGACCAGTAAAGAAAGGGGCCGATAGAATCCAAGCAATAGAGAAAAACTCCTGGAAATAGAGCAAAGCCTGAGTGGTAATGGTGGTGGTAGTGGTGGGGGGGGGGGGGAGTTGGCAGCTGAGCAAATGGAAAGAGCCCTTGCCCCCCAAAACCCATGTCAGCTTACCTCGCACACACCAACATCCACTGTCATGTGCTTGAAATAAGGATTTATTACCTTTTTAAAATACTTACATATGTCTATGTATATGTCTATGTATATGGGTGAGTGCATGCCACAGGATCAAAGGGTAACTGGCAGTGGTCAGTTCTATCCACCATGTGAGTCCCAGGGATGAAATTTAGTTCATCACCTTTACTCACTGAGACATCTCACTGGCCCAAAAATAGGGAAACATTTATCTTCAGGTTAGATAGAGGTGCTTTGAAATGGATCTCAGGGGCTGCAGAGATGGCTCAGAGGTTAAGGACACTGGCTATTCTTCCAAAGGTCTTGAGTTCAATTCCCAGCAACAACATGGTGGCTCACAACCATCTATAGTGAGATCTGGTGCCTTCTACTGGCTTCCAGGCAAAACACTGTATAAATAATAAATAAATCTTTAAAAAAATAGTAAATAAAATGGATCTCAGGTGAAATTTCTGTTAGTACCAGCTACTTACGAAAAAACAAAACAAAAAAACAACCTAGGATGGGAGATCTAGCAACAATCCAAGGAAAAAAGACAAACTTTTGAAGAACGGGGTCTCTCATTAGAGACAGAGCCTTACTACAACGTGAACATGCTTTGGGACTAGTATGTGCTAGGTACTAAGATATAAGGCCAGAAGTCAAGATGTCCGGGATCAGATGGCACGAAGCTGACCCTGATGCCCAGTCCTATTTGAAACCTATCTGCTACACACGAGATGAGAGAGAAGCTGAGGGTTGTGTCAGGTCCTCTCTACATCAGCCACATCAGCGCACCCCAATGTTGACTGTAAGTTAACAGTCAATACTAGCCACCATAGAAAGCTACTAAACACAGATTAACAAGAGTCCTACCAGGGCTGGGATGAAGCACGGAGCTTACCCAGCATGCACTGAGGTCTTAGGTTCTATGCTCAGCACTGAATAAAAATTAACACAGTGGTACATGACTGTAGCCACAGCATTCTGAAGGGGAAGGCAGAGAGGTCAAAAGTTTAAGGTCATCTATAGCTACATAATGAGTTTAAAGCCAAAAAGGCTGTATGAGGTCTCAAGAGTTCCCAATGTCTGAGCCTGGAGTATTGATATTATAGGCATTTAGGTCTCAAGAATTCCCACTATCTGTGCCTAAGCCACGAGTGTTGAGATTATAGGCGTTTATAGAGTTTTTGGTTTTGTTTTAAGATTTATTTATTTGTTATTTATACAGTGTTCTTCCTGCACGCCAGAAGAGTGCACCAGATCTCATAATAGATGGTTGTCAGCCACTATGTAGTTGCTGGGAATTGAACTCAGAACCTTTGGAAGAGCAGCCAGTGCTCTTAAATTAATGTTGAACCTTTTTCTTCTCTTGGCTACTGTGAATAATACCTCTTTGGCTATTTGTGTAGAAGTCTCTGTGTGGACATATGTTTTTTTTTATTTTATCATGAGTAAATGTGAAGGAGAAAAATTGCTGAGCTGTTTGATAAATTAAGAAATTGTTACACTTTTTCAAAACTGCCTCTAAGAGTTTACATTCCTTATAGCAGTATATGGAGGGTCTACGTTCTCAATTTATTATTGCCTTTGAGGTTTTTGTTGTTGTTCTGGGTTCTGAGATAAAACCTGGGCCTTCATGCTGTACTAGGGAAATGATGGGCAAGTGCTATACTTCTAAGCCATACCCCAAACCCATCTGTCTTCTTGTGAAATGTACCCTTACTATGTCTCTACTTCCCATATTACTTATGATGCTGAACACCCTTTCATACACACAGGGCATTCATATACTTTCTTATTTGTTTTCCCTTTGTCTTCCTATTCTTAAGTTGTAACTGCCTTTTGTATATTCTAGATACAAGCCCCTTATCAGATGTATAATTTATATTTTTCCCAGTTTGTGAGTTTATTTTTAACTTTATTTCCATGTTCTTTGAAAAATAAGTTCTTAATTTTTATAAGATTCAAACTATAATTTTTTTAATCATTTGTGCTTTTGATGCCTTAAGATTTTTTTTTTCACGCTATGGATAAGGTGAAGTTCTCTTCTATTTTTAATATTTTTTTGTAGCTCCAGCTCTTACATTTTTGTCTACAATCCATTTTGAGTTGAGTTTCCTGAACTTTACAAGGTAAGTACCTAAGCACTGTGGGCAGCCAACTGTCCCAGCAACATTGCTTGAAAAACTAAAAGAACAAAAACACAGCCTCCCTATGCTGTGAGATGACTACATGGGCAAGGCCCTCTGCAAATCTTGATGATTTGAGTTTGATCCTGAGGACTCACGCCATGGAAAGAGAAAACTGACTGCCAAGTTGTCCTCTGACTGCCAAATATCACTACACACATATAACCACAAATACCCATACAGAGTAACAAAATAAGTAAATAAATAACTGTAAAGAAACAGTATCTATCCTTTACTGTAAAGCAATGTTTCTAATTGAATCACCCCAGTGTCTTTGTTGGAAATCAGTTCACAATAGACGAAAGGATTCATACTGGGATTTGAGAACATACTCATGGCTTAGTAAGTTCTGACAGTAATTAGTACTTTGTTGGTTTGTGTACTAATATTATCACACATTTGCTATTTGTTTGAACATCACAGGAAACTGTAACTCTTGTTTTGTATAGTCTGTGCTCATTTGGGTTTACAGTTACCATACTTGAAGTCTCTTAATTCCTTCGTCTGTTTGAGAACTTGTTATATTTGTGTGTGTGTGTGTGTGCATTTGATTCTCTCCTTTCATAATGTGTATTCTTGGGTGGAACTCAGTTTATCAGACTATGTAAGTGCCTACACCCATTGAGCCACTTCATAGGACCCACTTCCTGGGAATGTCTTATCTAGAACTTTGGGGGAGGGGGTCTGGGGGACACAGTTTGGCATTTTTATAGCAGGAACTTAAAAACTATTTTTGCTGAAAACCACTGACTTCTCACTTGGGCCCTCAAGTGAAGTGAAGGCAGGAAGAAAGCCTGGCTTCTTGGTCTTCATTTTGTTTCTATCTTATTTTGAGTTTGCTCCTCCCTAACCCTTCCTGTAGTCCTGTTAATCATGCTCAGAACATCTGGTTAAGGTTGATTAGCCCCAACTTTACCTGTCTCTGTACTATTGTTCTGAAGAGGCTCCGTGACCGAGGCAACTTATAAAAGACAGCGTTTAACTGGGACTTGCTTACAGTTTAAGAAGGTGAGTCCATGGTCATCATGGCAGAGAGTGTGGCAGCTGACAGGCAGTTGTGGTTCTGGAGCAGTAGGCTGAGAGCTCACATCAGATCTGTAAATTGCAGAGAGAGAATGAGACTGGACCTCACATGGACTTTTTTTGCTTTTTGTTTGTTTTGTTTTTTGTTTTCAAGACAGGGTTTCTGTGTGTAGCCCTGGCTGTCCTAGAACTCACTTTAAAGACCAGGCTAGCATCGAACTCACATAGATCCACTTGCCTGTGCCTCCCAAGTACTGGGATTAAAGGCATGTGCTGCCAAGCCTGGCTTTTGTTGTTGGCTCTTTTTTGTGACAAGGTTTCTCTGTGCCCTGGTTGTCCTGGAACTTGCTCTGTAAACCAGGCTGGCTTTTGAAAACTCAAAGTCCACCTGCACTGACATATCTCCTCCAACAAGGCCACACTTCCTAACTCCCAAACAGTTCCACTGACTGGGGACTAAGCATTGAAACATATGAGCCTATGGGGGCCATTCCTGTTCAAACCACCATACCTTCCCAAACTCAAGAGCAAATCTCTGGAACCTAAGCTGGGAACAAAGCAACATCAAAGACATGAATATTAATGTCCATCAAGATGGTTCAGTGTAGGTAAGGGCACTTGCTACCAAGCCAAAAGACCTGGGTTCAATCCTTTAGATGCACTTGCTAGAAAGAGAAAAGTGACATCTATAAGTTGTCTTCTGAACTTTGCACATGAGCTGGGCCATGTGTACCCTCATGTGTATATGCAAGCCCACATACACAAATAACTGTTTAACAACAACAACAACAACAACAACAAAAAACCTCAAAAGAGGGGCTGGAGAGATGGCTTAGTACTTCAGAGCACTGGCTGCTTTTCTGGTGGACCTGGATTTGATTCCCAGTGTACACACGGTGGCTCACAACCCTTTGTGACTCCAGTTTGAGGGATCCACTGACCTCTCGTGGGCTCTGTAAACACTAGCCATGCATATGATATATAGAAGCACATGCAGACAAAACACTCATACATATAACATTAAATTAAATCAAAAGATATGAAGTTTTTTCCTTTTGAAAATCTTGTGAATGTCTACTTTTGTGGTGATATCTCACTGTTTTTAGAAATATTTTTCATAGTAACAATTCTTTTCAGTCAAGGCTGGACTGAGGCTGTGATCTTGGCCAACAGAAGGGAGCCTTTTGACTCATCCATCCTTCAATGGCCACACCCACAGATTACTTTTTGCCCAACAGAAGAATGGACTCTCTTGACTCCTTCAATGGCCACAACTACAACATTTTAAAAAACTCAGTGTTGAGCACCCTTGAGACCTCATCAACCTCAATCACTCTCTTCTAAGTGGATCTTGGCACCAACAATGCCAGTATTGGCATAACTCTGAGTCTACTGTCTCATCTGATTCATTCTACACATCACACTGTGCCAAATATTTATATTTTCAAGCATGAGAAAAGGAATCAGGATGGCATCCCCTAGGGACAATGCTGAACCCCTGACTTAAAGGACCAGGAATCTAAATGGATGGAATTAGAAAAAGAACCAGGCTGGAAAATGCAGGAGTCCCCTCTCTACTTCCTAGCTGGGATGGCTCTGCTCTGCCACGTTAGCTACCATGATGGACCAACACTGATGAGAATGAACTAAAACACATCTTTGAAAAAATAATTTATTTAATTTTATTTTATGTTCATTAGTGTGAAGGTGTCAGATCCCTAGGAATTGGGGTTTCAGATAGTTGTGAGCTGCCATATGGGTGCTGGGTATTGAACCCAGGTCCTTTGGAAGAACAGACAGTGCTCTAACCACTGAGCCATCTCTCCAGCCCCTAAAACACATCTTAACTCCATTGTTTTTCTTTTTTCTTTTCTTCCTGTTTTCTGGGGCTAGAGATCAAGCTGTTGTCTTCCCTTTTAAGTTTACTTTTCTCATGCGTGTTATCACAGTGAAAATGCATATAATTGATTAGCATTTGGGGGAAGACTTATACTTCTTTTGGCTTCACACTCTATTCTTTTCCCTCAGGGAAACATTATTTGACTCACAGATTAACGGAGGACTGGAGCTGGGGCGTGTTTACTCATTGGTACATTAAGTAATTAACATGCACAGGTCTTGGGTTCGGTCTCCTGTGCCAGGCAAACTATCATTTTCAGAAGATGTATTCAAATAAGCATTGACAAAGAATTCTCTGTTGGACTTTTAACACCATTAATCCACAGTGGAAGGCTTTCCGGGGGTGGTCTCTGGAGCTGTGGAAATTAAAACAAAACATATGACAATAATAATCAGTACTCTATACATTGGATATTACATTTTCAGATTTAGCCATCTCTCTATATCTATCTATCTATCTATCTATCTATCTATCTATCTATCTATCTATCTATCTATTGTTTTTTCAAGATAAGGTTTCACTATGTATTCCTGGCTACATTTTCAGTTTATTATATTTTGTTTTATATATTTAAAGAACCATAAGTATATATTCTGAGTGTTCACTAAATATAAATTGAATGCTGCATATTTTTCAGAAATCTTATTGTTTAGGAAATATACAAAGGTCGTTTATTCCCTTTTATATGACTACTTGATAAGTCATCATTCCCCTTGGGAATTCCACTTGCTTTGGATAAAGGTTCTTGTGTCCTTAGACCTAAGAACACAGCTCTCTAAATTTTACTCCCCTCTCTAGATTCACATTAGGGTAGTAGCTAACAGTGGAGGATTGTTTTGGCCTGTTTCATCCAGTTGGCATAGAGCTCCCCAATGCCATCACCAAAACAGGCCCAGATATTCCTCAGTAATGTAATTACAACAAACTACAGGAGCAAGTTTGCTATGTACTCTTCTGTGTTTCAATTGATTGCGTCTTCGTACTAAATACACTATTTCTGAAATGCAATAATCCATCAACTGAAAAAAAAACACCATTTGCTAAATATCAGCAATAATGAAATAGTTAAAATAGTAAACATTAATGTGTAGAATATATTTCTTTAGCTTAAACAACCCTGAAAAAAATCATAAAACAAACACACACACACAAAAATACCCAGGCACGTTTGGTAATTAGTTGAGAAAATATATTAAGATTTTTCTTTCCTGGATTTTAATCTCCAATTAGTGGGCCACCATTCCACATTTATTTTTATGAAATAACTCCAAGTTAACATGTTCCTGCTTGGATTTGTTTGGTAGATGAAGGAAGTACTTTCTACCATGAAGGCGCAACTGTCCATGCTACAAATGGGAAGGATAGGAAGCAAGAAAGAAATGTTTATTTTCTATTCATCTATATTGCAGCTTTCTTACCAGAAGGCCAGTAACCCAAGGCTGTCAGGCAGCTTCAACTAAACAGCCCACAAATGAAACCATTTTAGCAGACAGAGGTCAGAGGGCAAACAGAACCAGCTCTTGCTGTGTGAATGTATGCCTCTCTTTTGTGCTGTGAGGTAGATCAAGGGCTTCCCAGACTGTTAGACACCAGCTAAGATAAAGCAGGCCACAAATTGGAGCCAGATACAGAGGATGACATGAGCAGGTCAACAAGGCTTCAGAAAATAAAGCAGAAGCAGAAACAGAGACCGCCAAAGGACAGAAGCCATGTTGTCCAATGACAATGAAAGCTGATTGAGACAGAAGAGAGAGACCTTAAAAAAAAAATCCAGGTTAAGTCAGCTTGAGCTAAAAGAATTAAACTAAGGGAAAATGTAAAAAATAAAAATAAAAAAAATCTTTGTAGAAGCCAATAAGATGTGCTGCGTAGTTTGATTTTCAGTGATCTCAAGGACATGCTGCACCAAACCTGATGTGCCTCGTGCATGTGTATGTATATATGTATGTGTTTGAAATGCAGAGCCTTGCTCATACTAGGAAAATGCTCTGCCACTGACCTACAGCCCTCAAACCTGACTTCTGGTAGAAGCTAACAAGAGATCCTGTGCTCAGGTGCTTTGATTTCCTTCTTTAGATACACACACTATTCATCTGTATCTTAAATACACTCAGGTGTTTGCACAAGTGCTGAGCCAGAAACCACGAGAATGGGTGCTGTCTCTATTAGGAAACAACTCAAGCACATGACCTGCCAGTGATAAATCCGCAAAGCCCTATTTGTCTTGTTTTATGAACAGCAGGAATTGGCTCATTTGCAAAGGCTCTGCCAGTGGCTCTAAATGTAGGAGAACATTTATCACCTTTCTTGGGACCAGTGGGATTACTAGCTTTGATGTCAGGTATGTTAATAAACAAACCTGAATCCTAGTGGAAAATGTTTCTTCCATACCCAGACCTCACAGCTAATTTTCCCTGGGAACTTCTAATATATTACCCATACTTGCTTATTTGCTTTTCTCTTGTGTCTGTCTTCACATATATCAGGGTTAATGAGGAGCTCCTACGAGTGTTCTCAATGAAGGAGTTTAGAATACTGTTTGCCTTGTTAGGCAGGACTAATGAGCTCACTTGCAGAGACAGCTGACAGAGGGTTTAGTTTTGCTGCTTTTGTTAGGGCAAGGGATGGGATATCTAATGACAGGCCCTTTAAAATAGCATCAGTAATGCATTAATTAGTTAATATGCCCATCTCAGTTAACATGTGTAGAAGGGGGAATAAAGGACAAGTTATGCATATGCCAAGAGATGTATTTTCATATAACCTAACAACAAAATGCCATAACATTGGCAGTAAGAACCTTTGATATTTTTGATATTTCTATTTTATGATTATATAAAAGTCTATGCATTTTTTTGAGAATGCAATGTTATAAAAGTAGGAAAATAAAGCTCAGGAAAATGGGATTCATGAGAAAGCCATTTGCATTTTATGCAGATTTAAGTACTAGAGTATTGATTTGCAAGTAGGCTAGTTTCACCACATATGATCTACATACAAAACACATATAGATATTATGTTTTATTCTTGTATAATTCTATAGCCTATTAATCTAAAAGATGTTAATCTGAAAGCCTTCTTGCAATATTACCAAGAAATAGGAGTGTGTGTGCACATGCATACATGCATATATAGAGGAACTGTGACAAATAAAATGAAAAGGTATAATATTAGTGGTAATGACAATAAATTTTACCCAGAAGACTTCAGATTTTTATTCAGTTCATGTTTTCCTTATGCTTGGCAACATGGAAGCAACATTATAGGAGGAAAGGCCGGCAGATGGTAACAAGTGTGGTGTAACCGTGAGGGGGCAGGGGAGATGGCTCAGTGGGTAAAGCACTTGCCACATGAACATTAAGACTTGAGTTTGAGTCCCAGAACCCAGCAAAGCTGGATGTGGTAGTCGTTAATCCCAGCGCTCCTATGCTGAGGTGAGCAGTGGAGATGGGAGAATCCCCCAAAGCCTTGGATAGCTATCCAGGTATGCACGAAGCAAACAAGAGAGAGACCCTGTCTCAAACAAGGTAGAGGGCAGAGGGCCAAAGCTGTTTTCTGGCCTCTACATGCCCACTGTGGCATCAACACACACACACGTTGAAAAATAAAATCTTTAAAGTAAAACGTTTTAATTCCATCCTGCTTGCCTTTTCTTGTTTGATTGGTGCATTCTGGTGAAAGCCAGTTGCCATGTCTTGAGCTGTTCTAGAAAGAGATCCACATGGCAAATGGCTGTTGAAAACTTCTAGACAATAGCTAGTAGGCACTCAGTCCAAACAGTCCAAACAGCCTCCAAGGAACCGGATCTTGCTACCAAAAATGGTGAGTGTTTTGGGATACCCTCTAAGATGATGTCTGCTCCGATATCAAGGTTGTAGTCTCGTGATACTCCAAGCTGGCTGGAAAATGCTCAGCTCATGTCTGCCCAGGTGCTTGATCCATGGTCAGGTCAGTAACCTTTAGCTAAGCTTTATTGTAGTTTATAATGCAGTAATGGAAAATCCGTATAGAAGGAAAGATTTAAAACAAACTGATGACTTAAGAAAAAGAGATTTTGGAAAGCACTTTTGATTTTTATAGATCACAGAAATCTGAGTGTTTTATATACTGAAGAAAGTAAGGAAAATTTGAAACACAGCAAAAAGAAGAGATCATTGAAAGAGCGAAAGGAGACAAGAGGATAATACAGAACAGGAAGTCTCCAGCAAGCAGACTCAAGGAGGAGAGGCCCAGCTTCTGAGGCCAGTTGGGTGAAGCACATCTGTGACCTCAGCGTGTGGGGTCACACGCTTGAATAGTTGGGATTACAAGTTCAAGACCATCCTGGGTGTCAGTGAGAGCCTGTTGGAAGAAAGGGAGGAAGGGAAGGAATAGATGGACAGACAGACTTACTTCATGTTCCTCTTTGGAGTTACTGAGTCACAACCTGGCAATTCATAGGCACTGACCCAGAGCCCAAGTAAATAAGATAGATTCAGCCCCCAGAAAGATACTTTCCACCTGAGACTAGAGGAGACAGGAAAGAAGATGGGACTATTAATAAAGTGTTCTGTGGGGCTGGAAAGGACAGAGCTTGGCCACAGAAATGCTTCAGCTTTTTTATGAAATGTGAATGAATCCCTTTGGCACCCAAAGCTTGCAATGAGCGGCAATGAGTTACAAAAGCTAGTAAGGTGAAGAAAAGAAATGGTCTGAGAAGATATATAAATGATTAAAAAAAAGAAAGAAAGAAAAGAAAAAAGAAAGAGGGGGCTGGAGAGCTGGCTCAGAGGTGAAGAACACTGGTTGTTCTTCCAAAGGTCCTGAGTTCAATTCCCAGCAACCACATGGTGGCTCATAGCCATCTATAGTGAGATCTGGTGCCCTCTTCTGGTGAGCAGGCATGCATGCAAGCTGAATGCTAAATAAATAAATAAATAAATAAATCTTAAAAAAACTTTAAAACTCCTAAAAAACCAAACCAAAACAAAACAAGAAAGAAAGAAATGGTCTGAGAAGATAAATAAATGTTAAAAAAAAAGTTGGAGAAGCCGATGTGGGTCTGGAACTTGCCAGGTTCTGGTAAATGCTTTTGCTTTGATGCTGCTCAGTAGCCCGGGTAAAAACAAAATGAAAAACCGGAAAAGGTGAATAGCAGCTGCACTACTGCAAGGGTGAGATACTGGAGAAATAGAGCACTGTTTTCATAAACTGGAATAAACAACAAACAAACAAAATGGGTTCCAGGGGCGAAAGAACAGCTACTCCAGCAGCTCTGCGTTATAGCCTAGAAGCAACACAATCGGAATTGTGGAAGAGCCAGAGTCTCAGACCAAGGGCTGCGGGAGGAGCTCACTTCATGAAACAGACCACCAGCTGTCCAGTCTCTTCCTGGGAAGAAAACATTGCTGACCAACCCACATGTCCTATTAAGTGAACTCCTGTTCACTTAAAGTCACAGGGCAGAGGCAGAATGTCAGTCTGGCCATGTCTTTCTAAGAGTCCTGTCAAATAAGGTCAGAATGAAATCCTCTTCCCTGCTCCCTGTAACTACAGCCTCCCTGGGACTCTTCTCTCACATGTATGAGGGGATGGAGTTGGCTTCTACTTGCTTCTCCTTCATGGTTTGAGACTTGAGTTTCTGGATCCTGAGAGCTTGGGCCTAGGAAGAGAAGGAAGGAGACATGAAGTTCTGATGTGACCTACACCGAGACCCAATGTCATGCGCTTTTAGGCTTTGCAGGGGTTTAAGGTTGGTTCCATCATGGTGTTTCTTCAGGTTGGAGGCTGTTTACTCACAGCTGTGTCCTGTGCTCACTTATTTTCCTCAACAGCAACTCTTTACCCTCCCGTCATGCAAATGTTCTCCCCAGGGAGTGATCAGTCTCTACATTGGCAGACTTCCTCTCAGGTTGACACGGGGTTCCATGCTTTGGATGGCCTTGCTCTTTGATTGGTTTCCTAGAAGAATGTAGCTTCTTCAAAGCAGAGGCATCTTTCTTGCCTGACAGCTGCTCTGTAGCCATTGGTTCCCAGGGTGTCAGAGGATAGACACTTCCCAATGGGCTAGGATCAAAATAGTGAGACAAGGGGTTGAGGATGAAGCTTCATTTGTGTTTCTAGCATGTAGGAAGCCCTGGGTTTGAGTACAACATGGCATAAAAATGGGCATGATGGCACGTGCCTGTGAGCCCTGCACTTGGGAGGTAGAAGCAGGAGTGTCGTCCTTGTACAGTAAGTTCAAGGCCAACGTGGGCTGCCTGCAGCTGTTTAAAAACTAGTGGAGAATGGTGGAGTGAGGGCGTGTGAGAGGGGAGACTTGGAGGAGAGGAGGGGGCTACAATCAGGATATTAAGTGAATAAATTAATAAATTAAAAAAATAGAGAGCAGTCAAGGGCAGGAAACAGAGTTTAGTGGGCGCACGGGTACAGCGCATGTGTGAGCATGAGAATTTTCATGAGAGCCAGAACAGAGAGGATTGAGCAGATGGGCAACTCATGAGTTTCAGGAGACAAGAGTCTAAGAATTTCTGGGTTAGTGTCAGAGCTTCAACAGGTCATCAGGGAAAGGTCTTCTCTGCTTCCTGCTGTACCATTCTTGGCAGGTGGCTCTCAGGGCAGCAAGATGTAATGTAATAAACAAGACATCATGTTCTGGTCATAGACAAGAAGAAGGGAAGAGGAGGGAAAGAAAGGGAAAGTGAGAGGAGGGGAGAGGAGGGAAGACATGAAAGGGACAGGAGAGAAGGGGCAGCGGATGCCTGTCCCTCCTACTCTTTTGAGATAGGTTCTCACACTGCCTAGGCTGGCCTTGAACTCAAATTTTAAAAGGTGTTGGGGGGACTGAAGCCCGGGATAAAGGTAAGCCCTCTACCAACTGAGCTACATGTCAAGGCTGCCGTTTTACATAGTAAAATAATAGCTTGCCTAGCAATTCTGAAGTAGACTCCTGTTTAAATGTCACTAGCAAAAACAAACCAACCATGCAAATAGAGCCATCCCCCACCATATATGTAGTTTTTTTGAGACAGGTCTCTGTGTAGCCTTGGTTGTCCTGGAACTTTCTCTGTAGAACAGAATGGCCTGGAACTCATAGAGATCCACCTGCCTCTACCTCCTGTGTGTTGGGATTAAGGGCACGCACCACCGCTGTGACCAGCTAGGTCACTCCAATTTCGATGGAAGTTTCATAAGTCACAGTTGTTCGATATGGCAGCACTATGATATAAGAAATAGAATGGATGTTGTGTTAGGGAAGGAGGAGCAATAAACAGTGAGCACCAGAGTATTTCTTTATTATAATCTCACGCTGCTGGAGAAGAAGGCAGTAGTTTGCAGTTATAAGGGTGATGATGACGGAGGTAACCCAAGTTTTAGGGTTGACCTTGAGATTGAAAACAGTCCCAACCTCAGGTGTGCCACAG
The DNA here is from genome assembly GCA_028658305.1 of Pachyuromys duprasi. NCBI lineage: Eukaryota > Metazoa > Chordata > Mammalia > Rodentia > Muridae > Pachyuromys > Pachyuromys duprasi. The sequence goes on from CM053752.1 coordinate 9,124,480, forward strand.
TAAATGAGGCTTTTTCTATAGTTCGGTGACGAACTCTCACTCTCTTCCCTGGCGTATTAAATGGAACGTTGCATGATCCCAGTTGCTGGCCATTCTGTAAAGACAGGCAACATGAGAGTTTCCAGACAGAGCCAGCTAGGACCTTAAAGCTCCACTCTTCCCAGGTGGGTACTTCCATTACTGCTGCATCACCGTGGACATCCCTTCACTCCCTTTGGTCTCTCAGCACAGGCACAGCAGTAACACCCTGGGGAGCTCCCAGCCTTCAGCGCTGCACTGGCACTGCAGAGCCTTCTTGAACTCAACAACCTTTGCCTCTCCTGTGTACACTCAGCCATTGTTGGATTTGTGGAGTCTCCCAACAAACCCATTATATGCATATGTGAATATACGTGTATGTTCTGTTCCTCTTGACAACAAAGATATCACCTCCCTTTAGGCTTAAAATATTGTAACAAATGTCGGATTAGGGTATAAAATTGCATATAAAATATCATTATTCTATATTCTTTCTATATTCTACTCACTAGGTAGTCCAGGATGGCTCAAGTCCACAGCTGTCTTCTCGCCTGAGCTTCCTGAGTGCTGGGATTATAAGCATGGGATGCGCACCTGGCTTGTCTTCTAAAAACTCCTGTAGGACTAAGTTTTTTTGAGTGTGATTCTTTAATAGTAACTGTGGTGGTTTGAATGAATATGGCCACCACAGCATCACATATCTGAACTCTTGATCTCAAGCTGGTGGGACTGCTAGGGAAGGATTAAGAGGTGTGACCTTCTTGGAGAAGGCTTGTGACAAGGGGCAGGCTTTGAGCTTTTAAAAGACCTCATTATTCCTAGTTTCCTCTGCCTTCCGCCTGTGGGTCAAATGCAAGCTTTCGGCTACTGCTCCAGCACCAGGCCCGCCAGGAAGCCGCCATGCTCCCCTCCATGAGTCGTGGACTAACCCTCTGAAATGTTACTGCCCCAGTAAAGTCTTCGATAAGCTGTCTTGATCATGGTGTCTTCACAGCAATAGAAAGGTAACTAAGCTGGGCAGTAGTGGTGCACGCCTTTACGCGAGACTTAGGAGGTAGAGACATATGATCTCTGTGAGTTTGAGGCCAGCCTGGTCTACATAGAGGCCAGGGCTACACACAAAGACATTCTATCTCAAAAAAAAAAAAAAAAAGTAACTAAAACGACAATAAATCATTCCAACTTTCAGATGCTGAATATACCTCAAACATTAGAATTTTAAAAGCAACTAATAAGTGACTGGAGAGATGGCTTAATGGTTAATTAAGAGCACTGATTGCTCAATCATGAGGACCTGAGGTTAGGTTCAAACACCCATATAAGGTGGCTTGCAGATTCCTGTAGCCCAGCTCCAGGGGGTCCAATGCCTTCTGGCCTGGGCAGCATCCACACACACTCACCCAGACATAGACATCCATGGGTGTGTGCATCAATTCAATTCAAATAAAGCTTTTTAAAAAGAAAACAATGGCCCTAGAAAAACATTGCATTGTTAATACTAGTAAAGCTCATGGAAAAGACAGAATGTCTTCCTCAGCTGCCCTTCCTGGTCCTTCCCACCACCTATAATGTTGCCCATTAACATGAAAAATTCATGTTTATAACACCGCCATTCAAAACATCGAAAACGGGGAAGCAACCTAAGGACCAGCAAGATGAATATAGACGCCTGTGGTAATTCATCTCCATTATGCACCCGACTAGATTCAGCACCACCATAGAGATACATCTCAATTATGAGCATTTCCAGCAAGGTGCAGCAGAGCAAGGAAGACCTACCCCGAATGTGGGTGGCACCCTTCCTTATGCAGAGGTCCTGGACAGAATACAAAGGGGAAAGCCAGCTGAGGAGCAGCATGCAGTCCTCTGCTCTCCAGTTTTGTTTTTGAGAAAGGCTCTCACTATGCAGACCTGGTTGGCCTAAAACTTACTATACAGACCAGACTGGCTTTCAACCTATCCCTGCCTCTGGAATTAAAAGTGTGTGCCATCACACCCAGCAATACATATAATTGGATTTGCAAATTTTTAGGTAGCTTTAAATTGGTAAAATTCTATTATTTCAAAGTAGTTCAGGAATTTATCAATTCAACAATTTAGAAATATAAGATTGCCATGAGTTTGGAGGCAGTCTGGTCTTCAGTGTGAGACCCTGTAGGCGTTAAGTCCTTAAAAACATCCCCAGTGCTGTGGGGGTAGAGACAGGCTGATCCCTGGATCTTGATGACCATCTAGCCTATCAGAATTGGTGAGAGAGCCCTGTTTTATAATAGACCTTGTCACAAACAAAGGTGGTGGAGTGTGATTGAGGGTGACACCCAACTTCAATTTCTAGAGCCATTCTACTGAACTATCTCAGAAAACAATATTTAATGATCATAACAATACTAAATATGTATTACTTTGTTTTAAAGATGTAAAAACTGAGGCACAGATTAAATACCCAAGGTTACATAGCTAGTAACCAACAGAACAGAGCCGGAAGGAACCAATATCAACTAGGACCCCATGAGCAACTACAGAAAGGAAGACTGCAGATGCTGAACACAGTTTATTCATTTGATAGGTGTATGTCTGTAGGTTCTGCCAGTAGAGGTAAGGGGCCAGTATAAAGCTAGTAGAAGATTGTTTCTCCACCACCAACTTCACCAGTCTTCTTGCTTCTCTTTAAAGAGGTAATTAAAATTAGGTCATTAGCAGGCTGGGGAGGTGGCTCAGCAATGCCACCTTAAGAGCACTGACTGATCTTCCTAGAGAACCCTGGCTCAATTCCTAACACCCACATGGAGGCTCACAATTCTAACTACAGTTCCAGGAGACACAACATCAGCACACAGACATATATGCAAGCAAAACACCAATGCACATGTAGATTATTTGGGAAAAAAATGAAGTCATTAGTGTAGGCTGTAATCCAACGATCTTGTAGGCAGCCTTACAAGAGAGTGGGACAGGCACAAGTGATAAAAAGCGATCAGGATACAGACCCACATACAAAGATGACCTTGCAAAAGTGGGACCTAGACAGATGGCTCTCTGCAAGGAAAGGCCCACAGAAAAACCGGCTGGCTGGCATCCTTATCTTTCACTTGGAGCCTCCAGTATTATGGGAAAACACACTTTCACTGTATAATAAGCTGTTTTTCCTTTAACACTCATTTTATCTTGGAAAATTAATGCAGCTTCTAATATGTAACTTGTGTACTCAACTAAATCGATATCTCTGTTTTGCAAAAATAAAGTAATGCTAACCAACCAAGCAAACCCCACACAAATCAATCTTTTAAATGTTTTTTTTTCAAACCTTAGCATGCAAGCCTTGTGCATGCTAAGAAGTGCTCCACCACCGACCTATTCACCCCGCCCATTCTGCTATACTTCATTTTGAGTTCCTTTTCTCAGAGGCTTGTAGTCCATTTCCTCCTTAATTACCCCAATTAATCTCTAATTCCCAATGATAAAAAGGTAGCTTTTCCCATTTCAATTATTAGCTTATTAGGTCTTGTTGCTTAGTGAGAAATACATCCATACGGTAGTCTCCCCTAAGCTGGGGTTTTGCTCTATTTCAATTACAGACAATATAGTTGAAAGTGTTAAGGATTTCATAAATAATTAACTTATAATTTTTTTAGTTGCTACCCTGCTATGAGGATTGTGAGGAAAACTTGCTCCATCCTGCTCTGTCCCAGCTGTGAACACCCTTACAGTACACTCCCAACTTCGAGTCACACAGGTAGTGGTCTTCGTTTCAGATCAACTGATAAGTACACCGTGCCTGAACTGGGTCCTCTTTAGTTACTTAAGCATGACGCTAAGCTACAAGGCCTCTATCAGTAGACCGAACAGGCAGGGCTCTGTGAAGGGATGGATTTCATCTACTTTCTTCGGGGGCCAGCTTTCCTCAAGGCGATTCACCGACTGTCATTCTAAGGTCGCCTCTTCATCAGAGGTGACACCACGCTAACTCTGGTTGTGGGTTACCGGCTAGGTGGGAGCAGAGCTTAAAGGACCAGTGGGATGCCTTGTCAGGGTCTAGTCGCGATGCGCAGGCTGAAACAAGGAGACCGGGGAGAGGCGGTGTCCGGGGCATTGGCAGGCTCGTTTGTCGGAGGAAGGCTCTGAGCATCCGTTTCATAACGAGCCACTGCTGCAGAGCCCCGCGGGGCCAAGAGAACGCCCGTGGCATTAAAAGGCGGATCTGACCCAGGCTCCGTCACGTCTGAATTATGTAAGCTAGAGCAGGGCACCGACCCGTTCCGGTGGTTCCGTCTCGCCTCCCCCAGTGAAGGGTGACAGTCCCCGCTGAGCGCAGCGCGTCCCTCCGGGGCTGGGGGCCGCGGCCCGGGAGCTCGGGGCGGCGGGCAGGGCGGGAGGGAGGCGGCGCCGCCGCGAACTCGCCGCGGGTGCTGGGCCGCGCTCCCCGCGTTTGAAGTCTCCGGCGCGGCCGCTGGTTGGCCGGCGCGGGTCACGTGCGCGCGGGCAGGAGTTTCCCCGACAGCTGGAGGCTGCGTGGGATCCGGCGGCGGCGGCGGCGGCAGCGGCGGCGGCAGCGGCGGCGGCGGCGGCGGCGCGGCCTTCCCCGCCCCCCTCGCCTCCGCGCTTCCGCCGGCCGCTTCCCCCAGGCGCTGACAGAGCGGCCGCGGCCCCGCGCGCGTCGCCGCCCGCGAGCATGGGCGACAAGAAGAGCCCCACCAGGTACGGCGCCCGGCGGCCGGGGCGGCGCGGCTGTGTGTGTGTGTGTGAGTGTGTGTGTGCGCGCGCGGGCAGGGACGGCGGGCGGCGCGCGCGGCTGCCCACAATGGGCCGCGATGGCGGCCGGGGTCAGCGGCCGCGCTCCCCTCCCCCGCGCGGCGCCGGGCGGGGGCCGGGGGGCGGGGGCGGCGGGGGTCGCGGGCCGGCCGGGGCGGGGCGCGGGGCCGGGCGCGGCCTGCCGCTGACCCCGCGCTGCGTCGTGTCCGGTGTGTCCTGCAGGCCGAAGCGGCAGCCGAAGCCCGCCTCGGATGAGGGCTACTGGGACTGCAGCGTCTGCACCTTCCGGAACAGCGCCGAGGCCTTCAAGTGCATGATGTGCGATGTGCGGAAGGGCACCTCCACCCGGTGAGTCCCGCGCGCCCGCGGCCCCCGCGCGGCGCGGGGCGGACGGCCCGGCGGTGGGGCGCGACCCGGCTCGGCCTCGGCGGCGGCGGCGGAATTGTTGAAGGGGTCGCGGGCTGCTGCCGCTCTGTGCGTGGCCCCGGCGGTGCCCCCTCCCCGGCCGGGCGCGGAGACGTTGGCCGCATTGTTGTGTTTGTGTGCGGGAGGGGTTGGAGGAAAGGCCGCGGTGTCATTCGACCCTGCGGGGGCTGGGGAGGAGTACCTCGGTGCAGGACCGTAATAGATTAAACTTTCATAGTAACGCAAGTCCGGAAGGGTCAGGCCGAGGCTTTGCGTCTTTTTTTTTTTTTTTTTGTTCCGTTTTTGTGATATTTTACAATTAAGTAGTTGGGAGGCCAGCCCAAGGAACACATTTTCACCCTAGTATCTGAATATGTATACACAAACGAGATTACATGATCTTTCACTGTTTCCAGCCCCTAAACATGTTGTATAATAGACGCGCGGTATTAAAATTGCCTTTAGAAAACACCTAGAGGAATTAAGTCTAGTAAATTCAAAGTCAGTGGCATTCTTGATCTGTCTCCACTTGATCATCGCTCCTTTGCAGGAAGGCAGCCTTTGAATTCACTTCTTAGCGTCCTGTGATTTGTAAGCAATGTTTAAGTAAGATATTTATTTTAATACTATGAAGCTTATTAAAATAAAATTACCATAGCGAGAACACTGGAAAGTTTCTTCTTGCTTGAAAAAGATGGCCTGTATAATTTTGACATATTTTAAATAGTTATTTCTAAAAATGAGGTATCCTGGCTTTTAAGTGCAATTTATAGATTCTTATTAAGCATTTAAGGATAGAGACGTGTCAGAATTGTATTGTCTCTGCAACACTGGATGTTTTTGACTTACCTGACTTGTAAATCTCGGTAGGCTTTTACTGTGAATTCTAATTCACATTAAGTACAATATTTTCTTCATTTCTTGATGTCCATTAAAAAGCAAGTTTTTAAATGCCTTCAAGTTCAAGGAAAGATTCTAAAAGGAGAAACCATTTGCAATTTTTGGACTTATGTTTTAGGAGTTTTGAAAAGCAAAGTGTATATGTCTGTATGAGGATAGAAATGGCTTAGTTTGTAATATATATTTATGTATTTGTAAATGAGCAATATGTATATTATTTACTTTTTTGGAGGCAGGCGTTTTAAAGTAGAGGCAATTACTATAATCTTAATCTCTGCCACCATATTGCTGCTTTTTGTTTTGTTTCCCTCTCTATTCTCTCATACTCTTAGAAAAACGCTGGAATTAGAAGAGCCTATTTGTTTATTTGCAGGGACAGCAAGGATAGGGGGAAGCTGGTGTCCTACTCCACAGCCAGTCTTGGGGTTAGAGGAGCCCTGAGAGTAGAGTAGTGGTGACACTCAGAAGAGAAGCAACAGGTGAATGCCTGGCGTCTGGAAGAAGGAGGGTTCTAGTGCACAGGGAAGGTGGCCCAGGACAGAGGAGTGGGCCTACTTTAAAAGAGGCCTGGAGCCCACTTGGAGGCCCCTGACTTTTTTGTTTTTTGTTTTTTTTTACACCAGTATATCTGAGCTCTTGTAGATCCAATTTTTAGTGGTGGAAACATTACTTGAGGAGGACTCAGAGAAGCATTGTCATTTGGATTGAAACTGAAGAGGCTCTGGGCAACTCACCAGCAGTCTAAGGGACACTCTGTTCCTAAAAGTAAGTGTTCTGCACTGTGACCCTGTCAGCTTCTTCCTTCTCTCTGAATCGTCTCTTGTCTTTTGACTTTGGCCCTAAGTTAACTACAGGAGCTCTAATAATCTCTCTAATCTGTTACCTTTTCTTCTGCTTTTTCTGAAATTGAGAGTGAAATCCATGTTTGCATAGAAGGAGAGAACAGGGCATTGTTAAAAGTAGATACTGATTACATGCAGAATATTTTCTTGCAGGAATAATAGGAAAATAGGATTACAGGACTACGGAATACAGATGCAAAGCAAAAGTTCAGTCGTTGGGAGAAATTATTTCCCCATTGACGTGTTTATTAGCAGTTAGAGTAATTTAGGCAAGAACCAAAACAGAGAAAGTAGCTGCAGAGCGTAGGCAGCTTGCTAATTTCTTGTTTGTGTGACCATAGTCAGCATTTGGATCCCTTGGGTCAGAATGACCTCTGAACTGAATCTGAATATTAGTTGCCAAATATGAGGCCAAGCCTAAGCCATTCTAGATGTCTGAAACCTTTTATTTCTTAAGTCTCTATAGAAAATGGGTTCATGGTGTTTCTTTCAAGATTTTACTGGAATGGATTATACTTGTATATGTGTACATATACACACACACAAAAATTTAATTAAAACACCTGATTTAGATACTTTCTATTGGAACAGATGGCAGCATCCTTGGTCAGTTGTGTCCTTTAGAAAATGAAGTTTTATTCATACCATGTATGTCACAGTAAAAATTCACTGGACATAGCTTCAATTCCTCAGTTAATAAATTACATCCTATAAATTTATGCCATTTATATCATTGAATTTCATTTTGTACTTGATGGCCTTAGGATCTTAAATTGCTATATTGTGCTTTTATAGAAACAATGGTAGATTTAAAAAACAAACAAACAAACAAACACACACAACAGGGTTCTTTTGAGTCAGAGTCGCTCTGTGGTTCAGGCTGACATTTAACATCCAGAATTCCTCTTGCCTTCGCCTTCTGAGTGTTGGGATTACAGATATGAGCCACTCCAGATAGGAAGTATTGTAAAAACAAAAACAAACCAAAACCAAAACAGACCCCCCCTCCAAACAATCCCCCCCAAAGCCTCCCACAAACCCCCAAACAACAGCAACAACCAGAACAAAACAAGCACTGTTGTAACATTGCTGCCCAGTCTCCTTCATAGCTGGCTTCTCTTTAAAGTCAGTAAGTTTAGTAAATAAAAGCATGTAAGACCTTAGTCAATGGACTGTACAGTGTCATCAAAAGTGGTTAGCATTGTCTGTGAAGGAATTAATTGCTGATGACTGTATTAAGACAAGTATGTTCATGTAAGAATGACAATTTCATTCTTAATTTGGATAGCAGATAGTTATAAATAAAGGTGACAAAGTTGTTTGCTTTGGTTTTGAACTGTGATCTTAATGAGAGCTGGTAAGTCTTCCTAGTCTTGCAGGCATTCAAGCATAACAAGTAATGTAGTTTTTCAGGGTAGGTTTCTCTTTGTGTCATTTTAGGAATATATGGAAAATAGGTCAGTAGAAAAAGTGCTAGTTTTCATGGTAGGTAGGAGTCTGGTAACAGGTTTATGTCTCATTTGAACCATTTCAACATCAGCAAAGTTTCTTTAGTGTCTTTGGTTATAAAAAAAAAATTCTGAGTTAGGTACTCACTATAGTGAGGAAATTTTGTGTTTCTTTGCTTTTGGTAGTGTTTCTTGTTTTGTGGGTTTCTTTTTTTTCTGATCTTGTTTGATTTTTTGAGATAGGGTTTCTCTGTGTAGCCTTGGCTGTCTTGGACGGCGCTCTATAGACCAGGGTGGCCTTGATTTTTATAGATATCTGCTTACCTTTGCCTCTCAAGCACTTAAAAGTATGTACCACTACTGCCCGGCTTTTGGTAGTATTTTGGATGAGAAACAGTTTGGTCTATATACAGTTTTATAGGTGAAGGGCTGGAGAGGTGATTCATGGGTTAAGAGCACCAGGTGCTCTTCCAGAGGACCTGGGATTCATTCCCAGCGCTCACGTGGCAGCTCATAACCGTCTATAATTCCAGTTCTAGGGCCTCTGATGGCTTCTTCTGGCCCTTGTCAGTAACAGGCACATACATGATAAATAGACATAAATGCAGGCAAAATATACACATTAGAATAAATGAATCAATAAAAGTAAATTCTTTATGTGAGGGGGTATTATGCCTTTAGTGTGAGCTAAAGAGAGGACAGTTACCTAATTAAAGTGTATGCACAGTTTATAGCTAACACAGGTTTATAGTTAGGAGTTGGTTAATTGTAAAAAGTTATTTCAACTTCTCTGCAGTAGGGATAAATTGTAAAGTACACATTTTGAAGAAACTGTAAAGCTACCAACTATTACTGTGTGAAAGTCTTTGCAGTATACCTGTTGTCTGTCACAGTGGCTTTCTGTTTGCTAGTTTGAGGAACGGTACCAATTCTCCTAGATAGTTGGTATAAAAATAAGAGAGGCAAAACAAGGGTATCTGATTTGGGTTTTCTTTAGAAATACAGTTCCTGACACTACTTGAAGACCACTTCTACTTGTTATTTAGGGCCTTATTCTCAAGGGTTTATCCTCTGTTTATCTTGGGTTAAAGAACTCATATACGTCCATTGTTTACAGGGAAACTAAGAGGAATAAGTGTTTGGATAGTATATAGTAATGATTTTCAAAGTGTCAGAGGAGGAGCCCTGGGCCTCTTTTGTAATAGTTAATCTGTGACGTCCAAGCTGCTCTCATAACAGCACGGATGTATTGGTATTCTCTTCACTGCTAACCGTTGTGACCAGTGCAGAGGCAGTGCCAGGTAAAAGTGTCCATTTAGTATGAATCAAGACAGGGGCACTGCATGCCATTATTCTCAGTGTACCCTTCCCCACCAGCTAGTGACAGCCCACCCCAGTGCCACCTAAGAGTATCTTTGGTGAAGCAGGATACAAGGCTAGCTTGTTAAGTCTTTGCTCTTAGTACTCTAACAAAATGGGACATACATACAGAGCACTTCTGCTCAAGGCCACGTATAAAGGGAAGACACTTGTGCTGCCTTCATTTTCATGAAACAGCTGTTTTTAATTGAAAGGCTACCTGGAAAACCATAATTCATCAGATGGGAACGTTTCACAGATATTTTCTGAAAGTAAATGTAGTTGAGTCTGTCACTTTCAAGAGAACATTTGATGTTTTTTTTTGTCAGTGATATAAATCAAGTGAAAACTATAGTTTTGAAAACCCATAGTCACAGTAATGAGTTTTGGTGCTTCTGAATACTTGTACTATTTTTGTATGTACTTCTTTTAATTTCTGGTAAGATTGGTGGTGATATCAGTGAATATCATTTCTGATATTTTCATGAAATGTCTCCACATTTGGAAGCTCTGTATAATTTAGTGAGCTGTTATTTCATGATAATCAATGCAGCATGTGGTGTTAAAGAGCCGTGCATGGATAATCAAAGTACAAACCAGAAAGATTTTTAAGGAAATATCTTAAAATTTTAATTGATGTGGCTTTAGCTTTTGCGTTGCAACTAAACTTTAAGAAACAGCTACTTGGAAAGGATACCCACAGTTATATGAAAAAGCAGTTGAGGCTGGGTGTGGTGTTGCGTGCTTATAATTCTAGTGCCTTGGAAGTAGATGCAGGAAAATTACAAGCTTGAACTACAAAGTAAGAGATTGTCTTTTTAAAAAGAAAAGAAAAATCTTTTTCTTTCTTTTTTCCTTTTTTTTTTTTACATACCCAAATTGGAGTCTAAGTATATTTCATACTCCAGGACCAAGATAACATAGTTCAAGAAATTAAATGCATAAATAGGTATGACAGAATACGTTTTGGTTAAGCAGATGTGGGAAGCTTGCAAAAAAAGTACTGTATACAAAGTTATCTTTATTTTGGAAAATGCAGAGGTTCTTTCCCCTTATAGGGAATATATCATTTAATTAAAATGTGATATACTTTTAAATGAACTAACAAATGTATATTATATATTTGTGTGGTTTCTGGACATGGAGTACAAGGCCTTATGAATGCTAACGCAAGTGCTGTGTCACTGAACTATGATCTCATAGATGAGAACACATAAACATAGAGTGAAGAAATGGCTCAGGTTAAGAGTACTAGCAGCAATTCCAGAGGATTATGGTTCAATTCCCAGCTCCTACATGGCTACTTATAACTCCAGTCCCAGGGAGATCTGATGACTTCTTCTGATTTCCTTGGGCATTGCATGTATGCGGTGTACATACATGCTCGCAAACACTCACACACATAAAGTAAATAAAATTCTTCACAAAACCACATAAACAAAGCTTTTAAGAGCATGAAGATATCCTGAGACCAAAACCTCTGTGAACTGCTGGCTTAATATTATAGGCCTGGATTTCTTTGCACGAAGTAGGCTGACCTGAGCAGACACTCTCTCCTCCTTCCTTAGGCTGACAGTTGGTGCCCGCCTATTTCTAAGGCCTGTCTGCATGCTGTCAGTCTTCTTTCAGTGTCACCCTTTTGCTCTTTGCTGGTGGCTTTTGTTTTTGAATTAAAATATTCTTTGTGTTATGTCACCAACACTCCTTTTTTCCTACTAAGTTTCTGAAATTAATTTTTGTCTAGTCATATCAGACATTTCTGTATTCCTTCCCCTGTATGTGGCATGAATCTTTTCTGTTGGTAAGCTAGAAGCCGTCATTGTCTGAGCTTTGACTCTAACTTGCTGGTAATTTTCACATACAGTCTTCCCTGAGTTGTCTCTTAGACCCTCTTCCCAGTGCTGTAGTTACAGTTCAGAATCCTGTACCATTTCTTTCATGAGATGTTAGACTAATTGATCTTTTTCTCAAAATGCTGCAGGCATCTTTTTTTTAAAAAAACCTCCATAGTACTAGTCTTTGTATGTTTAAAAAAGTGGCTACTGAGTAAAAGATGCACAACAGAGCATGGTGCTCAGGTGTTCTGTGCTATTCCTGGGCAATCTTATTTCTAGTTGCCTCAGATGGGAGGCAGTGACAGACCAAGACACAATTCTTCACATACCAGCTTGGTGAGCCAGTAAGTTTAATTGTAGTTACTTCCAAGAGGACCATCACTACCTAAAAGAGTCTCCCCTCTACTGGTGCTTTCTGTATTTTCATAGAGAAGGGGAAACTCGTGTACCTTCTTAGACCAAGCCTGTGCTTTCTCTCCTTCCTGTTAGGAAATGTCTTGTGTAGCCACACTGATTTCAACATGGCAGTGGCTAGAGAACAAAGCTCCTCAACGTTCCACTCTGTTCTCTGCCTCTTTCTCATTTCTTGTGTTCCCCTTTCCACATGATCCCTGAATCTTGATGTAAGATTGTTTTCTCTTATTTAGGACAGAACATTGTGCTGTTATCAACAGTAAGAGTCACACTTTATACCCTTAGTGCTTTGATTGGTTATAAGCCTCTGCAGTAATCATTGACCTACAAAGTGAAGTTTCTTTGTCTAAAAGCAACAGCAGTAATAATCCATGGGTATAAACTTAGCAGGCAGTTTGAAGGACTTTGCTAAATGGATATGAAGGAGTTCCTAAACATCCATCCATCCATCCATCCATCCATCCATCCATCCATCCATCCATCCATCCATCCAGCCAGCCAGCCAGCCAGCCAGCCAGCCAGCCAGCCAGCAACATATCCATTTAGCAACACCCAACAGCAGTAACTTTCCAGTAGGCTGTATGACCTCCTCAGGCATGGGCTCTTGGTCTGACTGCTGCGTACTTCCAAACATTAGTTTTTCCAGTGGAGCAGGTCTTGAAGGTAGTTGAGTGCACGCAGATCAGTCATGGCACTGTTGCACCACCAGTGTGCACATCTTGCCTGGTGTACTGATGGTTTTAACATGAAGGGTACATTGATGAGTAAGACCATTGGCGACAATTTTTCATCAGCCTTTGTGGTACCTTTCTATATGACAATCCTAGCTAGTAGAGGGCAGGTTTTGAACTCAGCCTATCATGATTTCTGCATGTCCTGTAACCTAAGATTGTGATGTCTGCAGTGATGGTCTTCCTCTCTAGTTTTGGTGTATGAGAGAACTGTAGCGCTGGCAGTAGCCTTTTTGCTTTGTGGAGCCTCAGTGATTTTCCTAGCCAGCTTTTGAAGAGGCAACCCACAAAAGGCACTGCAATTTTCACTCAGTAATAGAATGGTTTCTAGAAGTGTTTGATTCCCCCATCCCCATCTATGCAGGGTACCTTCATGCAAATTCTTTATAAAATTTTTTTAAACATTTATAAGCATAGGCAGTTGTACGCTTTTTTTCAGTCATTTTGTTGGCTGTTACTGGGACCTGACCCAGCCATAAACTAAAGAATTTCATAGTGTCCTTTGTCTATGCACCTTATGTGAATTGATTTTCTCATTTGTGCTTTTAATTGCTTTTACATGTTTTCAAGATGCTTTTCTATATCAGTGTGACAGAAGTTAGTTAGTTAGCTTTGTGTGATTGAAGTGAGGCAAGTGTTAGTCTTCAGGTAAGAATACTCAAAAAAGAAAGAAAGCGTTAGCTGCAGGGTCCAGAGCACCACAAGTGACCCATCACTTCTCTCAGTTGTTGGGCTCAAGCAGCTCCACGGGTAACAATGCGTATTTGTCTGTAACACACAGTCAGGGATGAGCTGCCTGTGCCTTGTGCCTCCTCAACCCTTGTCCTAGTCTGCTGTACTGTTGCTGAGGTAAAAATGACCGAAAGCAGCTTGTGAGGAAAGGGATTATGATGTCGCACATGTCTTATCATTGAGGGAATCCGGACATAGGAACTGCGGCATGGCGGACAGCTGCTTGTTGTCTGGCTCCTTCGGACTTGCTCTGCTACCTTATATGACCCAAGACCTCTGGCCAGGGCTGCCACTGCCCACAGTGAGCTGGGCCCCTAATATCAGCAGTTAAGAAAATGCCACACAGACATGCCCACAGGCCAGTTCCTTGAGGATCCCTCCTTCCAGGTGTGTCAGGTTGGCTACTGAAGCTGACACCTTCTATTTCCCATCCCCCAGGGGCTAGGTGGAGCTAGCTCTATGCCTCAGGAGTTGTGCTTTTGCTTGCCACAAAGGCTCTAAGCAGGCAGTGCTGCCAGTTGCTTGCTCATTGGCTACACTTCACTGGTGAAAGGGCCCAAGCTGGAAGATTAGTATGTACTCCCTGGGGGTAGGGTAAATAGAACACTCGGGATATTTGCCCACTCCTGGGACAAGTTAAATTTATCTGGTAGATGAATCTGCTGTATGCATTAAAGCTTTCCAGAGGCTCACAAGCACACAACTTGCTTATTGGCATTTCCCCTAGAAACTAGCACAACCGCAAATTGTGCCATATATGCTTTTGAGTGGCATCCACATGGTCCACAAGCATCCATTGCTCCAGTTCTAGGGAGTCTGATGTCCTTTCTGACCTTTGTGGCACTAAGCCCGCATACATGCACACAGTCAAAACACAGCATACACAGTGAGTTCTGGCTCTTCCTGTTCAGGGAGAGTTGAGCAGCCTTTTGTTAGGTTTTAGTGACTGTTCATGGTTCAGGCAGTCAAAGCATTTCCCCTCTTAATTTGTACTGTACTGTAGTCACAGTCTGTTTCTGTGCAGCCTTCCATTTGCCTCAGTCTACCCTGTGTGTCTGGGAAGGAGGTGTAACCATGTAGTCACCGCCTGGTGTCAGTCAAAGCTCCAGGTTGTCTGGTGCTTGATCTTCTCTCCTTTCTTCTTTGGTAGAGTATCTCAAACTAGCCTGCTGAGTGAGACTTTGCTTGTCTCTCTTTTCCTCAGGGTTAGCTAGAGTGCCATTACACTTAGTGGGAATTCTAACCTCGGAGTGTGAAGCTTTCATTCAAGGGTTTTAAACCAAAGGTTCCATCTAAATCCGTGAATGAAACCTTTGTTTAAAAATCATATTTCTTTTGAATTATTCCATTTAAAGCCTGTAATGAAATATGTCATTGTAATTTTTAAATAAAGTATTCACTTCACCAAATATTTGTTGAACATTTACAGTATTTGATTATTAGATTTTTACTCTTTCTGTTGTTACATAGGCTGTTACCTGCTTTAAGAGATTCTGTAGACATTTGATAATATCATTTGCTTTAGGAACTGGTAGAACTAGAATTAGAGTTGAAAGGAATCTTTCAAGAGCCTCCAGAATGCATGCTCATTTCCTGAGACAGACTAGTTTCGTTTGCTTTGATACTGTTAAGAGGGCTCAGGCAGTCTGCAGAGTGAAGACTGCCAGAAATGTGTGGTAGGCTTTATGTGTTCAATTTCTTAAGTGAGTTGAGGCCACTGTTGTTTGCAGGCCTGTTTTGGGATTTTCAGCTACATTTGGAAGACTTTTAAAGCATTGTCCTAAAGAACTAAGAGGCAGTGTTTGGAATCTGCTAGAATGAGGTCTTTACTGTTTCTGTGTTGTTGTGCTGTTTTGTCTTTGTCTGATATGTTGGTGGTAAAGGTGATGGTGGGGAGATAGACCAGGCCAATAGTTAGTTAATTTGAGATTAAAGTTCTAGAGCTCTAAGATCTTTTTGGTCTAGCTGAGGTAGAATTTAAACTCCCTATCAAGCATCTTAAGTTTTTCTCCCTGTAATTTTCCTCATATCTAGATGAAGCTGTACCTCTTGAAAACATCTAACAAAAAACATATTTTCTATAAATAGGAACGAATGAGCAGGACCCGGGGAAGGTGCATACTTGTGAGACGAGCATGTGGGAAGTTGAGGGAGAAAGATTATTGGGACTAAACACAGCCATGTTTTAGATAAAACAGGACCACTTGTTTGGGCTACGTCTGCCTAACACATAATGATTTTGTTTGTTTGTTTTTCTGTGTAGTCCTGGCTCTTACTCTGTAGACCTGTGAACCAGGCTGGCCTCGAACTCAGAGATCTGCCTGCCCCGACCTCTCAATTGCTGGGGTTAAAGGCCTGTGCCCCAATGGCCAGCTCACATAGGAAATTCTTGCCATTTAGCAGAAGTTCTAAACCAGCAGGGGAACATTCCAGCTCTGGCCAAGGTGAAAATGGTTGCAGGCTCTTCAGAGGTCTTTGTGTCTTGTGGTAGCATGTCTACTTGTTTTTAATTTTTACATGTGTCCAAAAAACTAACAGCAATCCAAAATGCAGAGAACTTGAATTTTAAGTGTTCCCTGTAGTTAGCAGCATGGTATTTAAGTAGTAGACTCTGGAGTTCTACTTACTCTTGTATTTGAATGTGTACTGGCTGGTTTTGTGTGTCCAACTGACACAAGCTAGAGTCATCAGAGAGAAAGGAGCCTCGGCTGAGGGAATGTCTCCATGAGATCCAGCTCTAAAGCATTTCCTCAATTAGCAGTCAATAGGGGAGTGTTGCCCCCTTGCCGGTGGGTCCATCCCTGGGCTGGTGGTCCTGGGTTCTGTAAGAAAGCAGGCTGAGCCAGCCATGTGAAGCAAGCCAGGAAGCAGCACCCTCCATGGCCTCTGCATCAGCTCCTGCCTCCAGGTTCTGCTTTGTTGTAGCTCCTATCCTGACTCTTTGGCGATGTGGAAGTATAAGTTGAATAAACCCTTTTCTTCCCAACTACCTTTTTGCTTACGATTTTGTCATAGCAATAGAAACCCTAACTAAGAATGGTTTTGTTTCTTTGTGTTGTGAGCTTTTTGATTTGGTTGTTTTTATTATATCATTTTCTGTCTTTTTGAATATTAGTTTTTCTCATTATTAAAATGGAGATTATAAAAATACTTTCCTTACAGTTTTAAATGAAAGGAATGACTAAGTTTTTAGAACAGAGTCTGTTCTAAAAAGTGTTAGCTAAAGAAATCAAATACACAGTGCTGATATAGTAATAGTTCTGATTATAGAACATTTGGATATCAGCATGTTAACCCCCAATATCAGAACATAAGAGTAAGTAGTTTCGAATAAAGTCATTTCCCACAAATTACTTCAGTGTTGTTTTTCAATCTACATTCCTCCTTTACTTCATACCTCCTCTTCCCTTTCCTCCTACTTAAAAGTGTATTAGGGAAGGAATGAGAATGAACAAATTAAAAAATATGTGAATAAATAAATTTTGTAGTATATTGATGTCCGTTGTCATATATGTGTCTTGACCAGGACAGTAAGTATAACATTTTACTATCTAGGAAGTACTCTAGTAGTGAGTGATGATAAGCAGTATATGATGTAGTATTAAGCAGCTAATCTGAAAGCATTCCAGGCAGAAAGTGACTATTGTGTTTTGGAAGGATTTTGGTTTTGTCTCATTGTACTTTCCTAAACTGTTTTTTTTTTTTCTAGGCTTTAAAATGTTTTTAATTTGTTTTTTATTTATTATAATGTTTTTCACTTTGTATCCCAGCTGTAGCCCCCTCCCTCAACCCCTCCAATTCTCACCCTCCCTCCTTTCCTCTTCTTCTATGTCCCTCTCCCAGTACACTGATAGAGGAGGTCCTCCTCCCCTTCCATCTGACCCTAGCCTATCAGGTTACATCAGGACTGTCTGCCTTGTCTTCCTCTGTGGCCTGGTAAGGCTGCCCTCCCGGCACAGGGGGAGGTGATCAAAGAGCCAGCCACAGAGTTCATGTCAGAGACAATCCCTGTTCCCCTTACTAGGGAACCCACTTGGACACTGAGCTGCCATGGGCTACATCTGTTCTAGGTTATCTCCATGCATGGTCCTTGATTGGAGTATCAGTCTAAGACAAGACCACTGGGCCCAGATTTTTTGGTTCTGTTGCTCTCCTTGTGGAGTTCTTGTCCTCTCCAGGTCCTACTATCTCCCCCTTCTTTCATAAGATTCCTTGCATTCTGCCCAAAGTTTGGATATGAGTCTCAGCATCCGCTTTAATACTCTGCTTGGTAGAGTCTTTCAGAGGCCCTTTGTTGCATGCTCCTGTCCTCTTTTTCTGTTTTCTCCGTCTTCTGAGGTCTATCCTGTTTGCCTTTCTGAATGAGGATTGATCATCTTACTCAGGGTCCTCTTTCTTGCTTAGCTTCTCTAGGTGTACAGATTTTAGTATAATTATCCTATATTGTCTATCTAATATCCACTTATAAGTGAGTGTATACCCTGTGTGTCTTTCTGCTTCTGGGATACCTCACTCGGGATGATCTTTTCTAGTTCCCACCATTTGCCTGCAAATTTTATGATTTCCTTGTTTTTAATTGCTGAGTAGTAATCCATTGTGTAAATATACCACAATTTCTGTATCCATTCCTCAATTGAGGGACATCTGGGTTGTTTCCAGATTTTGGCTATTATGAATAAAGCTGCTACGAACATGGTTGAGTAAATGTCCTTGTTGTATACTTGATCATCTTTTGGCTATATGCCTAGGAGTGGTATAGCTGGATCTTGAGGTAGCACTATTCCTAATTGTCTGAGAAAGTGCCAAATTAATTTCCAAAGTGTTTGTACAAGCTTACGTTCTCAGCAGCAATGGAGGAGGGTTCCCCTTTCTCCATATCCTCTCCAGCATGTGTTGTCACTTGAGTTTTTGATCTTAGCCATTCTGATAGGTGTAAGGTGAAATCTCAGGGTCGTTTTGATTTGCATTTCCCTGATGAGTAAGGACATTGAACATTTCTTTAAGTGTTTCTCTGCCATTTCTTTAAATGATACTCCTCTATTGAGAATTCTCTGTTTAGCGATGTACCCCATTTTTTAATTGGATTACTTGGTTTGTTGGTGTTTAACTTCTTGAGTTCTTATATATTCTGGATATTTGCCCTTGTCAGATTTAGGGTTGGTGAAGATCTTTTCCCAGTCTACAGGCTGTCGTTTTGTTCTGATGACAGTGTCCTTTGCTTTATAGCTTTTCAGTTTAATGAGGTCCCATTTATTAATTGTTGATCTTAGAGCCTGTGCTGTTTGGTGTTGTGTTCAGGAAGTTGTCTCCTGTGCCAATGAGTTCAGGGCTCTTCCCCACTTTTTCTTCTAACAGATTTAGTGTGTCTGGTTTTATGTTGAAGTCTTTAATCCACTTGAACTTTAATTTTGTGCAGGGTGATAAGTATGGATCTATTTGCATTTTTCTACATGTAGATATCCGGTTAGATCCATTTGTTGAAGATGCTATCTTTTTTCTGTTATATGGTTTTGGCATCTTTGTGAAAAGTGTCCATAAGTGTGTGGATTCATTTCTGGCTCTTCTATTTGATTCCATCGATCCACCGTTCTGTTTCTATGCCAGTACCATGCAGTTTTTATTACTGTTGCTCGGTAGTATAGCTTGAGATCAGGAATGGAGATACCTCCAGAAGATCTTTTATTGTAGAGGATTGTTTTAGGGAATCTGGGTTTCTTGTTACTCCATATGAAGTTGAGAATTTTTCTTTGAAGGTCTGTAGAGAATTGTGTTGGTAATTTGATGGGAATTGCATTGAATCTGTAGATAGCTTTTGGTAAGATGGCCATTTTTACTGTTAGTCCTGCAAAACGGTGAGCATGGGAGATCTATCCATCTTCTGATATCTTCTTCTATTTCTTTCTTCAGAGACTTGACTTTTTTTCATATAAATCTTTGATTTGCTTGGTTAGAGTTACACCAAGGTACTTTATGTCCTTTGTGGCTATTGTGAAGGGTATTGTTTCCCTAATTTCTTTCTCAGCCCATTTGTCTTTTGTATACAAAAGGGCTACTGATTTTTTTGAGTTAATTTTGTATCCAGCTACTTTGCTGAAGGTGTTTATCAGCTGTAGGAGTTCCCTGGTAGAATTTTTCAGGTCACTCGTGTATACAATCATATCATCTGAAAAAGCGATTCTTTGACTTCTTCCTTTCCGATTTGAATCCTCTTGATCTTCCTTAATTGTCTTATTGCTCTAGCAAGGACTTCAAGAACTATGTTGAAGAGATATGGAGAGACTGGGCAGCCTTGCCTGTCTCTGATTTCAGTGGGGTTGATTTTAGTTTCTCTCCGTTTAGTTTGATGTTGCCTATAGGCCTGCTGAATATTGCCTTTACTGTGTTTAGGTAAGTGCCTTGTATCCCTGATCTCTCTAAACTGTTTTCTTAAGGGAATCATTGGTTCACAGTTTGGCCTAAATCCACACCTTGCCATTTATCCCATAAAACATTTTGGTGATACGTAAAAGTGGTAACTGGTACAGTATAGTGAATTTAGTATGTATTGGTCACTAGTGATTGCAGTACGTTGATTGGAATTCTCATTGCCTGGCTGCATCTTACATGGGAACTGAACTGCAGAGGCCTCTATTATGTATCTGATTATGGTGTTGCCTGCTTTCCACTTATTTTCTAAGGAACATTTATTTTATTTCATTTTGAGTTACATGTGGTACATTTTATTTCTCCCATTTTACTAGATAAGAGAACTTAATTTTCTGTGGTGTTATTTTTAAGCAGTTTAAAAAATTTATTTTCACCATCAGTACCATGTATGATTAAAACCACAGCCAGTAATGTTTTATTCTGACGTCATCACACTTGTTTGTTGAATTCTAACTACAGAGGACCGTGAAGGAGAATTGCAGCAATGTGGGCAAGAGTTAGCAGTGGTGTGATGAACAAAGGCACTGCTAGTGCAGGGGGAAGTGAGTGGATTTTAAGTATGTTTAGGGAAAAATTTCTAGGACCTGATTGTTAATTGGATATGGTTATGGGGTAGAAAATTGGGCTACGTGGAAGGAGCATTCAAATGGATCTGGCTCACCTGTGCAATTCGTTAAGTAGACTCTTTGATGATAAGTGTCGGGTTGGCGATAGTTTACTTTCAGCTTCCTTAAACTTTAGGTGCCCAGAGAAGCCTCAAAGGGTAGCTCTCCAGTGCAGTTAGGTCTGTGGAGAAAAACTTAGGAAGGAGGCTCTATCATACGTACTTGTTCATCATTGGCAGGCGTGACTAAGTGGAAGCCAGGGAGGTGGGTGACGAAAACAAGAGAGAGAATAGACTGCATAGATGAGAAAAGAGATGTAGGAAGACCTTGAAGAAATGTCAGCAGTCCTCTCTCCAGTGCAGATAATGAGCATTCAAGAGCAAAGAAGCTCAAAAGAATTGGAGGTAGGAAAAACAAGAGGAAGAAGCACTGATAATGTAGTGTTGCAGAAGCAGGATAAAGTGCTTTTCCCCATGAAGTTCCATGTAATACGTATTTAACACCCATTTACCGCATCCGCCGTAACATTTGTTTTCACAGGTTTGGAATTTTTGTTTTAAGTTGTAAAGGATGTTAATACTGCATCTTACTTGTCTTCAGCTTTTCACAATCATTGCAGCAATTTTGAATTGTATCTATCGATTCTCTGCCTTTTGGCTAAGATCAAGTGTAGTATCTGTTCTTGTTCTTATCAGTTGAACTGTATTTATAGGTTAAGTAAAAGAGATTCACATTAATAGGGAGAAAGATGAATAAAATTGTGTTATTAGCTAGCTTTGATGCCCAAACGAAAATTTTATAATTATTTAGCAATATTTATTTTTAAAAGTATATATTTTTGGAGGAGGCATAAATCTATACTTAGTGTCATTCTTATTTGAAGTTACAGAATATAGTGTAATTAAAATCCTCAAAACTTTGGGTGGATTCTGGTGTCAAAATCTTTTTAATTGTGAAGAAGTGTCTGGTGACTTGGAAGATGTGGACAGTTGCATAGCTAACTGTGAGCGAGCACATGTGGCTTGAAGGCGCTCCTCTGTTCTCGTTTTAGGAGGAGTATGCGAAGGACTCCTATCAGCTCACCAAAGAGATGACCATCCTGGCTGTCAGTGTGTCTCATCTATAGAGCTCCAGCTGTCTCTGAGGGACTTTGGGTTAGATTCAGGTTCTGTGAATGCTGAACAGTTACTTAGAGCATGAGCAGTACAAAAACAGCTAAGATTTTAGATCTGTAGAAGTCTGAACATGCTTAAGTTTCGAAATGCTGTTGTGAGGCTGCTGCTATTTGTAGTGGCAGAGTTAGAAAGGAGAATAAGGTATATTCTTACCCTCATGGGTCTAAGCTAAAGTAGTCATAGATAAGACATGTGATGACAGGGGCAGTGTTTGAAGTATAAAGACAAAGGGGAGGAGCCATCTTTTGTGGAGATGGCTTTTTAAAGTGCTAGGTATTTAACCCAGGCCTTGAACAGATTCCCTTCAAAGGAATTAAACTCTCAGTCTTCTGTGCACCTTTATTGCATTTGTGTGTTTGTTTGTCTTTGTGTGTGGGGTTTAGAGGACAAAGTTCTAGAGATGGTTTTCTTTTATTATGTGGGTTTTGGGGATGCATCAGGCTTAGCAGCCTTTATTGATCCATCTCTGCAGTTTCATATGCATTTTTAAAGTGAGAGTGGGATTACTTTAAACTTGAATGTTTGGAATTAAGCCTGTAATGTAAGAGGAATTATTACTTAAACATTGGTCACTGGTAATAAAGAAGGACTAATTTTCCTTTCAAAGGAAGGAAAAAGTGGTGCTCAGAACCGCTTGTTAGTTGTCATAGTAACTAGTACTGTAAACTTAGACTATATTGAATTCATGTTAGAAAACATTTGGCATCTTTTTATAAAGTCAGTTTTACACAGGAAATATGCACTTGTATTTTAGAGGTTGTTATTAAGAACTGATTTGAAGGGCCTGGAGGGATGGCTCAGTGGCTGGGAGCACTTGCTGCTCTTACAGAGGATCAGGGTTTTATTTCTAGCACCCACATGGCAGCCCATGCTTGTCTGTACCACAGTCTCAGGGATCTGGTACCCTTTTTTCACCACCACAGGCACCAGGCACACACAAAGCACCAATGCACATAAAACAAATCATTAAAATGAATTGATTTGAAAAATATTGTAGCACTGTAAGATCTGGTCAAATGATTTTAATTATGACTATTATTTGTCTCCTTTTTTGTTACAAAGATTCAATCAGATGTCAGCTAGAGTTGCAGTCATTTCAGGGCCCACCACAGTTTACAGTTTATTGTTAGCAGGATTATCTATTGAAAAGGAAGCTCTTTGAGGAGGCCCAGAATGTAATTAAAGCACGTTGCCTGGGGTAGAGCAGAAATTCAGGGGGACTGGAGCTCACCTGCACTTTTACTGGCCAACTTTTTTTTTTTTTTTTGACACAGGGTCTGGAGTTTGACAAGTAGGCTAGGCTGTCTGCACAGCAGGCTCCAAGGACCCCTTGACTCCATCTTTCTAGTGCTGGGACTACAGATGTTCATCGTCTTGCCTGGGTATAGAACTCGGGTCCTCATGCTTGTAAGGCAAACACTTTGTCAAACAAGCCATCTCATCTCTTCACCTGCACTTTTAACAGGAAGTTGCATATGAGTTAGTTTTGAAATGTCACTCAAGAAAATCAACATACACTGACTTCATATTTTTACTTCAGAATTTGTTGGCAACTGCCATTATAAGATCCTGTCTTATAAATTAGACATTGGAATACGGAAACAACTCACAACAGTGTTTCTGGTAACTTTTAATGTCTGAATAGCTTTCATTACTATGGCAAATCTAATATAATGTCTTATAATTATGTATTAGAATGATATTGATAGTGGCTTATGTAGTTAAAAATTTAAAATATGAATATTCAGATTGTGTGTATGTGTATGATAGAGAGACAGAGAGAGAGACAGACAGTCAGAGATGGGACAGAGACAGGCAGAGACAGAGCTTGAGATGCAATCCAAGGCCTCACACGTAGTGGACAGGTGCTCCAACAGTGGCCTGACTCCTGCTGTCCTTACCCTGTACAGCCTCTTATTATGACTGCTGGGCTTTGAACCTAGGATTTTGGGCATGTTAGGCAAGAACTCAACACCAGAACTATTTACCCCCCCCCCAATTTCCTTTTTCAGATAGCATCTTATTGTGTAGCCCAGAATAACTTTAAACTCATTGCATAGCTCAGGGTAGCCTCAAACTAATGGTGATCCTTATGCCTCAGCTTCAAGAGTGCTGGGATTACAGGTACAAAATACCACACCTCAGTTTATGTTATTTGAGTCAGTTTATTTGTGCAGCCCCGATGGCCTCAAATGAGGATCCTCCTGTCTTTTGATTATTGGGATTACAGTGGACTTCATCATGTCCAGCTAGCCATCATATTCTTTTATGTTTGTTTTGCTGTTTTGAGACAGTGTCTTTCTACGAAGCTGGGGCTGTCCTGAAATTTCCTATGTAGACTAGGCTGGCCTTGAACTCACAGAAGTTGGCCTGCCTTTGCCTCTGAATGCTGGGATTAAAGGTGTGTACCACTACACCTAGTTTTAGCTACCATGTTATAATCTAGACTTTTTTTTTTTAAGTTGAGACTATGAGCTGACTTTTACTGATGAAATATTTGGTTCTGTTTTGAATACTAAAGAGTAACTTTTAGTTGATGCACATTATATTCACTAGTGTTCCAAAAGACAGTTTTGAGCAGAGCATCCTGACCTCAGGAATTAAGTATAAAATCTGCTTGACAGCATACAGCTCAGTGGTAGAACACTTGGCTAACGTGAGGTCCTGGTCTAAGTCCCATTGCCACAAACACAGAACTAATCCATTTTAGTTGAGTTTATGCGACAACAACAACAATGCACAGCTTTCACTGCCAGTATGCAGGTTACCCTATTGGCTATATTAAAATATTTTGAATGTACTTTAATGCTCTTACGTTTAAAATGTATTTAAGTATAAGTTCAGAACACAAGTCTAAATGGAGACAATATTTGTTTTAAATACAAATTTGGATGTTCTTTGATTTGGAATGATGTCTTTTAGCTCATTTCATTAAGGAAGACTATTTAGATAATTGTTCCTTTACTTCAAATAGGTGCATGTACACTCTGTCTGTGGTGTGCTGCCCATTCTTCAGTAACTTGAAGTGAAGGCAGAGTCTCTAACTAAAAACATTGACTTAGATGACCTTTAAAGATGCTGAATTGAGCTGGGCATTGTGTCTTATGCTTTTAATCCCAGCACTCCTGAACAAAGAGGCAGATTTCTTTAGTTCAAGGCCAGCCTGCTGGTGTACAGTGTTCCAGGACAGCCAAGGCTACACAGAGAAACTCTGTCTTCAAACAAACCAAACAACATCCCTAATATTTATGTTACAGTTCAAAATGGAGGTCTGCTGTCTATTTGAATAACAAAATGTATGAAGGTGTATACTTGAAAAAGGAAAGATGCTCGTTGAGTTCACAGTTTTGTAGACTAGCTGTCTATATGCACCGCTGTCTCGAGCCCAATCCGTGTGATGGAGCAGGCGCAGGGCAGGTCACATGGCAGAGCAGGCAGGAAAGCACAGCAAGCTCAGGCCTCCTTTGCTAACAGCTTGTCCTGTGAGCATTCTCTCTGAGGGTTGTGCCTCCAGGAACTGTAGTATCTTGTTCCCTAGCCTCTGATTCATAAAGCTTCCATGGCACTCAGTGTTACTACCCTGAAGATAGCCGTGTGGCGAGACGCTCCAGCCACAGTCGGTCTGTGTCGATGTAGTGTGCCCATGGCTGAAGGACCCAGTTTGAAAGAATTAGTCATTTAAAAACAAAATCATTCGTGATTATACTTCAGACTTAGAAAGTGGACATAAATTAGAGAAATGTGCATGATAAAATTAAATGTGAATCTAGCAAAAATTTTAACAATTTTACTTAGTACTTGCCATGTACTAAGTACTTCATAACAGTATTGAAAAATGTAAGACCTTTATATTCCAAATTTGTTTCTGTGGAGAAATGGTTTCATATTATTTTAGTTTTATTTAATTTTACAGATGAAACAGGAAAACTTAGTTTCTTAGGTTTATTTCCATGGAAGAACAGTGAAGCCACAAGGATCTAGAAGGTGGGCTGCTGTAGCTAGCTCAGTTGCTAGAATGCTTCCTTAGCATTCAGGAAGCCCTGGGTTCAATCCTCACATGGCATAAACTAGGAGTGCTAACACATACCCATAATTCCAACATTTAGGAGGTGAAGGCAGGAGTATCAGAAGTTCAAGTCTAGCCTGGACTGTTATGAAGCCTTGTTTCAAAAGAAATTTTAGAAAGATCTGGAAGTTAGGGGATGGTAAAAGTTCTAAAGTGCATCTCTATCTAGTTTAGGGCTTGAAGTCATCAAGCAGTCTGCAGAGTGAATGTGTGGAGTTAAAGGCAGTAGGATGCCCTTACATACATTTGAGGACAAGGTAAAATCCAGCCTGGGGTCTTTTTCTCTTTCTTTGCAGGTGTTCATGGTGTCATTTCTGTCTCCCTCAGACCCTTGCCCCCATTTCCTTCCTGTCTTCCTTTCTTTCTGGAACTGAGGACCAACTCAGGGCAAGCACTCGAGCATTGAGCTAAATCCCCAACTCTAGTCTTTTTCTTTTTGAGGCCTGGTCTCTCACTGGCCCGGTGCTTTCCGAGAAAGCGAGGGTGGCTAGCCGTCAGACCTCAGGACTCCACCTGTTTCTGCTTTTCTGTCAACAGGGCTACAAGTGTGTACCACTACAACTAGCTTTTGAAATGTTGAGACAGGGTCTGTCTGTATCTCTGGTGGCCTGGAACTGGCTGTGTAAATCACGCTATCCTTAAACTCACAGAGATCCACTTGATGCTGTCTCCCAAGCCCTGGGTTTAAAGGTGTGCACCACCCTAAGCAACAGCCAGCTTTTCTCACGGCTTATACAGATTGAACGAGGGTCCTTATCCTTGTAGGGTAAGGTGTTACTCACTAAGCCATCTCTCCAGGACTCTTTTTTTTTTTTCCCCTTTTGATTAGAATTTTTCTTTAAATGACAGACATGTTTGTACAAGTAGAAAAGAAAACCTAACATTGTTATATTTTAGTGATTGGAGTACTTTCATGCTTGCTAATAGGTACCAATAGTAATTTTAAAGACTTAATGACTTTTAATCTGAAGTCTAAAGATTGCTAGCCAAACATGACAGCTATGTAAATTTTTAGTATAAAATTTACCATGGTGGCCTGATAATTCTAAAAAATGGCATATTTTGTTCAACAGTTTATTGCTATACTGATATTATAGAACGATGGTGGTGTTTCAGTGAAATGCAAGTTTCATAGCTGAGTGCTGTTGTTAAAATACAGCTGCCATGATAGTGGACATTTACAAATGAAATCATTCAAATCTTTGTATTTTCTTTGTATTTCTGACTACACCAGACAGTCACCTTATTTTTATCTATTTTTACTTTGGTGAGTACATGTTTAGCTCTGTTCATGTAAATGTACATGTTCACATCTGTTTCTCCTGTAGCGCTACATGAGTTAATAATCTCAAGTGAAATTAAATAATCTTCTTATTCTGATAGAGAAGAAAAAAACTGGATCACTTACCAGTAACTGGAGTTCTCCTATTGGGTAATCTCCACAGATCCACACTCTTTGAAGCTATGTGAGTGCCTCGAGGACCAAGGGACCGTTGCAATCCCATTTCAGGAAGGTAAGTGAGTGCCTGCAGCATGTCTCTAGCCTCCTAAGCCCACCCCAGCTTTCTTCCGTGTGCATCTGTGCTGCATGCCTCAGTTCCCGTGGATGTGCTTCATGAGGATCCTCAAGATGGACAGGAGGAAGGGGTGGATCTGTGAGGGAAAAGACCCAATAGGAGAGCTCAAGTTACTGGTGAGTAATCTGGTTTTCACAGACGAGATGGCTTTCTCTCAAATTTCTTCTCTTTAGGAGAGTAATAGAGTTGTTTTGGATAACTTTTTTTTGTATGTTATGAAAGCTATTATGATACAAAAGCAAACTACTAATAGATATATGCATAGGATAACAATGGTTCTAACGAAGTGTTATTTACATAACTTCCACAAATATGTTTTAGGTAGAAAGGCTACATGTTGAATTTATTTACATTGTGGTTTTTAGTGAAATACTTCAACTGTAAACTTTTCACATACCAAATTTGGTCAGATTAACTTGGCACAGTGTCCTGAACAGTAAGAGTGGATTTGTTTGTTGGAGATGGGTACTTACTGTTTGACCAGGTTGACCTTGAACTCACAGAGAGCAACCTGTCTGTGTCCGTCAAGTGTGGAGAGTACAAGTTTATGCCACCATGACTGGCAGTTGGTTTTAATCAGCTAGCACTTGTTCCCCTTTCTTCCTTCCTTCCTTCCTTCCTTCCTTCCTTCCTTCCTTCCTTCCTTCCTTCCTTCCTTCCTTCCTTCCTTCCTTCCTTCCTTCCTTCCCTCCATCCTTCCTTCCTTTCTTTCTTTCTTAATTTTGAATACACCAACATACTCTGAACCATGGAGCTATGTTTCTGGTCTGACTAGCACTTTTAAAAAAGAGGTTTTTAGCTTTGTTGTTGAAACTGGCTGTTAGACCAGGCTGGTTTCAAACTCCTTGGGGAGCTGAAGCTGCCTGGAACTCCCCAGCCCTCTGCTTCCAACTCCAGAGTATGAGGATTGCAGTGCACCACCAGGCCTGGCTGACCAGTGTGCATTAGGAGACACAGTTTTCAGAGTCACTGAAGGTGTACCTGAAGCATGATCTTGGGAATGCTACAGTTATTTTTCCTTGTCACTATTTGTAATTGAGATCTCTGCTATTATGAAACACTCTGATTACTTAAGTTACAGGTTAGAATTCCCTGTGGCTGTCTGTCTGTCTTAACTACACACACACACACACACACACACACACACACACACACACACACACTGGTGCTGAATTATGTCACCTACAAATTTACTTTCTTATTTTCGGTTTCTCTTTTGTTTTGTGCTAGTATCAGGAACTATTCTTCAAGGGCACATAGAGCCTAAAACTTACATTGTTGGTTTATAAATTTTTCTTTTATTTCTGGGTATTTAAAGCCTGCCATAATTCTGTTTCATTCTCTCCATTTACCCTTACTGTCTTCAATTCGAAACTTTGCTTTTTGCTCTCACTTGGATAGTTTGGCTGGTGCTTTTCCGTTCTCTTGGGATGACTTCTTTTTGTACTTGAAAGCTGAAGCACTTGTACCCGCTTATCAGTCTTTTGGCCAGCATTGTTCATGTATATACCGGAGGAGGCCAGAGAGCAGTCTGTCAGTCATTGTCAACTGTTAATACAGCCTGGCTTTTAAAGACATGGCCTCTCACTGGGGCCTGGAGGACACTGATGAGGTTAGGATGACAGCAGGCCTCAGGAATCCTTGTGTCTGTGTCTCCCCAGTGGTAGGCTGACAATTGTGAGTCGTGCTGCCTGGCTTTTTCTGTGGGTGTCAGGGATTGAACTCAGGTCCTCATGCTCTCATGGCAAGCAACCGAGCTATCCTTCCAAGTCCCTGTTTCACCTGGTAGTATCTGTTTCACCTGTGTTTTTTCTGTGGCAGAGTAGAAATTTGGTGCTGTTGTCTTAATTTATGGAATGAACTTAGCTGAATTATTTCTGTGGCAACACTTATCTGTTCTATACTGCTTAGCCCTTTAAAAAGTTAGTTGATTATTATAATTCTGTGTTGCCTAGGCTGATCTTGAAACCACAAAATTCCTGCTTCAACCTCCTTAATGCTGGGATTATAGACATATGCCATCATGTGCAACACATCTTTAAATACTTAAACTGTTGAGTGCTTTTTGAGAGCAAGGACAAGATTTTACCGTTATCTCATATGATTTCTAAAGTTAGTAACTAATGCAAAAATATTCATTGAAAAGTTAGTTTTCTATATAAGTGCATGAAGGTACTTACCATTGTGTGTGTGTGTATGAAACATTCGTTTATGGCCATATAAATCCTATGTGAACGATATTTTTCTCTGAAAAAATATATTTTTGTCTTTAAAAACTGGCACATTGAAATTCTATCCAGTATAATACTAACTTCTATGGCACATTAAAAAAAGGGAATGTGCTTAGCTGGGCTTGGTGGTATATACCTTTATTCCTAGCACCCAGGAGGCAGAGGTAGGCACATCTCTCTGAGTTTGAGGCAAGGCTCATCTACAGAGTTGAGTTCAGGACAGCCAGGGCTCTGTTACACAGATAAATTCTATTTCTAAAAACCAAAGAGAGAGAGAGAGAGAGACAGAGAGAGAGAGAGAATGTGGCTTTAATGGCTAACAATAAGCCATCATTTTGTGATACTCTATGATGGGGGTCTTAACAAAGGACACAAGGTAACGAAGAACACTAGCAAGTCGAGGCACACAAATGGTGCCATGTCACCCCACAGAGTAAATTCATGTGGACATGGTTTGGGAATATGCATATGAGCTGTACAGCAAAGAGCTACTAACAGTGTCCAAAGATGAGTGAGCACACAAGGCAGATGGGTATGCACACTGATACCAGAGGAAGATGGAGGAGCTGAGCAACTTCCGGCAGCCAAGAGGAAAGCTGCTGCCAAGAAGGACAGTTCACACCTGGTCCCCTCACTCAAAACGGTTATGCTACAAAAGAGAGAGGGGTAGAGAAAGAGAGAAGGGCCAGGCATGATGGCACACTTTTAAACCCAGCACTCTGGAGGCAGAGGCAGGTGGATCTCTGAGATGAGGACAGCCTGGTCTTCATGGCAATTTCTAGGCTGTCTAGGGCTATACAGTAAGACCCTGTCTCAAAATAAGAAAAAGAGAATGTGTAATTTTGAGACTATTTATTATATAATACACCTACTTTACGACTATTATACAGTCTTAATGAAATAAGCTACAAAGGTCACATACTTCATTTTTGAGGTTTGCATATCTTAGAAGATTATTGCTTGATTTGCAGAAACACTTATTTTTAAGAATACCGTTCAATTAAGGAGTAAATGAAGTTTAATTTTAAGGACATTAAATGATGAAATGTTCTTTGACAGATTGAGTATTTCCTAAATGATCAAGAGAAAACCAGTTCAGATCCAATCATTAGACGAGACAAGATGAAAAAGAGTTAGTCAGATGACCTCGTTGTGACTTTGAATCTGCTGCAGCACATCACTGTGAAGTCTTGTTTACTCTCAGCATGCGTGGGATGGCATGGTTAGAGCGGCTCTGCTGACACTGCCTTTCTTCTTTGAAGACATTTGTCAGAACACTTCAGTGGGAAGCATTGGAGTTCAGGAATAGCTGCAGAAAAAGTAGATGTTTGGGTAGGACATATGTAATGGCCAGGGAGGGAGAGAAAGAGCAAAGAGAGAACAGATGTTAATTTTGAATCCCATTTAAAAAGGGATTACAGATTAAGCAGGCTTTACCCATTCAAACACCTCAGTGTCATATTTGGCAAGAATTACAACAAGAAAGGGTTTTAACTGTGAAAGGTGGCACAGACCTCTAATCCCATCGGGGGTAAGAGGTCACCCCTTCACGCATGGGGAGTTTGAGTTCACCCTGGGTTGACACTGTCTGAAAAAAAACAACAAACAAAAAGTGAGTCTTGCTGGGCATAGTCGCTCACACCTGTAATTTGAGTGCTTCCATGGTAGACCTCTGCACCCAGACTGTATGTAAATTTTAAGGTGAAGACAAATCCATATTGTAGGAAAACTTTTTCAAACTAGATGTTACATGGAAAAAGACGTGGAACCTTCCTAGCTCAGCCTTTTGAATCATGAATTCATGCTTGCACCTGGTAATTTCATTATTTTTTCCCCACCAAATAATACTACCAGTTATATGTACATAATACTATATTTTGTTTATTTATCTGATGACAGATATTTTGATTGTTTTCACTTTGTGCCTATTGTAAATAGTCCTGCTAGGAATATTGTATTCAAAGTTTTGTTTGAGGAGGCTATGGTGTGTGTGTGTGTGTGTGAGAGAGAGAGAGAGAGAGAGAGAGAGAGAGAGAGAGAGAGAGAGAGAGAGAGAGAGAGAGAGACTGACTCATGTTGTGCAGGCTAGTCTGTAACCCCCACATCCTTAGTACTGAGATTTTGGGCATGTGCTGCTTTGTCTGTTTTGTTTGTTTGTTTGTGTTACTGGGGATCAAACCTAGAACCTCATGTTTGCTAAGTAAGCATGCTGTTAGTGAGTGTCATCTCGGACCTTGTATGTTAGTTTTTGAACATTTGCCTGGAACAGAATTGCTAGGCAGTACTAACAGCTCCAACTTTTACCTTTTAAGGAATTGTTTGGCTATTTTCCAAAGTAGTAACTCTATTTTGCTTCTTACCAATAATGAGTGAGAGCCAGTTTGTGTGATTGTTGTTGTTTTTTAACAAAGCAGAGTTGGAATTTATTATGTATTTTACAAATGGATTAATTATTAACAGTTAATAGGAAAGGGATAATGAGGAAAGTGAGAGTGAAAGCATGATGTAAATGAGACAGTGAAAGGGTGGTATGGTTCTCCTGAGGAGCTGTGCTTTGCTGTCCTTACAGTGATCATGTCATTTTGGTGGGCTTTGACGCTCTTACCTACCAAGGGAACCAAAATGAGCACCTAATAGGATTACTATTGATAAGTTAAATAGTAGATCACAGGGTACTGTTCTAACATATTTCTTCCCTCTGTCTCTTCTCTGGGAGTCCTCCTTTATCCTCCCAACTCCTCTCAAATTCATGGCCTCTTATTCTTTAATTATTGTATATGCACACCAAGTTTATAACAACACCCTGTTGAGTCTCTTTATTATTGCTCAATGTATATGTGTTTAATGGTAATCACTTGGGATGAAATAACCTATCAGGAGGCTCACCCATGGAGAACTCTAATTCTCCCTGAGCAACCATTAATTGCTTGCAGTTCTCTATCTGGGAATCAGGTCTTGTGAGATTTTGCCATTCACATTGGCATGTCAACTGGTGGTGCTGTTTCTTCAGGTCTTGTTTAGGTAACCATATTGTGTATTGTTGAGATTTTGTTGGTGCAGTTTCCCTGTCAAAGAAGACACTATCCTTAGCAGGTGTTCTTTGTCTTTTAGAGCTCTTCACCCCATTTTCTATTATGTTCCACTAGCCTTACAAATAGGCTTCTGTTGCAGACTCACCATGGAGCTGAGTACTCCACTGTCAGTTACTCTTGCACTTTGATCAGCTGTGGCTTTCTGTAATGGTCGTCTTCTGCAAAAAGAAGCTGTTTGATGAGGGATGAGGTGAGGGCTATGCTTACCTGAAGATGTAAGGATGAAGTAGATGCAGTTAGGAATACCTCACAGGTAGTGGGCTAGCTTTACAGTCCCATGCATGAATAAGTTTGTTCGTTTTATTTTGTTTTGGTGCTGGTTGTTTGTTTTAGATAAAATCTCATTATGTAGTCCTGGTTGGCTTGGAACTCAATTTGTGGAACAGATAGGTCTTCTTTTGCCTCCCGATTGAGGCATGTGCCACCATGCCTGGTACATAAAGAATAGTTTTGGTGGTGGTGTTTGTATTGTGTCCTGGAGTTTATCTAGGTAAATCTCATTGGCAGCTATTTCAACAGGGCTGGTAGTTTTTAGAGAGAAGATTCTGTCTTGATCTTTTATATTGTTGGTATTTTTGTGATTAGATCTAGGCTTTTGTTAGTTCTGAGTCTGATATGGACAGAGCAGGTTGGGGCAGAAGAGAGGATGTGCAAAAAGGTCGGGTCTGGAGGCTGGGGAGGCTTGGGTGCCATGAAGTCAGGTGTGCTGAGGGGACTGGGCTGGTGGTGTACAGGATGTGTTTTTGTTCCATACCTGGAATGTGGGGTAGATCTGGCTGGGTGGAAAGGTTGGATGTGGCGCTGTGGGAGAGTCTGTGGTTTCAGAGACAGGGGAGGATCCTGGTCTACGCCTAGAATTGCTTTTTGGTGTAGACAAGGAAGGGCAGGCTTGACTGGAGCACTGGTGTGGGACCAGGCTAGGTCTGGTGGCTTTGGGGAAAAGGAGTGGATGGGACGTTGGGAGAACTTACCTGGAGGGGTTGGAAGCTGAGCAGATGGGACCTGGTGGGTTGTTGCTTGGCTGTGGTGTGTAGACCCTGGAGAAGAACATGAAATGTCCGTGTACTGAGTGGGATCAGGAATCATGATTTCAGTACTTTAAAAGAGCAAACCCCAATTTTGTACAGATTGATACAGAGAAGAGTGTAAAAAGGGGGAAGTAGCCTTTGCTTACTAAGGCAAATGTTACCTTGAAATCTAGGGTAAAAAGAATACACAAAGGGAAATGCATTGTGTCCATACTCATTTTTGGACACAGACACGAAAATTTTAAATGTAATAAGAATGTAAGGATAGCGTAACATTTGGAAATTACTTACTTAATTTGTAAGAAAACGTAACAAAAATTCTAAGTTTAGTAAAGCAAATTATAAAGATTTAATACTCTTTCATAGTAAAAATTAATATATAAAAGGTAACTCAAAGAAGGCATTAGACAAGTCATCATTTGGCTTTTTTTTTCCCGATGTGTTGAATGACCTTTGTGTGGAAAATACAAGTATAATAATGATCATTACAGTCTTGGAAACGAGACAGGACTCACAGTGTTAGTTTAAGTCATTCGTGGTGTGGTCCCATATATAACACTCCATACACATACTGTAGTCCAGTGCCTAAGAGGATCCAAGGAGCAGGAGTTTGAGAATATTTTCAAGTCTACTGAAATAGTACCCAAGTATGGCTTTTAGGCTGAATTGCTACATGAAATAAAAATAAATAATGCAACATATGACTATTTTAGATAATGTTGAATAAAAGTGAGAAACAAAAGCATAAATTATTCATAGGAAGTTTATGGATATATGAATGATAAGAGTTTCTTTTTTAAAAAAGATTTATTATTTGTTATCTATCTATCTATCTATCTATCTATCTATCTATCTATCTATCTATCTATCTATCTATCTATCTATCTATCTATACAGCATTCTGCCTGCATATGGGCCTGCATGTTAGAAGAGGGCACCACATCTCATTAGAGATGGTTTTGAGCCACCATGTGGTTGCTGGGAATTGAATTCAGGACCTTGGGAAGAACAGCCACTGTTCTTAACCCCTAAGCCAGCTCTTCATCCCCCATTATAAGATTTCCTAACAATACTTATATTGAAAGCATGCTACTGATGAGGAAAGATCACCAGGGAACCTTCTGGTGTATGAGAAATGTCAGTATCCTGATCTGAATTTGTCATGTAGGGTGTGTGTGTGTGTTTAAAAATCAACCTTTATGGGCTGCAGAGATGGTTCAGAGGTTAAGAGCACTGGCTGCTCTTCCAGAGGACTTAGGTTCAGTTCCCAGCACCCACATGGCAGCTCACAGTTGTCTGTAACTTCAGTTTCAGGAGATCTGACACCTTCACAGACATATACATTCAGTCAAAACACCAGTGTGCATAAACTAAAATAAATAATTCTTAAAAATCAGGCTTTCAGTTTGTATACTTTAGGTAAGCTATACCTTAATTAAGATAATTACAACATTTGAAGTAGTTAATAAAAGTAAAGTTAGAATAGAGGTCAGAAATGCTTCCATGAATCTTAAAAAGTTGGCAAATGACAGAATGGTATTTCCTGCTAATGAGAAAAGAAAAAAAGTAGACTATTAAATTATCTTTACATATGGAAGGAAACCAGATTTGTACTTTAGACTACATTTAAAAATATATTCCAGTTGACTTCAATAATTACCAAAAGCTATGTTTTTCTTTCTCTTCTTAACTTGGAACAGTTTCTTCCTAGATTTCTCAGGTGCCATGGACCTGCTTGTGACCATGACTGACCCCATCTTCCTGGTTTACAGGTGTATGCCATTACTTCTGGATGAAAATCTAGAGTGTGTGCGAGTGCGTGTGCGTGTGCGTGTGCGTGTGTGTGTGTGTGTGTGTGTGTGTGTGTGTGCGTGCGTGCGTGCACTGGACAGCTTCTTTAATCACTCTTCACCTCAGCTTTTGAGAGTTTCTTTCTGAACTGGAAGCTCACTGGTTCTGCAAGGCGGGCTGGAGAGTGAGCTCCCTGTTTCTCTCCCTGCCTCTGGCTCTGGGGTTACAGGTGCACTTGTCTGTGCCTTTTGGGTCTTAGGTCAGATCCTCATGGC
This sequence comes from Pachyuromys duprasi, assembly GCA_028658305.1. Classification (NCBI taxonomy): domain Eukaryota; kingdom Metazoa; phylum Chordata; class Mammalia; order Rodentia; family Muridae; genus Pachyuromys; species Pachyuromys duprasi. The sequence continues at coordinate 9,160,179 of CM053752.1, forward strand.
CAGCTCTTTACCAATTGATCTATCTCCCCAGACCTCCACCCCAGACATTTTAACAAGAGGTAAACACAAAGAACAGGCCATTTTTAGATATGGAAAGTCTCTTTAGCAAGTCAAAAGAAGAATGAACCATCTACGATAAGTAATTTTGCCCCCTCAGAAGAGAAAACAAAGACATAAAGCAAAATAAAAGGTCCCTGGCTGGCTGGAAGCAGACCTGTGTTGCCTTTGTTATTCAGTGGATTTGTGTAGGCTGTGCAGATTGAGAGGCTAGCTGTGTTAGGTACCTTCTTACCTTGCAAACAATTCCTGAGAGAACAACTTAAAGATTTCTTTTGATTCACAACTTCAGAGTGTAGTCTAGGCTGCCCTTAACCATGCTGCAGCCTGTTTACCAGAGCTACTTGGAATGGAGGCCTGAGCCACTGAATTTCTCCATATTCAAGTTCAGGTGACAGTGTTCTATTGAGCTTTTGGATTCATACATATTTTCCTGTCCTTTTTTTAAAATCACAAAATCAATTGAAAAGTTTTTTGAAAGTAACATAATACTGGAATGTGGCCAGTGCATTTTACAAAGTGTATTCCTTCATAATTTCATATATGCATGTGGTGTATTATCATTCTACCCCTTCCTCTCTTTTCCAGCTTCTCCTTCACACCTTGTTTTTCTGTCTGTGTCATTAGATAACCCAAGTAGGAGGCCATCCTATGGAGGAGGGGCAACATCACAGAGTCCTAAAGAAAACTGACTTCTTTTCTCTTGTGGCTGTCAGAGGCCAAGAGCTTCTTAGTTAGAGGTGGGGCTCTTGTGCCCTCCCCCTCTATGCTTTGGGGCTAAATCTATCACACACACTGGGGTCACTCCTGCTTCAGTGCCCATTCACCTTGCACTTCTCTAGATGGGAATGACATGCTTCAGAGACTTCTCTTTAGTATTTGGCATTGTTTTGTGTATGTTTCTTTAAATTGAAGCAACATTTAATGTGACAGTTTCATTAATAAGATGCTAGCTTGTCAGTAACTAACACATTACTTAATTGTATGATGCTAGCTGAAATAATTTCTCCAGAGTATATGCTTTCATGGATGAAACCTCTAGTTACTGACCTGGTTTTTCTCCCTCATTTACTGAGAACTCTGTTATCTAGCCACAAGTTATTCTGTGCCTAAGTTTCTTCTGTTTTTGATTTCACCTGTAGTAGGACTTAAGAGCATATATTTTACTTTATCTAAGCTTTATTATATTAATACACGTGGGGGGCATATGTGCACATAAATTCAGGTGCCCACAGAGGTGAGAGGTGTTTGACTCCTGTGGAGCTGGGTTTTGGCCACTGGTCAGTTGCCTAATGTAGGAGTGCTGGGAGTCAAGCAGGCCCTGAAGAAGAGGATTCTGTGCTCTGAACCACTGAGCCATCTTTCTAGCCCCAAGAGTCTATGCTTTAATTGCTGGTATAGTTTTTCTGCTTTTCACAGTAAAACTCTAAAGGCCCAAACCTTGTCTGTTATGTTAAAAACACCTGTTTGTGTACTGATGAGGTAAAATCATTGTTAGAAGATCTTGCCCGTCAGTATATACATTTAAAGTGTGACTGTAAAATAGTGTTTTTCACAAGCAAGGTATAAACAACTCTTTGCCTGTGGGCTGCTGGGCCATTGTTTGGGCATTATGCTTGTGCTGAACACAGTTCAGCATAGATTCCTGACCCCATGTCCTCCTACTTTCTTATTTCATATTTCCATTCACCTGAGAATCATGGGGACCATATCTCTAAAGGATTGTTTCAATTCCATCACCTCACATCCCTCTAATGTTGCCATCCTAGGATGAGTAGTCATCATTTCTGCTTGCTTAGTGCCGTAAATTCTCTAGTGATTTCCTGATTTTACTTTGCTCCTTTCCCCATCTGTCTCCAGCTTGGAGCTAGGTAATTTTATTTTAATATCATATGTTATTTTCTTGAATAGATTCTTCCCATTCTTCTTAATTTCTCTCCTAATTTGAATAATATTGTAAGTTCTTTCTGTGTCTGATTGAAAGACAATGTGTAATCTGCTCTTTCCTGTGTCCTCAAATGACTTATACTATTTTCTTTGCACTCATTGCACTTGAATTTGCTTCCTGTTGCTCTTTGAATATGCCAGCTGTTTGCCCACAACTAAAAGCAAATTCATTACATTTTTTTTGTTTGTGCATGCATTTGTGTGTGTGCGAGCACACATGTGCCAGGGTACAGGTGTAGTTCAGTCTCTTCTTCCTCTCTGAGTCTTGGTGGTGAAACTCAGGTTCAGGCTTGCTGGCGGATGCCGTTACCCACTGAGCCATATCTAGGCCTGCGCAGGACTTCTGCCCATTGTCTTGTCTTTCATGAATGTCCTTCAGCAGATCCCTGTGTGGCTCACCTCTGAAGATTCTGCTGAAAACCAGCCAAGACGCTTTCATTTTTCTCTCTACAGAAGGTGGCATTTCTGAGTAACACTTTAGTCCCAGCTCACATTTTATGTTTTTCTTCTGCCACAATCATATGCAATCAGTATAATATATGTGTATATACACTTGTTTCACTGTGTTAATCAGAATACATAGCCTTGGAGGAAATATTCTTTGTATCTAAAGCAAGGGACTGGAAACTGTTTTAGTAAAGGAGTTTGAATGACTGAATGGATGACCAACACCAAGGTGATGGTTTAACTGCTTTATCTTTAAACTGCTTTAAAATACTGTTGTAGGGCATAATAGTGTGTGTGTGTGTAGTTTTAATTATACTTCATAAATTCTAAGCTTTGTAAGACTAGAGTTGGTTTTTAGCCATATTCCCATGCCCACATTGTTGTTATCTGTCATTAATATGCCTTATTTAGTTAGTTGCTTACTTTTGGGATTCACATATGCCAGGTATGTCATTTTCCACTGAGCTATATATCCTTAGACTTAATGATACATATTCAATGAGCAGTTATTGAAAGAATGAAGTTATATAAACTCATAGAGAGGTGTTTATTGTTAAAACATCCATACTAAATGATATTTTTATAACTGAGAGGTGGCTTAGGAGTTAAGATCACTGCTGCTCTTCAGAGGACCTGGGTTCAGTTTCAAGCACCCATATGGCAGCTCACAACCACTTATAATTCTAGTTCTGTAGAATCTGACATCCTTGTCTGGCTTCTGAGGGCTGTAGGATGCATGTGATACAAAGACATACATGCAGGCAAAATACTCAAAAACATAAAATAAATAAAATGAAAAAGAATTTTAAAAGTCCATGTTGTGCTTTATGTAAAACTAACTTTACTTAGAACTAGTAGTAAATACATCCCTCCAGGTTTGGCTTGGGGAAAGAAGACTGTAGTTAAGATATTGGCATCTCTTTTCACCTGGCCATCTTCACTGTTTGTAGTATCAGACTGCATACACATGCCCTTTAGCCTGGCCTCTTCCTTATGTCATTTCTAATACAACACTTGGTATGATGGGAATAATTTTCTTTCTTGGACGTACTTTTAGTACTTACATAGAATAAAATCCAGGTTCTTTAGCGTGGCCCCACCTGATAAGTCATGGTACTTCTCAAGCTTATCCCTTACAGTTCTTCCCTCAGTACTCCACCCTTGCTGATTTCCTTCAGCTCTATAACACACTTCTCTCCTTTTTTGTATATGTGGTCTTAGTTTTTGCTTGAAGTAGTCTTTCTCCCATTCTCTCATTGGGGTGATTTCATATATATATATATATATGTTTGTTTGTTTTTATTTTATGAGACAAGGTCTTTCTGTGTAGCCCTTGCTGGCCTGGAACTGCTCTGTAGACCAGGCTGAGCTCAGACTCACAGAGATGTGCTTGCCTTGCCTCCCAGATGCTGGGATTAAAGGTGTGTGCCACCACATCTGGCATATTTAAATTCTGGTATGTCATAGTTTAGGCAAATTCTTTGTTCAGCCTCACTTACTCCACACCTACTAAACCTCTCGTGGTGTTGCGATGGGATGGGGGATACGCTGCTAATGCTTTGTTTAGAATTCTATTTCTCTAAGCATGTTGGTTCTCAAGTAGTAAGTACTCCATAAATATTTGCTTAATCTGTGAATTAATTGTATCATAGAAGAAGGAAAACAAAAGAGAAAAAGTGTGAAAGGGAAAAATTAAAACATAAAAACCAGATCGAATGTGCTTTTTAAAACTATCAATGCCCATCATACAAGCTTAGCTATTAATTCAAGATTAATTTAAATACTGAATGCAGCTATACACTTGATGTCTAGAAAAACTCTAGAGCAAAATTGCTGAGGGATTTGAAAATTAAAGCTTTAAAGATGAGGTGAGAAAAAGTAGTACTTTTTAATAATCAGACATTTCGTTTGTAGTAGAACTACTAATTCTTATTTTTATGTTTAAGTTTTTCATATTGTCGGGTTTTTTAAAGCAAGTTCTCAAAGTGTTATCCATCTGGTTTCCATCCTCGGAGACGGATTGCTTCTCTCGGCTCCGCCTCCCCAGTGCTGCACGCTAGTCACACGCTACACTCTGCAAACACGCTGTTCTTTATTTCCGTTATTTATTTATTCTTAGATTATTTAGATATGATTGAATGTTTTACCTGCATATATGTGTGTGAAGAACTCATGCCTGCCATCAGTCTCTCTAGCCCCAAATTTTTATTTTTATAGGATGAAACATGTTATTTCTGTGGGTAAAAACACTTGCTAGCAAACACAGTGACTTAGTTAGATCCCATATTCATGTGGTGGGAGAAGAGAACCAACTGCTCCAAGGTGTCCTCCAGCCGCTACATGTGTGCCATGCATGCACGCCACCAACAAAGAGAGAAATATTTAAAAAAATTAAAATTGAGGAAAACGATGGTGCATGAAAGTATGCAGTGTGTGAACTGAAGAACTTGAGGGACAAGCAGATACAGTAATAGAGTGCTTTAATATCAGCAATGATGAAAGACAAATATTCTTTTAGTCCATGGCATATCAAAGACATAAAAAGGAAGATTTGAAGATCTGAATCATAAAGTTTAGCAGGGATGATAGATAGAGTATGCTATGGTAAAAGAGGAAAAATAATGTCACTTCAGTGTTTACCCATGGAGCATTTTCGAAAAATAGGGGACACATTGTCATTAGAACAAAAATGAAAAAGTGTGGTGTGCTTGTGTTTGTTGGCATGTAAGAGGACACCCGTGGGTATCTCATTCCTTGGGAATTGCTTACCTGCTTTTTTTTTGGAGAAAGGGTCTTTCCATATACTCATCAGGCAACACTAGGATAACTGTAGCAGGCCCTAGAAACTTACTTGTCTTTAACATCCCAGGACTGAGATCACTGTGTGTTTTACCATGCCTGGCACTGTCACATAGATTCTGGGGATGGACATGCAGGTTATTGTGCTAGTAGTTGACTTGCCTCCCAGCCCCGAGAAACAGGTTTTAAGTAGGTATGTTATTAACTATATACTCTGCAATAAGATTTTACGTTAATAACAATGCAAGAACTAGAAAGCAAACCATAACACTTCCTAAACCTTAAAACCACACCCTCACACTCTGGAATTGGGAAAGGTGGGTCCATGAGATGATTCAGTCGGTAAAGGTGCTTGCTGCACAGGCGTGACCACCTGAGTTTGATCCCTGTGTGATCCCACTATGGAAAGAAACCCTGCTCCTGGTGTTGCTCTCTGACCTTCACACATCAGCCACGACATGTACACCTGCACTTACACATACACCTACTGTGCCAACACTCCTACTTGCAGGAAATCCTAAAAGTGTCTTGGTTCAAAAATTTGTAAAAAACTGGCAGCTGTGGTTTGTCTAGAAAATCCAGTAAAATTAAATATGTAAATAACCCATGGAATACAGAATGGCAAGGCAAACCTAAGCTAAGACAGGAAAAGTAATTGGTAAAATTAACAAATAACAAAGTAGAAAACAGAAAGTGTAGTTCAGTAAAACTGAAGCCTTTTCTTTTGTTAGAAGAAATTTAAATGGGACTAGGAGATGGCTCAGTCAGTAAAGTGCTTGCCGCAAAAATAGGAGGACCTGAGTTCAGTTCCTAGCACTCATGTAAGAGCCAAGCATTCTGTTGTATACTTGTCATCCCCGTGTCGAGAAATGGCCAAGTGACTCTCTGGGGCTTCCTGGACAGCCAGTCTAGCCTAAAAGGTGCATTCCAGCTTGCCTGAGAGTCCTTCTCCAAAAAAATAAAGGTTGACCAAGGTTGACAACTACTGAGGAACAACACCTGAGATTGACCTTTGTCTTAAACACCCACACACACATGCACACGCGCACACACGCACGCGCATCCACATGTACTTAGCACATGTGCACACCTGCACATGCGCACCACCAGCTAAGCTTTCCTAGCTAGAGTATGAAGGTGCTCTAAGCAGAGTTAGGGCTCGAGAAAGAAAGTAACAGCAGTATAAATGATGCTAATGTGTGTAACAGGGAACAGTTGGCGTAGCTGGTGAATGAGAAAGTATAAGCTCAGCTGGGCTTGGTGGACCACACCCGGCACTCAGAAGGTGAGGTAGGCAGAGCTCTCTGAATTCGAGGCCAGCCTGGTCTACAAAGAGAGTTCCAGACAGACAGGGCTGTTAAACAGTGAAATCCTGTCTCAAAAAACAAAACAAACAACAACAACAAAAAACGGAGGAGGAGGAGAAAGAGACAGACAGCCAGAAAGAATATAAGTTCGTTGTGGTGGTACATATCTAAACCCCAGTACTCAGAGGTTGAGTAAAAAAGATTGTGAGTTCAAGGCCAGCCTGAGTCATGTACCCTGTCTCCCAGAAGAAAGGGAGACAAGGAGAATAGGTTTGTTTTGTTTTGTTTTGTTTTGGGTAGTAAAATATGAATAAAAATGATCCTACAAGAGACTGAGACTCGGAACCTACCAGGTTCAGATGGTTTTGCAAGGGATTTCTTTTTATAGAACAATTTGATAAATTGGACTGAGGACAAAGTTGAAATTCCCGACTTTTTGTAAAATATTAATATCCTCTAAGTTAAAGTTGCCATGAGACTAAACAAGTTAGTACCACTTTGAATAATGCCTGATGTGCAGAAACAACTCAGTAAATACTAAGGCCACATAAATAACAGCACCAGAGTGGATGCAGTGAGAGCACCTGACAGGGAGGGTGCACAGGTAACACAGTACATGTAAGTTGTGCTGTGTCTAAGAATATTCTACAACTGCCAACATATAGTAAAATGTTTTAAATACAATTTGTATTTTAGTAAGGGAAAATTACAGGTTTTGAAATGATTTAGGTGAACATTCATTCTGGAAAAAAATTAATAATATGTTAGTAAAATTAAATACGCACTTCAAAACCACAGCCAATGTGCTCATGAGGGATATAGTGGAGATTAGATGAAGGAAATGCTCTTAGCACATTATTCTAACTATGACGAATATACTGAAAGTCACAGAAGCCAGCGAAGTGTGATACAGAAAGAAGCTTGACACCTTAATACAACACCCAGTCTCTGGTGTGACATTAAGTAGCTTGTGGTTAAGAATAACTTACCTTGTTGATGTTGTACTCATTTTGGTAACTCCCATTTGGTGGTGTCATGGAGCCTCTTCAGTTAGCCTAATAGTGAAGCCAAGACCCAGCTGCTGTGGTTGTAAGGGGTTGGGGAACTCGTTGGGCACTGTGCCTTCCCTTCTGCCTGCCTGCCAAGCACTCCGAATGCTACAGGCAGCTTTAGAAGCTACTGTACTTTGCTGTCTAGTTTTCCCTGTCAGTTTGTAGCTCTAGTATACAAGAATTGCCTCACGAAAATAACAGGTACCAATGTGATGAGACTTTTAAAATATTTTTGGCAGTCTTAATTTTTTTAACATACATACTTGGTGTACATGTGAGTATGTATATTTGCATTTAAAAGGTGTCTCTGTGTGGTGTGCACATGTATATGGAGGCACGAAGTTGACATTGAGTGTCTTCCTCAGTTGCTCTCTATATTATTGGGGGCGCAGGATCCCGCACTGAACCTACAGCTCTCTGACATTGGCTGGTGTAGGCAGTCAGCTTGTCCTGGTCATCCCCTTTCTCTGCCTCCTAAATGTTTGGATTACATGCACTTGCCACACCTGCCTCGCTTTTGTGTGGGTTCTGGGGACATATATTTTGTCTTTATATTTTTACGGCAAGTACCTCACCCACTGAGCTATATTCCTGCCCATTAATTCTTTCAGATTATGACAGACATTAAGTTATAAGCAGCTTGAAGGGCTGAAGTTGTTAATGGGTTTCAAAAGTTGCCAGAAGCAGATACACAAGAAGTGGTAGCTGATGGGAGACAGGAGAATCACCAGCTAGAATGACATAGCCTTCTGGAAGTGCTATTTCAAGAGTGGGCAGATGGCCCAGAACGTCTTAGTGAGTCCAGAGAGACTTGTTGTGTGAGGTTCCAAATGGTGGTTGTGAGTCATCAGAAGCTCAGTGCTGCGTATATGGAAGGATGAACTTTAGAACTTGGCAGACCTGGAGTTGAGACTTGGAAAGTGAGCATGGCAAGTTTCTTCACACAAAACAATTTAAAATGAAGTGGATAAATAATAATAGAAAGCGTCATATAATCTGTGGCATACTTCACTTAAGGCAGCCTTAAAAATTAAGACAGTGAAACAATAAGTTTCACAGCCTTAAAAATTAAGACAGTAAGTTAGTCAACTAGAGAATCAATTGTATCCAAATACTTCATTTATCTGTTAACTAAAATGTTATTACATATGGTCATTTTTGTGTAGATACAGAGTTTACTTGTAGTATTTCTCCTCTATATTCTGTCCCTTTCCTTTTCCCTTCCCCATCCCCATTAGTCTCCTTTGGTTCTCTTGACAGTTCGCTTTTTCTTTTATGTGATCTGTACATTTATGATTTTAGTTACATTTAACTTTCAATTGTTAGCAGAAGCACATTGTATGTAGTTAGATAATGTACTATTTGAGTGTGTAGTCCTTACATGCAAAATATCCTCATACAGTACCCCTGCATCTCTACATAATGATAGTTGCTCTGTGTAAGGTAGTGAAGGTTGTCTCAAGTTTCTTTATGTATTCTGGCTAGCCTAATTCTGATCTTCTACCAAAGGTGTCGTGTTACTTATGCCTGCTGGCTTGTGGGCTCATTGCTATTTTTATTTATACATTTGTTAGTTTAAACCAAGCACTTATATTTTAGCTCCCTGTGCTAAAATAATTATTGTTTAGCACAATATACATAGGAAGCAAGAAATTCACTTAAAACCACAACTTCCTTTTTGTCATCTGATCTGGAAGCAGCTTAACTTGATAAGAGTCTTGGTGATTTTTCACTAGCTTTAGAAAGAGAAGCTGGAGCTTGCTTGAGCTGGGCATACATAGACGTATAGATACACACTTGTAAATAAAAATGAAATCTTGTGGGAAATAGTGAGATAGGGAGAGGACAGGAGCTCCACAAGGAGAGCAACAGAACCAAAAAATCTGAGCACAGGGGTCTTTCCTGAGACTGATACTCCAACCAAGTACCATGCATGGAGATAACCTAGAACCCTGCACAGATGTAGCCCATGGCAGTTCAGTGTCCCAGTGGATTCCATAGTAATGGGAACAGGGACTGCCTCTGACATGAACTGATTGGCCTGCTCTTTGATCACCTCCCCCGATGGAGGAGCAGCCTTACCAGGCCACAGAGGAAGACAATGCAGCCACTCCTGATGAGAGCTGATAGACTAGGATCAGAAGGAAGGAGAGGAAAACCTCCCCTATCAGTGGACTTGGGGAGGGACATGTGTGGAGAAGGGGAAGGGAAGGTGGGATTGGGAAGGGAGGAGGGAGGGGTTTATAGGGGGATACAAAGTGAATAAAGTGTAATTAATAAAAATTAAAAAGAATGTTTTAAAAAGTCTAAAGCTTTTGCAGCTGATGTAAAAATGTTATATAGTATATATAATTTTTGTTATGTAATAACACATGCTATCATATTTAAATTATATGTAGATGCAAGTACATAGATAGACCTTACATTATAATGGCATGGCTTAACAATTTATTGACATGTTGTAGATATGTCTTCTGCAGCCACATTGTGAGTCGTGAGCACCTGTGTACACATACAGACATGTGCATGTCCAGCCCAGCACAGCCAAACTGAATGTTTCTGTTGTAGGCACCTTATCATTCTTAGTGTTAGCATGTAGAGTTTCCTTTAAAGTCCTCTTTTCAGGAACACTCCTTCTTTGACTTTCAGGAGTTGAAGTTATTTATGTTTCTTGTCTTTCATATTTATTCAGCAGATACTTGGACATTTAGAAATTACGTTAGAAGTCTTTTTGTTAGATTCCTTTTGTTTCTTCTACTAAACTGTGGAGCATCAGTGCTAGAAACCACACTGTCTTCATTAGTCCCTCTTCAGTTTAGCATACTATTTTGCATGTAGAAATCATAAATTGAATCATGATCTCAACAGTTGAACCTCATTGTTTTCAAATAGACTGTTGCATGATAAAACTATACTTGTGCCATGCTTTTAATTTCTGAAAGTAAAATGTGTTATATGCTTATAAAATAGGACCAGTGCAATAGCTCAACAGGTGAGGGTGCTTGCTTCCAAGCCCCGATAATCTGCGGCTGGTTGGTGGAAGTGAACTTTCTCCTGCAGCCACAGACACCATGGCATACGTACATATACACATAAATAAATACAAGTATATCACAAATAAATGTAATCATGTAATAAAATACTTATAAAATACCAAACACAGATTTGAAAAGTTAGTGACTTTAGACCTGTGGTTTTCAACCTTCTTCATGCTGCAGTTCTTCATGCTATGTTGCCCCAACCATAAAGTTATTTTTGTTGCTACTTCATAACTGTAATTTTGCTAGTGTTATGAATTGTAATGTAAATATCTGAAATACAGGATATCTGATCTGTGACTCCTGTGGAAGGGTCATTTGACACTCAGAGGGGTGGTGACCCACATGTTGAGACCTCCTGTCTTAGGAACAGTTGCATCCTAAACTATTTTTTGAGCATTGTGGGTTTCTTCTACCTTCTCCACAGTGCATCTGGTTCCCCAGAGCAAACGACCCAAGTCCTTCATGAGCTGTGTTCGCCTTGCTCTGTTTTTTTCTTTCTGCTGTGTCCCCTTCTCCCACACTAGGAATGACTGCTTTTTTATTCAAATGTTTTTAGTTAACAGATTTATAATTATATTTTTGTAACATATTGCCTTAGAACATTTATTTTCTCAATTTTGTTAAGTCATAAGTTTGCCTCAGTTTTTTTGGGATATTTCAGGCTCTAGATTACTATCAGGTTATAGTTAATGTCTGCTAAGGCCAGTCATGGTGGTCTGTACCTGTAGCCCACATGCTTAGGAAACAGACAGGAAGCTTGCTAGTTCCAGATTAGTCAGATTAGTCAGACTGGGGAGGAAGGAAGGGGTGGAGAAGTGAGGGAAGAAGATGCTAGCTGAGGCTGTGCTCATCCGGTGGCTTGACCTCTGGGCACCTCCTTCCAAAGCTGGCTCACTCACACTGGGGGTTGTTGACAGGGCTGCCTACTCCTTTGCCATGTGCACATCTCCATAAGGCTGGCTCCCAGAGCAAGTGATCCCATGACTAAGACAGAAGTTACAGCGTCCTTAGTGACCCAGGCTTAGAAGTCCTACTCTGTCATTTCTTTAGAAATTTGACAGCCTGAGCTGTTTAAAAGTGGGGATACTGTACAAGGGTGGGAATGCCCAGGCTCACTGGACACAGTTTTGGAGGGACTAGTCACAAGGGGAATGAAGTGGAAAAAGCAGCAGTTGCCTAACACCTACTGTGGAGTTGGGAAAGCCAGGTTAGAGTAAGGTGGAGAAGGCAGACAGTTTGGGGGCTTCCTCAAGTCAGGACTTTGGAGTTGTAGCATTGCCACGTTGTTGAAAGATGACAAAGCAGGAGAGACTAAGGTCTTAAGTCAGGTTTTGGTACTGCCTGCTTGTATTTCCGCTCAAGCTCTTTATGGACTCAATTGTCTGAAAGCTCAGAATAGCATCAGAGAGCAGTTGCTTTTTTAAATGTTTATTAATGTGTATCATAAGACAGTATAGTAAGTATTTTTATGCTGCACACAATTTTATATTTTAATTTTTCCATACAGTGTATTTTGGTCATGTTTGCCCCTTTCCTAACTCTTTGTAGATCCTTTCCACCTCCCTACCCATTATCTTCTTTCTCTCTCTTGTTTAACACACACACCAAGAACAAACAAACAAACGAAAAGCCAGTAAAACAAAAAATGCCAAAATGAGACAAAAAGTGTCGCCCTCCCTGCCCCTTGGTCAGCTACTTCTGGGCATGGTGTCTGATCTGGTGTGGTTGATAGAGCCACTGACATTCCATTGGAGAAAACTGGTTTTCTCTTTGCCAGCAGCTGTCAACTATAAATAGCTCCTTGGTTAGAAGTGGGATACCATGTCCACTTCTCAGTGCTGGAACGCTGCCTGGCTCGAACCTGTGTAGGTCTGGGTAGGTCATGCAGTCAGTCTCTGTGAGCTCACATAGTCATCACTTCCACTATGTCTGCAAGACTCTGTGTCTTGGGGTCATCCATCACCTCTTGACTCTTACATACAGTCTTTCAGACTTCTGTTTCCCTCCTGATCTCTGAGCCTTGAGAGAAGGAGTATTGATATAGCCATTCCATTTAGGACTGAGTGCTACAAAGTCTCTTACCCTGGCCATTGTCTAGTTGTGGGTCTGTGTGTTCATCTCCATCTGCTGCAGGAAGAAGCTTCTCTGATGTCGGTTGGGTGAGGCCTGATCTATGGCTATAGCTGTGTGTCATTAAGAATCATTTTATTGCTATGTTTCTTCAGCATCATAACAGTGGGTTTTCTCCTGTGTAAACTAGATAGGTGTCTGATTCACTGTGTAGCTCAGTTCAGCACATTGTATACTAGGGTTATTGGCATATCATGCTTGTCTTATTAGATGGAACTATATAAAATTTAACACATTAATTTTATGTGTGTGACATTTCATTTTTCTAACTCCATTTCCAGGGAATTCAGCAGGTGTGTACTTGGTTCACATACATGCATGTACACTAAACATTTACACACATAAATAAATCTACTTTTTAAAAGAGTGTGGGTCACTGTAGTTATGGTAAAAGAGTGTTAATGACTGCATTCGTACTCTTTGTCTATAACAGATACATCCCAAGATTCCCTCCTACTGGATGCCTGAAATTCTGGACAGTACTCTGTACTGTTTCATATATGTGTGTGTGCATGTGTTTGTGAATAGCGAGAAAGACTGATAAAGTTTAATTTATAATTAAACACATTAAGAGATTAACAGTAATAAAATAGATCAGTTTTTATGTGGTAAAATAAAAGTAATATGAATATGGTCTCAAAACTACTTTGTTTCTGGAAAAACAAGTTTTTAAAAAGATTTATTAAAAAGATTTTTAAAAGATTTATTTATTTATTATATATACATTGTTCTGTCTGCATGTATACCCACATGTCAGAAGAAGGCAACAGATCTCATGGATGGTTGTGAGCCACCATGTGGTTGCTGGGAATTGAACTTGGGACCTTTGGAAAAACAGCCAGTCCTCTTAACCTCTGAGCCACCTCTCCAACCCAGTTTTGGAATTTTTTTATGTAACTTTTTAGAGCTTTGCTTAAACTTAACCACAGACTTTGAGGGACTACTATATTGTCATGAATCACACAGAGAACTAATATGTTAAAGGCTAAAAGATGTGTTTTGCTTTTGGCATGATTGATGACCTTAGTATATATAACTTTTTTTGTGATAGAATGAAAATCTAAAAACATGTAGTCAACCAAGTAGCTGAAATGTATTGTTGGGGTCCAGCATTTGGCTAGGATATGCAGACTATAGGTTGAGTCCTGGGGACTGCTAAAATAAGTAATAGGCAAGTAAAGGTTGAAATTTGAGAGTTACAGTGAGAGAGATAACTGCCTTATAACCTTGGAAATACAATTTTTAGTGTCTGGGTGTAGCTCAGTGCAGTGTTTTCCATCATGCACAAAGCCCCTGGGTTCAGTTTTTAGGAACAAAAAAAGTTGGAAAAAAGTTTTTATATTTGTGTTTTTTGTGTGCTTGCATACACATGAAATGTAAGCATGTGCAAGTCAAAAGACACTTGTGGGAGAATCACTTTCTCTCCTGTAGATTACAGGAATCCATTTTAGTTCACCCTGTTTGGTGTCAAGTGCCTCAACAATAATTTCTTCACACCCTCTTCTGTGAGTAGCTGAAATGATACTACATCTTGCACTGAGAGAAATCCCCACCCCCAGGAATGAAATATTTAAAAAAATATTTATTTACTTATTATGTATGCAGTGTTCTGTCTGCATGGACACCTGCACACCAGAAGAGGACACCAGATCTCATTATAGATGGTTGTGAGCCACCACATGGCTAGCTGCTGGGAATTGAACTTGAGGACCTCTGGAAGAGCAGCCAGTGCTCTTAATCTCTGAGCCATCTCTTCAGCCCAGGAATGAGTTCTTAGTCATGATAGTTTTCTTGGTATCCCTGGAGACTTTTTTCTTTCTTACTGAGCAGTTTTCTTATATCAGAAAATTTTAAATTACTGGATTAAATGATGACGACAAGAAGAGAAGCTAGAAATTTCCAGTAAGTATTCACTATACTCTGTGCCATTTAGGAATCTTCACCACTGAGCTAAGTGAAAATGATCCTCCTGGTATGCTGATATTCCCTTAGAGTTAGTGTCGTTTTAGCACGCAGGTGTACTAATGATCGTTTTGTCCTTACATTGGATTCGGTTGTAGTGTTTTGAGTCTTTTCAACAGCTCCCTTTAGAAGAATTGCTGTTTTATGTTTTGTGCTTTCCTTAAGATTTCCAAACAAGAGTACTTACTTTTAAAACATCATTGTGTCTCTTTGCACTCTGACTGTCTAGTATATAAAACATGTGGGCTCTTGGTTTCACCTATATCTTGAATAGTTTGCTATTTCATTTTCCTAAAAATAATGTCATCTTTGCTTATCAATTTTCCCAACTATATTTTAAAAAAGTAAGGCAATGCACAAATCAAAGCTATTATATCAATTTCAAGGGAATAGAAGAGAAGACTAAAGAAGAGTAATATTTTTTGGCAGGGGATTGGGGAAAGACAGGGAAATTTTAGCCTGGCTGTGTTGTAATTGTATAGACCAGGATGGCATTGAATTCAAATCATCATTTTTGTAGTCTTTGTTCTCTCTACCCTTTAGGTTTCTTGAGTATGATGAAAGTCAGAATATTATCTTTCCATAGAGATAAAGAGAAAAATGGACAAGTGAAGACGTTTCACAGTTACTACTTGAGTCTAGAGGTAGCTGCAGAGACTTAGACCCTCACCTGCAATGCTGTAATAAACCATGGTGGAGAACTCTCAGACTGCAATTCTCTAAATGACAGTGTCCTAGACTATTTTGCTCAAACTCATGAATTTCTAAGTGAACAATGTTTCTTTTTAAATTTTGATTGAAACTGTCAAAGAAAAAAATGTCAGACACCAGCTGCAGAATATGTGCATCTCTGACCGTCTGTACAGTTGGAGCAGTCATTCTGAGGGGCTGGGGCCTCACAGTGCTTTTATATTTTCATATCAAATGTAGTTTGTTGTTTTGTTTTCTGAGACAGGGTTTCTCTGTGAAGCACTGGCTGTCCTGGACTCATTTTATAGATGAGGCTGGCCTTGCACTCTGAGATCCACCTGCCTCTGCCTTCGCAGTACTGGAATTACAGGCATGCACCATCACACCTGGCTCAAATGTATTTTTATGTCTCATTTACAACCAGAAAATGAAAGTCTATGTCAAGGTTAAAACAAGAAAAGCAGTTATCTTTCTATCCTCTTTGCGCTTTCTATCCTCTGTCCTCCAGAGTTGATTACCTGTGGAGCCTAGCCTCATATCCAGGTGCATATAGGCAGCAGAAATTATACTCTGGGCAGAAGGGAAGCCTGAGGTAGGAAGGAAGATCTTGGGGGAGGGCCATGGGAGATGGAGAGTAGTAGGGAGTGTTTTTGTTTTGTATGAAATTTTAAAAATATTTAAAATCATAGCCTGGCATTGCTACACCTATAGTAAAAATGAAGAACAACAACCAAAAAATAGTGTTTGGTTACTTTGGAGCACAGAAAATGGCTGTTCTGTTTTTAAAATTTAAAAAGAAGTTTGAAAAGAAAGCATTTGATGATATAAGTGTAGGAAGGATTGGAAGTAAAGATAAGTTAGAAATTTATAATAAATGTAATTTAAAATAAAAACATCAGCCTTTACAAAATGAATATATTTCTTGTAGACTTATAATTTGCTAGTTACATAAAAGAAGGGAGGGAAAGCAAGCAAGCAAGCAAGCAAGCAAGCTAGCTTGCCTAACTGCATAGTCCTGTTAATCCTAGCTACTCTGGAATCTAAACTCAAGGCCCCTATGGGCCACAGAGTGAGTATAAGGTCTGCCTAGGCCATTTTGTGAGACTGTTTCAAAAATAAAAGTGCAAAGAGGGATAGAGATATAGCTCAGTGGTGGAGTGCCTTCCTAGGTGGTGGGGAGAGGATCTTGCACTGGGGGGATGTAGCTCAGACAAGCGTTTAGCATATATGAGCTAGTTCTTTGATCCCTAGTACCAGTAGACCAAACAAAATAAATAAAACCTTTGGCGATTCAAAATATATTTGGCCTCCATTCAAAGTTTCCACATGCATGGATTAAAACCAATTATAGTCAATTTTCAAGAGAAAAAATTGCTTGTATACTGAACATGTACAGACCACCATAACTCCCTTCATTATATTATGGTAAATCAGCTGGCCTGCAACCCCATCATACACATGTTTGTGTTCATACACCTGAACATACGGAGTTGTAAAAATGTATTTAAGGCTAGGGATGTATCTCAAATGGGAAAGTGTGTAGTGTGCACAAAGCCCTAGTTTGAGCCCCAGTACCACATAGACTTGGGATGATGGCACATGCTTATGATGCCAGTACTCAGAGGATGAGGTGTTCTAGGTCATCCTTGACTACATAGTAAGTTTGAGGCCAGCCTGGAGTGCATGCAAAGAAAAGAAAAAGTTTACTTCTTAATGCCATCCTTTCACTGGAATGATCTGCTTCTACCACTGAAGGACCCTGCTCTCCCATTCAGCAGGCTGCTCTCACGCGGGACAAAGGCCTCACTTTGTTCTGACCTCTGAGCGCTCTAGACATTGTAAAGGACTGTGATAAACTGTGTCCCTGCTGCCTGTTAGTGAAGGGACAGCAACTGTGTCCCTGCTGCTGTTAGTAAAGAGCAGTGGAGAATTTGATTTCACTCCATCCTTTTCACTCAAAATTGAATCAGATTAAATAATCCAATAATTGTGGGTACAGTTATAGTTTTCACATGAAATGTAATCTTTATTATTTGAACAGCAATAAAACAATGGAGTATTATATAATACACATGTAGAAAAGCCTACGATAAAAGTAGATACAATTATTCAGAATCTCTTTCTAAAAAATAATTTTATTATATGACCATTGGATACATGTTAATGCATTCTGGTTACTCTCACCCTGTATCCTTTCTTATGTCCCTCTTATCCTGTTTAACTCTTCTTCCTGCAAACCTCTTTTCTACATTCTTGTCTTTTCCTTTTTGGACACAGTGAGCTTAACCAGGGCCTTCTGTGTTTGTAACTGTCTATTGGAGCTAGGTGGGCTTTCTAATGGGTAAACAACTGAAGGCAATGACTCTCCCTCCTACAGGAGCCACTAATAACCAGTAGTTCTGCAGTGATGGATAGGGGTCCCGTAGCCCCTTTACCATCCATGACTGACATCTTATACAGGTGTAGTGTAGGTACACTCAGCTGTTTTGGGATCATGAGTGCAGTGGCCGTGTCATGCCTAGAAAACAGTATAACTGAGTCTTATATCTGCCCTCTGGCTCTTATATTCCTCCTACTCCCTCTTCTGAAGTTTTCCCTGAGCCTTCTGTAGGATGATAGCAATGTCCTGATTAGGGCCAAGCAGTCAGCTGTCAATTTTTATCAGCACTTTGAAAAGCTGTAAGTATCTTTAAGGAATAACGTTTTTAAAGGCAAGGAACACTATACAAAATTCAATAAAGGACACAGGGTGCAGAGATGATTTGTGATTGCTTACCAGACTGCTAGTTCTGTAGTTCTGCTTGCTGCAGTTCACAGTTCACAAACCTGCAGACTCCGTGTATTTGTTAGCTTTTCTTTCCACCAACAGAACAGCTGATAGAGCAACTTAAGGCAGAAGAGGCTTCCTTGATCATGGCTTCATAGTCCAATCCATCACCATAGGGAAAGCACTGCAGCTTGGTCTGTAGTGCTGAGAGCATGTCCTATAGTCTGTTCTTCACATCTGGCAGACTAGGGAGCAGAAATCCTGTTAGAACCAGAAACGGATGTCACCTTAAAGGTCTTCCCCAGTGGTTCAGTCCACTTCTTTTAAAGGTATCATAGTCTCCCAAAACAACACTGCCAGCTGGAGATCAATACATGACGAAACAGTGAGAGACATAACACTTCGCATGCCTCATGTAAAGATGATTGATTCTCTTACTTAGAGAAGGCCATTGTTGTCGAGTCCACTATTTCTGTTCCTTATATGATCGGAGACGCCTTATCCTTGTATATCGAGGTATATATTCGAGTGCATTATTTTACCTCCACTCTATCCTCCTGGACCATAGTATAGACCTAACATTACTGATTTATAGCATGATATATGCTATTTCTTCCCTCATAAATTCAACTAGTTTCATTAGTTTTGCCTCTGGGACTATAATATTCTCAAGTGTTTTATTTTTACCATTGAGAGTGTAGTACTTTAAAAATATTCTAGATTGATAATCCATTTAAAATAAAAGATCTAATTCAGCTTTATGGACTTGTGGTGTAAATTATTTCTTAGTAATAGATGTTTACTTTTACAGTAGTTAGCCTGGCTGTTATCCCTGCCTCTCCAAGGAGTAATTGTTCTAGGGAGAGAATACATGTTAAGAATAAATAAGAATTTAAAAAAATGAAGACGGAGTAGCAACTGTATTGTATGATTTATGAGTTGGAAAGTTAGGATTGTTTCCTCTTCTTGCAAAATGAGCGTGGGAATGTGATACAGGGAATCAGTACCGTCTAGCTGATGGAGCCGGCTTAGAGACTGCTCTGCGTGGAAGGTAAGGGCACCTCACAGAGACTCAAGCACCTCAGTGCAGCATCATGGTTAAATTTCCTGGCGTGTAGTGTGATCCTAGACAAATGTGGGAAAGCTAGGTAATTTTCTCTAAAGATAACTAAACACAGTGAACATTAGTGCTAGACATTATAGTGACAATAATAAGGCACTTCAGGATTTCCACTTTTTAAAGATTTATCTATTTTTATTCCATGTGTATTTGTTGTGGTGTGTGTGTGTGTATACAGTACCTGAGAAGGCCAGAAGAGGACATTGGAATCCAGGATTAGAGATGATTTTGAGCTGCCAAGTGTGTGCTCAGAACTGAATCTAGGCCCTCTGCAAGAGCAATACTTTTAACTGCTGAGCCATTTCCCCAGCTCCGGGATTTCCACTTACATTTTATAAATTTTATGTCAGTAATATTTTACAGAAATTTGAGGTAAAAGGAATGACAGTGCAAGGTATAGTATGTGAATGTGACAAAGTTAAAATTTAATGGAAAGACCCAGTGATTTATAATGTTGTGTAGTGACAGTTTCTTAGCTACATTTTCTGTTTTAGAAGACCTAGTTTTTTGTTTTGTTTTGTTTTCCATTTTCTAATTTTTTATTTTCCTTTTTTTTAAACATTTTTATTTTATATTAATCACAGGTTCTGTACTTTGTATCCCGGCCATAGTCCCCTCCCGCATTCCCACCCTATCCTCCCCCATCCTTGCCTCATCTCCTCCCTGCCCCTTTCCAAGTCCACTGATAGGGGAGAACCTCCTCCCCTTCCATCTAACTCTAGCTTATCAGGTCTCTTCAGGAATGGCTGCAATGTTCTCTTCTGTGGCCTAGCAAGGCTGTTCCTCCCTCAGGGGTGGAGGTGTCGAAGAGCCAGCCATTGAGTTCATCTCCGAAATAGTCCCTGTTCTCCTTACTAGGGTACCCACTTGGATATTGAGCTGCCATTTGCTACATACAAACAGGGGTTCTAGGTTATATCAATACATGGTCCTTGCTTGGAGAAACAGTCTCATAAAAGACCCCTGTGCCCTGATATATTTGGACCTTGCAGAGCTCCTGTCCTCTCCAGGTCATACTAACTCCCCCTTCTTTGATATGATTCTCTGCACTCTGCCAAAGGGTTGGTTATGTGTCTTAATATTTGCTTTGATACACTGCTAGGTAGAGTCTTTCTGAGGCCCTCTGTGGTAGACTCTTGTCCTACTACTTGTTTTCTTCTACATCCAATGTCCATCCCATTGTCTTTCTAAGTGAGGATTAATCCTCTTACCCCAGGTCCTCTTTCTTGTTTATCATCATTAGGTGTATAGATTTCAGTATGTTTATCCTATCTTATAGGTCTATATAAGTGAGTATATACCATGTTCGTCTTTCTGCTTGTGGGACACTTCACTCAGGATGATCATTTCCAGGTCCCACCATTTGCCTGCAAATTTCATGATTTCCTCATTCTTAATTGCTGAGTAGTATTCCATTGTGTAAAAGTATCACAATTTCTGTATCCATTCCTCAACTGAGGGACATCTGGGTTGTTTCCAGGTTCTAGCTATTACGAATAAAGCAGCTATGACCTTGTTGTGTACTTGAGCATCTTTTGGATATATGCCTAGGAGTGGTATAGCTGGATCTTGAGGAATCACTATTCCTAATTTTCTAAGAAAGCGCCAAATTGATTTCCAGAGTGGTTATACAAGTTTACATTCCCACCAGCAATGGAGGACGGTTCTTCTTTCTCCACATCCTCTCTAACATGTGTTGTCACTTGAGTTTTTTTGATCTTAGCCATTCTGACAGGTGTAAGGTGAAATCTCAGGGTCGTTTTGATTTGCATCTCCCTGATGACTAAGGTCGTTGAGTATTTTAGGTGTTTTTCTGCCATTCTACAGTCCTTTACAAAGAGTTCTCTGTTTAGCTCCATACCGCATTTTTTTAATTGGATTACTTGATTTGTTGCTTTTTAAATTCTTGAGTGCTTTTCAGTTTCATGAGATCCCATTTATTGATTGTTGCTCTTAGAGCCTGTGCTGTTGGTGTTCTGTTCAGGAAGTAGTCTCCTGTGCCAATGAGTTCTAGGGTCTTTCCCACTTTTTCTTCTAACCAATTTAATGTGTCTGGTGTTATGTTGAGGTCTTTGATCCACTTGGACTTTAGTTTTGTGCAGGGTGATAAATATGGATCTATTCATTTTTCTTCGTATAGACATCCAGTTGGTCCAGCACCATTTTAAGTGACTCACTATTTACTAGGCATTAGCCTGATTAAATATATTCTCAACCATGCCAGACCTTTTAGCTTTCTTTTTCCGTAGTTTGGTATAACTGAGAAAAGAAATGAACTACTTGTTACTCTAACTTACACACTGTGTCTTTACCCTTATGTAGCAAGTAGTTGATCCTGGCCATTAAGCTTAGAGCCAGTACCCTGTTTCTTAAGGATGTTTCTCAGGAAATGATATGCAGATTACACTGATCTGGTAGTATTCATTATTTCTAGATATTTAGATGTCATGCTGCACCACAGGTACATTATCATGTGTCAGTAAGAAAATAAAACTAAAGTTTTATTCATTCTCCAGCGTTAGCTCTTAGTGCCCAGGGTGAACTTGGCGATGCAGTACAGAGAGCCTGTTAATACCCTTAACTTGCTTAGTGGTGCGGCTTCCCGTGTAGATGAGGACACATAAAATTAACATTGCATTCTTCCTAACACAGCGTGGTTCTTAAACATTGTGCATAGTACTTAGTAGTATTTTAAGAGTATGTTTATTTTTTTTGTTTTTGTTTTATCTTTGATTTCACTCTTTTAGTCTATTTTTGTTGCTCTAACAAAATACTATAGGAATGCTTCAAGGTGGGTACTTTATGAATAACAGATTTGTTTCTCCCACCTTTTAAAGTTTGAGAGTCACAAGCCAAGGGACTTGCTGGTGGTGAGGGGTATCTGATGAGGGGTATCTTTTTTTTTTTTTTATATCAATCACAGGTTAGGTACTTTGCCTCCCAGGCGTAGCTTCCTCCCTCATTCCCTCCCATTCTCCCACTCCCTCCCTCATCTCCCTCCTCCCCACCCCCTCCAAGTCCACCAACAGGGGAGGACCTCCTCCCCTTCCATCCAACCCCAGCTCATCCTGTCTCCTCAGGGCTGGCTGCAATGTCCTCCCCTGGGATCTAGCCAGTCTGTCACTCCCCGGCTTGTATGGGGGAGGGTCAAAGAGTCAGCCATCAAGATCATG
>CM053752.1:9183170-9243691 GCA_028658305.1 Pachyuromys duprasi
TTTCTCTCTTTCTTTCTCTCTCTCTTTCTTTCTTTCTCTCTTTCTTTCTTTCTTTCTTTCTCTCTTTCTCTCTTTCTCTCTTTCTTTCTTTCTTTCTCTCTTTCTTTCTCTCTTTCTCTCTCTCTCTCTTTCTTTCTTTCTTTCTCTCTTTCTTTCTTTCTCTCTCTCTTTCTTTCTTTCTTTCTTTCTTTCTTTCTCTTTCTCTCTTTCTCTCTTTCTCTCTTTCTTTCTTTCTCTCTTTCTCTCTTTCTTTCTTTCTTTCTTTCTTTCTTTCTTTCTTTCTTTCTCTTTCTTTCTTTCTTTCTCTCTTTCTTTCTTTCTTTCTTTCTTTCTCTTTCTTTCTTTCTTTCTTTCTTTCTTTCTTTCTTTCTTTCTTTCTTTCTCTCTTTCTCTCTTTCTTTCTTGTGTGTGTATGTGCACAAGTGTTATGCCTGCATGTATGTATGTGCGTTACAGTGGTGCCTGCAAAGGTCAGAAGAGGCTGTCACATCTGCTGGGACTGGAGTTAGGGATGTTGTGAGCTGCCGCGTGTGTGTGTGTGTGTGTGTGTGTGTGTGTGTGTGTGTAAATAAAACCTGGGTCTGCTGGTAGAGTAGCCAGTGCTCTTAACCATTGAGCCATCTCTCCAGTCCCCATCCTTAGCTTTTATGAACTGCCTTTGTGGTACAGTCATGTCCTTGTTATCCTAAAACGTCTATTGGAATAAAATTATTAAGCTGCCTGCAAACTTCAGTATGACTTTAAAGCATTATACCCAGACTGCCAGTCTTCTTTCATGTTGAAGGTTCACAAATGATTTTGTTTGGTTTATGCTAATGAGTTGAAATATTTCATGATACTTTGGTAGTTTACTACATATGAATAGCTTTAAACAGAAATACATTCATTCTGTTACTTTTGCTTGGTTATTTAGTATGTACTCAGAAATTTGGTAATGAGAAAAGCTAGCTTAAAAAACTCTTTTTTTGTGTGTGTTTAGACCAAGATTAAAAAATGTGGATCGGAGTAGTGCTCAGCATTTGGAAGTCACTGTTGGAGATCTAACAGTCATTATTACAGACTTTAAGGAGAAAGCAAAGTCAACGCCTGCGTCCAGTGCTGCTGCTGGGGATCAGCACAGCCAGAGCAGCTGCAGCTCTGACAACGCCGAGCGGGGCGTGTCCGGGTCCTCCTCGCCCCGCGGAGAAGCCTCATCCCTGAATGGAGAGTCTCACTGAACATTCTTGCACCACATAGTCATGCCTATCCTCCATGGAAACACAGATTATGCCAAGAACTACCACATTTTCATGACAGACACATCCATGCCTAACCTAAAATTTGAGTTTTTCATGAAATACGAATTTCCCAGGATTTATTAGATTTTACTGGAGTGTAAGCTACCGAACATTTCCAGACTTAACATTTTGGTCTCTGCTGTTAAATGCCATGAAAATGTGGTTGAATTATTCATTATGCAGTGTTATTGGTAAGTCTATTTTCACTTATAGTTTAGTGAATTCTAACACATAATTATTGAATTCTCTACTATTGGCATGTAATGAGTTTAAATTTTTTATTACATAGTGCAAGCTGCCTAAATATGTATTATTTGAGAATTGTGAAACAAATAGTTATATGTATGCAAGTCAAAGATCAACTTAATCAACTATTGCTGCAACAGGATCGTAATGGGCATCCTCTTAATGCACCTGCTGGTACTTGGTGTGCTTAAACAGGAAGTTGTTATTAAATAAAGAATTTGTATTGACCTTTGCCAAGGTTTTGACATGTTTTTACTAAATTATTGTTTCTGAGTTATGTTTTATCCATTTTTTGCAGTTTATGTTTGTTAGTTTGCTTACTTTCAAAGCATCATTTTATTGTACTATTTACTAGCTGAATAGTAAACAATAAAACATGGACTGTTTAGCTTTCTAATTCAGGTCAGTGCTGTTGTCATTGAACACTGGTATTTCCTGTCCTCTCTAAGACATTAAAGTTAAAGAAATAGATGCTCTGGCAGGAGCAGAAAAGAACTTGCCATACTTGGAAAAGCTTTAACTTAATGATAGTTTTATCACTGTTTCCTTATTCCAAACCTATCCAGGGACATAGACATGTGAATCTAGTTAATATAAGCATGGTAACTATTACGCAGAACTGGGAAGTTAATCCTAAGGCAGTTCAATTGGCCTTTTACTAAGTATAAGAATTCGTATGAAAACCATAGTACTCTATTTCCAGATACAGCCTTCAATTTATGCATTTATCAGTATCTTAAAATAAAAAGTATTTACAGCCCCACTCACTTATGTACGATTACCAATAAAATATTTTTTATGACTTAAGATTTTGCATTTTTGTTTACAACTAAATGAAGTGTGTTATGTTGTATTTGAAAATCCATCTTAGAAACCACATGCTACATCTTAAATTCTCCTCAGGCTCTCTTGTTTTCTCTAGCCATTTGGTTGATGTATATCTACCTATAGGGAGCGTCTGAAATGTAAATTAACCTCAAGACAAGACCTAACCTTGAATATAATCTATCACATAAAAGACATCATGATAGCATTTGAAGGAAAAACTGTGGACCCTGACATTTGCGATACTTGGTTTCTCATGGTAATGTAACTCTGTTTGGTTGCAGTGCTTTTCACTAGCACAGTGGTACTCCTGTAACATGCTAGTTGTGAATATCGCTTATTGCATACAGTAAAAGTCTGTGATGAAAACATTCAGATACCTTATTCTTTAGTGTTGTTAAATGAAGGCGTAAAACTTGTTTTATTCTAAGATACTCCAATGGAATACTAATTAGCTATGTTCTTTTCAAACATGTTATTTTTACATTGTTTTTCATGTATAAAGTTTAGTGTATTTGATTTTAAATACTTGTAATGGGGAAATCTTCTAGTTCCTTAAACAAAATAAGTAAAGGCAATATATGTTGCAACAATCATATATTTTCATAATATATTTTAAATTTTTCTACAAGAAAGGAAAGCATGAGAGAAGGTGAGATTTTTTACCTGAATAGAATACACTCATATCTGTGTGCTGGTGGAAGGTACAGTAGCATAGAGATTCAGAGTGTGGTGTCTGATGCTTGAGTCTCTGCTGTAGGGTGTACACTTGACTACATTCTCAAGCTTACTTCCCATCTGTAAAACAGGTCATGCTGGCCATATCTGACACATATGGTTCTTGGGAGAATTAAATGTTAGCCCATGTAAATTCTTAACATTTCCCTAGCACACTCTGGTTTCTCAGTAAATGGGAGCTATTACTGTCATAGGTAAATATTAAAATTATGTTTTTATAATTATTTTATTGCTTTTTACTGCCTTATTATTATTATTTAAATTATTTTATTGCTTTTAGGGAACCTAAGAGAACAATGTTTGCTCTGGTCCCAGAAAGACCACCTTTCTAAGACTGGAGAACCTAATCCCATGTATCATGAGACTGGAATAATGAACTATGCTATCTAGCATGGTACTTTGTTTTCCTTTCATCTTCCTTTATTTCACTCTACCTCAAATATACTTTCATATCAGGAAGACCTGCAAGTTCCATTAATACATGTACTTAATGTTAAAGTATGCAAAAGACTATGCAGAGCCAGGGCTTAGGGCATATTTGTAGCTGTTTTGTAAATCTGTAATATAGTATTAGTGGTGGATTCCTTCTGTCTTTTTATTATTTTATGTGTATGAGTATCTTCCTTGCGTGAGTCAGTGTGCGTGTGTGTGCACCATGTGCATGCCTGGTGCCTGCAGAGGTCAGAAGGGAGTTTTGGAGTCCCTGTATCTGTAATTATAGACAATTGTGTACTCCTGTATGGGTGCTACTAATCAAAGTCTGGTCCCCTCCAAGAGCAGCAGGTGCTCTTAACCACTGAGTCATCTCTCCAGCCCCATCAGCAGTGGGTTCTTTTAATCAGATTCCACACTAAAATAATTTGGATTTTTTTTAAGAGTAAAAGTAAAGACAAGTAAAAATGAAGATGTACTCTGAAACACCTAAGAATATAAACTCTTAAAAGCCTTTGTATTACACAGCAGCAATGGATGACTTAATGACTTAAAGGTTTTAATTAAAGTTTAATTAAAGATGTCACTAAATGCGTTCCTAAAATTATAGTGATGACAAGATGAAGTACATTTATAGAATGAAGAAAATCAACTGAGTTGATAGCATGTCAATTTTCTTGGGTGTATAAATCCTCAGTGTTTAAAAGAATGTATTTTTGGCATATTGTATAGATTACTGGTAAATGGCTTGAGATTCTCATTATACTTCCGTAGCAGTTTACCTCTTTTAAGGATCTGATGTAGGAACTTTGCTTGTGATTTGAGAATTAAGTAAAAAGAGAGAGAAAGAGCGTGTAGGATAGCAGTAAAATAGTAATGTGTTGGCCAGGTGTGATAGCGTACGCCTTTAATTCCAGCACTGGGGAGGCAGAGGCAGGGGCATCTCTGTGACTTTGAGGCTAGCAGGCTCCACAAATCAAGTTCAAGGACAGCAAGGGCTACACAGAGAAACCCTGTCTCAAAAAACACCAAAAGAAAAAAAAAAGGCCTTGGCTACATTACTATCCACCCCACTGCAGGCATGTATAGAAGCCTGGAGGAGAAAAGTCGAAGTACAGGGAAATCAGTGACAAAAAGAGCCAAAGGGTGCAGAAAACAAGCACATTACTGATGGTTTTCTCTTCTTTCCTTCCTTCCTTATTTCTTTCTTTTTCTTTTTTAAATTAACATTTTTATTTTATATTAATCACAGGTTATGTACTTTTTAAAAAAGATAGATTAATTAATCAATTATGTATACAGTGTTCTGCCTTCATGTATGCTTGCATGCCAGAAGAGGGCACCAGATCTCATTTTAGATGGTTGTGAGCCACTGTGTGGTTGATGGAAATTGAACTCAGGAACTTTGGAAGAACAGCTAGTGCTTAACCTCTGAGCCATCTCTCCAGCCCCATTTACTGTTCATTTTCAAAAGCAGAAACCTAGGAAGGCTTTTGCTTGCCATTAAGAGTGAGGAAAAGCAAGCTGCACTAACAGCAGTGGTAAGGGAGGGGTAGGCATGGGAGAAAGCAAGAAAAGAAAGGAGGAAAGAGGCAGAAAAAGCATCAGGGTGGCCAGTCTTCTGGACGCTAGATCACTGGGGAGGGACCTCCAGCTTACAGTCTGCTAGTCCCTGGGAACGTGTCAGTGACATAGAGCAATAAGTCATCCTTGTAATCAGTCATAAGCAGTTTCCTCAGCACATGTTGTTAAAGTAGGGCAACAATATGTGTAATAATTTAGAGTAGTTTTTCATGAAGCTAGTTCAGTGTAAGCTATGATAGCAAGTTCTCTTTAAACTATATAAAAAACTTTATGAACACACATACCTAGTAGCCCATTTAAATGTAATGATTTAGGTTGGTGTAGATCCTCCTGTCTGTATGGAGTGAGCCAATTCTTGACCATTTGAAATACTATGAAAAGACCAGATGCTCCAGTGGACATTCAACTAGAGTTTGGGAAGGTTTCAGTATTAAGGGGTGTTTTTCCTGTTCTCTGTGTTATGTGTGTGGAAGGCATGTTTGTGTGGTGCCACCGGTGTCATTCCTCAGAAGTTGTTCACCATGTTTGGTTTTTTAAATTTTTAACTTTTTTTTTTTTTTTTTTTTTTTTTTTTGAGACAGAGTCTCTCCATGTCTTCCTGGCTTTCCTGGAACTCACTGTGTATATGAAGCTGACCTTGAACTTTGAGAGCACAGCTCTCTGCCTGCCTCTGTCTCTTAAGTGCTGGATTATACATAAATTTGGTTGTTTTATGTGTATGAGTGTTTGCCTGCATGAATGCTTGTGTACCATGGTGTCATCCTCTGGGACAGAAGTTACAGATAGTTGTAAGCCACCATTTAGGTGCTTGAAATTCAAACCCGGCTCCTCTGCAGGAGCAACAAGATAGCTGATCTAACTCCTAGCCTCGTACCTTGGTTTTTGATTTAAGGTTTCTCATTGGTTGTAACTCACAAGTTGGCTAGGGTGAATGACAAGTGAGCCCAAGGGACCTGCTTGTCTCCACTGCCCCAGCCCTGGGTTCTATGTATGGAGCACTGAAAAAAAAATATTTTTTTCAAACTGTAGGTTCTGGAGAATCAAACAAGTGCTGATCCATGCTTTCATTACAAGCCCTTTACCAGCTGAGCGCCCCAAGCCCACATTCTCCATCTTTTCACAGGTCATAGCTTATCATTCAGTATATTTTGGCTTTTAGTTACTGCTTCAAGGATGGGTTACAAAGAGGCTAAAGATGTGGAGTAAACATTTTAGAGATCTGTAAATACAGTGACATCCCTGCAGCACTAAAGTATGTATAGGACACAGTAATAGTAGAAGGACTGCCTGAGATCGTTTTCCTACAAAATTTCCCCAGGCTTTAAGTATCCACTGGCAGTCTGCATTAGTGTTGGGACCTCCCTTTGGTGTTTTCAGCTAATTGAGTCACCGGCTCTTTGAGCTAGTTTGATCTATTAACCCAACTTGTCAAAACTTTACCCTTTTGTGAGCCAGGTCTTCTGGGAGAGCAGCAAGTGCTCTTAACTTACTGAGATCCTCTCCCCCACACTTTTGAAAAGTCAAGACCATAAAGTCTCATGTTTCTTCTTTGTGAGGGTGGTGAAGGAAGATTCTGCATTGCTGCCCAAATTAGAAGTTTTACTCAGGCTGATTTCAGCAAAAGTTTACTTTATCTGAGAAATCAATTTGCCATTCTCTTAAGATAATTCAGTCTGATTATTCTCAATTGTTGCTGTAATTCTAAGAAATTTAAGTCAAAATTGGCTGTTTTAAATAATTTGTCAGCATGACTCTGGCTGTCCTTATTCTAACTTTTTATTCATATATATTTAAACCAGTTCTGACTTTGTTTTTGTTTGTTTTTTAGTTTGTTTTTATAAACTGCCTGAATTCTCTCAGGTAATAGGGCTTAAAATGACCAATTAAAGACGTTTTATTTTATGTGTTTTGCTTGAATGTACATCTGGGAACCATCTGTGTGCCTGGTGCCCGTGGAGGTCAGAAGAGGGTGTTTGGTCTCCCGGAACTGAACTGCAGTTACACTGGGTTGTGAACTGTCATGTGGGTGCTGGGAACTGAACACAGCCAAGTTTTCTGCAAGAGCAACAAGGCCTTTCAATCACTGAACCGCCTTTCCTGCCCTTAATAATAATTTTAAAAAGGTTTTCTTTCTAAGTAGGATAAGTCAGAGGTAAATTTAGGCCAGGAATCCAGTGCTACCTACCACTGGTCTCCTCTGCAGTTGAGAGGTAGTTCCTACATCCTGAGGGTGAATCTTGGTTTTTACCTCATGACTAGTAGAAGAAAGCCTGGTCATCACTTCTGTAATGTTTTAAGACAGGGTTTCTCTGTGTATCCTTGGCTGTCCTGGACTTACTTTGTAGACCAGGCTGGCCTTGAACTCACAGAAATCTGCCTGCTGCTGACTCCCACCACACCCAGCTTTTAAAAAAAATCTATTTTAATATTTTATATATATATATAAAACAATATATATATATATATATATAAAACAATATATATATATATATATATATATATATATATATATATATAGTGTTCTGTACTGCATGTACACCTGCACACCAGAAGAGGGCACCAGATCTCATTATAGATGTAGCCACCACAGGGCTCCTGGGAATTGAACTCAGGACCTTTGGAAGAGCAGCCAGTGCTCTTAACTTCTGAGCCATCTCTCTAGCCCCCTTCTGTAAAGTTTTAATAGGAAAATCCGGAAACCAAACTGAAGACCAAGATTTCATAATTTAGGCTTCTCACTTGTGTTGTTTTCATTGTCCCCTTTTAATTCACAATTATAGTAACAATGAAATGGCCTTGTCCCTAGTTTCAGGTGGGGAGTTAAGCAAAAATGGGGCGAACTGGACAGTAAGAAACTAGCTTGGGCCAGGCGTGGTGATACATGCAGGTGCATCTCTGCGAGTTCGCCAGCCTGATCTACAGAGGGAGTCCAGGACAGCCAAGGTTACACAGAGAAACCCTGTATCAAAGAACAAGAGAAAGAAAAAACTTAGTTTTGGGGAGAAGAGAAACTGAGGAAGAACAAACCGTAGCATGTCCTCACATTAAGCAGGTTGAGTTTCCAGAACAAAAGCACAGGGGTAGTGTCAGGCTCAAGAGGGACTAAGATACAAAATAAAGAGGACTGTGTCTAGCACAGAGCAAGATAGTCTGAGGGATTACTTTTTGTTTTGAGACACTCTTTCTGTGTAGCTGTCCTTGCTATGTAGATAAGGCTGGCTTTGAGCTCACAGGTAGCCACCTGCCTCAACTGGCCAGTGGCTGGCACTGAATCATGTTCCCCGACATCCAGCCAAACTTTCATTTTTAATTGTGTTTTGTTTGGAGACAGTGTCTTTTATATCACCGAGGCTGGCCCAGACCTTGTAATCCTCCCATTTCATCGTCTCCAATGCTGATAGAAGTGTACATTCCCACAGCTAGCTAAGAATCATTTTATTGAAATACTGGTAAGTCTATGTAGAAATATGGGGAGGCAGGAAATGGCGCATAACTGTAATCCCAGCATTTGAGGGGTCTGAGTGGCAGTATTTGTCCAATAGGATTACTTTTTCCCCCCCCCCCAGTAACTCAAAGGTAGAAATTAGAAGGAAATATTGGACAGGAATCCATACATATTTGAGTGGCCTAAGAGAGGGATGGATGGAAAGAACGAAAGAGGAGTACCAACATTAAAAATTTTTATTTTTAGTTAGATGTGTGTGCCTGTGAAGTTCAGAAGAGGGTGTAGGATCCCCTGAAATGGGAGTTAAAAGTGGCTGTGAGCTGCCCAACATGGATGGGTACTGTGAACACAACTCTGGTCCTCTGCCAGAGTAGTATGCACTCAGCCTCTTCTAGCCTTGCACTTTCTAAACTAGATGCTTAAATTTTGGTTTAAATTCTGTTTTTTAATCTCACAGAGCGCTTTTTGTCTAATTTTAGAAAAAACCCTCCACATTAGTTTCAAATTTCATTTCCTGTCCTTGCCTACAGCCTTACCACCTTGAATTTGCCCGATCTTTCATTTCCTTTGCTCACATTTGTTTTTTTTTTTTTTTTTGAGTTGAGAATTTGGAGTCACTCAGCCTATCACTGGAGATTAAAGAGCATGGTTCTAGAGATAGACATGGAATACGTACCTGCAGTAGGTGAAAGAATATACACCCACTTGTGTTGAAAAAGGTAAAGTTGTTTTCAGTAACAGAAGTCAATTTAGGAATATAAAAATGAAGTGTGTGAAGCCTGGCTAGACAGCAACATGGCAGCAATTTCTCATCTTTCCAGGGCTTGGTGTGTGGTAGTATAAACATTTTTATTTTCAGAGTGCCTTTTTGGGACAACTTCTTTTGCAATTACAGGATTAAAATGAATGTAAAAGATGATATAGTCTTGACACCTCCTCCACCCCGTGTCAAGAACATGATTATTCTGTGCGCTCTTTGCATACATTGTTGGCTGGCTTCCCTTTATACTATTCCAAGGCTTTATGATGTATGAGTCAAGAGATTATTCATTTTTCCTACATGTTTCTTCTTGAAAAATTACTAGCAACCTTACATTTTTAAAAAAATTATTTATTATTTTTTAAATGGGGCCACACTCTGTAGCCCAGTTTGATCTGGTACTATGTTGACTAGGCTGGCCTTGAGCCTGTGGTGGTAAGCCTCCGGAGTTTTAAGTCATCAACCCACTTTCCTCAGCATCTTTTAAATGGGCTGTTCTTTGCCTGGGTATTTGCTCTACTCCAGCTGGTACCCCATACTCCAACTTTCCATTCTTGTTAGTGCTCTTGAAAAGTTCTGTACTTCTTTTAGGTTGTCTTTATTTCTCTAAGAATTGTAAGGTGTTATTAGAAAGATGTAGTATTCTCTTTGTTTTTACTGGCCTCTCTCCCTTTTGAGGGCAGGACACTCCTTTATTCCTGAATATTGTGCATCTGAGTCTCTTGTCTGGCATGTAGAAAATATTCAATAAATATTTATTGAATGAACAAATGTATGTTTTCTTTTTTATACATCTTGATAGTTCATTGGATTTCAGTTTTATTTTTTAGGTAAGGCAGGAAATTTAATCCTTACAGGGAGGAAATAGTCCATACTAGTGATTTTCCCATGGTGGCAGAGCCAGCTCTTGGTGTGGGGATTGAGAGCTTCTTATGCCTGCACTTTCCCTCATTGTCCTTTGTGGACAGACTTCTCAGTGACCCAGATGCAACCTGAACAATGAAGCAGTGTGGTTTTTCTCATGAAATGTGTGTGCATTTTTAAGTGTGTTTCTAAGTATGCATGTATTTTTAAGTGTATGCTTTTAAGTGTGTTTTTGTATATATTTTAAATACGTTCATTTTACTAGTATTTTTAGATATTTGTTTTGTGTGCATTTGTATGTATTTTTAAGTGTGCATTTAAAGTATTTAACTTTAAATGTATTGTTTAAGTGTATGTGCATTCTAAGTTGTGTTTAAATGTATTTTTGTGCGCATTTTAAGTGCGTTTTTTTAAGTGTGTGTTTTGTTTAAGCCTCAGTTTTGGCTCTGGACCCACTTCCTCCAGTCTCTCATCTCTGTCCCAGCCTTCACTCCAGCCAGAATTGCCCTCTAAAATGCAAATGTGATCATGTTACTTCCTTCCTTTAAAACCCTTCAAGCAGATCAAGTTCAAGCTCCCAGGAGTTTGTGAAGCAAGGCCCTGTGTCTAACCCTTTCTGCAGTCTTATCGCTCCTCATGTCCACTCTTGCATTCACTTATCCTGGCATCACACTTCGCACAGTCTCCTGAATAAAAGAGCTGTTTTCATTGCTCACTGAACCTAGAATTCCTTCCCTTAGGAAGGCCACCCTCGCTAAGAAATCTCAACTGTACTCTGAAATACAACTGACTGCACTTTGGGGCGTGTCCACACCCTTACAGGTGGATATCCTGTCTGTGTACAACAGCCCTCTTTCAAAGGGAGTAAGAGTTTATTTTGAACCAAATATGAGTGGCTCCTGCATGGCCTGGGAGCATGGATTCGGGTTACCTGCAATAACATGTTTCAACATGGAAGCATTTACATCTTTATAATCATAGAATAAAAGAAAGAAGTTAAGGCATTTTCCAGACACCGGTTGGATCATCAGATTGATTATAGCAAACTGATTAAATACTGACAGGTTTCAGGTCTTACGTCATTCTTAGCTTCCAAACTGGAGGAAGCCAATGGTTCGCTGGGATTGCTTTAAAGGTTTTGAGTCAAAGCGATGTTAGATCAGACACGGGTGGCCAACGAGATCCTTAATCAGAGACTAAAGGTATCTAACAACCACGAGGTTTAAGCTAGTCATTCCATCTTGTGAAATCGTCAACACGGGTCTCCAGCACCAGCCAGTGTCTTCGAGCTGCACTCATTTCTAGTATCCACGCCTGTACCCACGTCCCCAGTAGGCTTCCGTACGCTAGCTCACAGCGGGGTGTGTGACCGGTGAAGGAGTGGAGAGTATGCAAATGAGTTGTAAGCAAAGTCAAAAACCGTAAAAGGTCCCCGGCGTCCCAGCCTGTTGTGTGGAGGGAAAGCACAGCACCATTGAACCACCGCCGCCTTAAGAAGACCCACGAAGCGCCAACGTTTTAGACTCGAGGCTGAGGTCCATGAGACGCAGGAAGGGGCCGGGAAAGTGCGGAAAACCACTTTTCTTTTAGCCACGCAGCGATATCTTAAAATTCAAGTTGCTCAGCGTCACAAACTACGCGGGGGAAAAATCGTAGATTGAGGCCAAGGGCCTACAGACCCGCTCCTTTCGCGACACCTCTCGAGGGTTGCTCAAAGCCGGGTAACAACTACTCAGGAATCAGCATCGTCTCGAGGTTCTGCGCGGACGCTGGGCCTGCGACACTGCGCAGCTCCACTTCCGGGATCGCCGCAGATCCGGGTGTCGGAGGTCGGGGCGTGCCCCGGAGGCGGGGCTAGATCCGGCTGTGGGGCGAGGCTGGGCCGCGGAGGCGGGGCGAAGCTGAGGGGAAAGGGGCGGGGATAGAGCGTGGGGCGGGACACTGCTAGGCTAGGGGCGAGGCGTGGCTAGCGCCGGGTGTGGGGCGTGGCTATGGTGTAGAGGCGGGGCGACGGTGAGGGAGTGGGGCGGGACACGCCAGGGCTAGGGGCGTGGTGTATGGGCCAGGGCTTGGGCGGGACAGGACCTGGCCAGGATTCGGGAGGCGGGGCGGGGTGGGAACCGGGCTGGTCACGCTGCGGCTGCGCGTTGCCGCTCTTCGCAGTTCGCCCGGGCGGGCGCGGCGGCAGCGGCGGTGACGGCGGCGGCAGCGGCGGCGCGGGCCGGGATGCGGCGCTACCTGCGGGTCGTAGGGCTGTGCCTGGCCTGCGGCTTCTGCTCGCTGCTGTACGCCTTCAGCCAGCTCGCAGTGTCCTTGGAGGAAGGAGCGGCCGGAGGCCGCAGGCCACAGGCCGCGGCGGCTTCCTGGCTGGCGGACGGCGGACGCGGCCCCGGGAGAGGCGCGGGCAGCGCGGGCCCGGGCTGGCCGGGCAGGTACGGGCCGCAGTGCCAGGCGCGGGGGTCTGGGACGGCGCCGGCGGGACGCGCCGCTCCCACCACCGAGCACCTTCTGTTTGGCTTCAGACCCAGTGTTTAGAGCAGTTAGAAATGGAATTAATTTGCAACTTTCCAAAGGGCTCGTTGGAAGTGAGTGGTGGCCGACGAAATCCTGATTACAGCTAGTGGGAATTCCCTCCTGTTTCCATGGAGTCGGAAGCTGAGCTATTTAAGAATTTGGCTGGCGCCCTGGTTGAGCCCCCACCTCCAGGTGTCTAGATTTTCATCCCAAGCTTAGCGTTTTCATCAGTAGCCTTGGTTAGATAAATCTGGCCACGGCTTAAAGCGAGCTGTGAATTTTTGTTTTGGAAAGAAACACTCTGCATATGCGGAAACTTAAAGTTCAGAAACATGAGCGAAATGTTTGCTCCTATTTTATGGGAGTGATGGGGAATGAAGGTACCATTTAAAAATGGTTATTTATAATGCAGCATAATGATTTGGTGGATTTGCATAAATCACTGCCAGTGTTACAATTATAAAGTTTAAATGGAAAACTGTTTGGGCAAGTTACTTAGCACACTGAGCATTTCTTACTGCCTTGGTGGATCCTGTATTTGTAGGCAAATCTGAGAAGTAGGAACTGTGAAAAAAAAATAACATCCACTTTGAGCTATTGTGCAGCATCTGAGAGTTGATGGTCACTTCCAGAGGGAAGTGGGTACAAAAAAAAACCAGAAAAAAACAGCTTGGGTATAATGAGTTATTGTTTTATGGTTGGATTGTAGTCAGAAATGTGGGGTCAAGGTATATTCTCAGATTCTATTGCCCATCTCTAAAAAAGTGTTGGGGGTTGTGGTGTCCCACACCAGTAGGATTTGCTGAAGGAGTCGGAGGCAGGAGGATCATGAATGAGCTTGGAGGCCAGCCTGGGCTACATAGTAAGACAGACCCAGGTTCAACAGGCCAAGGACTGGGTATGTATACCAGTGGCAAAGGACTTGCCAGGTGCTGAGTTCATTCCTTCCAGAGTTTCTGTACACAGAGAATGCGTAAGTCTTAGTATCTGTGCCTTCAGTTCACTCACTGGCACAGAATCTCTTGATCACATGGTTGCTTCTCTGTGTATTTTCTTTACTGTAAAAGGTAGATAATGAATTTTCAGCCACATTGGCATATACTTGATAAAATTTATGTACATTTAATACTAAAAACTTAATATTTTGATGTACATTCTGAAATGATTGTCACTTCCCTCCCTCCTTTTCAGTTGGCTAGACCTCAGGTTTTTTTTTGTTGAGTCCTGTCAACACTGGTAGACTCTACTAAGAATGAAGACCAAAGACTTTTGGTCACCCACTTTATCTTTGCCATGTACTGGCTGTGTTGACTTCCTCATTAGATATGGGACATTTGTGAGGACTGAAGTGAAATAGGTACCTGGCACAGTAAAACTGTGGCTAATGTGATTGTTTAAATTTTAAAGTGTAAACCCTTCCTCCCCTTCCCCCCTTTATACTTTTGGGGAAAATTGTTCATTGGGACCCAGTAAACCTGCTAAACTAGAATGCCAGTATTCTGTGTTTAACCATGAGCTGTTATTAAGATGCAGATAAACACTGAGAACTACAGATACAGTTGAGAGATAGATGTGACCATTAATTTTTGCACTATTGTTGGTGTCAGGCCTCCCTCACCCTCCCAACTTCCTTGAGTCTGTTTTTGAGGGTGTGGGGGATTGGGCCATTGACCACTGGAGAAAGTGGAAATACTAGGTGAGGCCCCTGATGTGAGACAAGCAACAACGCCATACCTTGTTTTTCTAGTTTATTGGACAGCATAGTGTCATCTACCTCACATCTTTGCTGAGTGTTATTTGGGCTACTATAGCAAAACTATTCCAACTTCATAGATTGGAAACAGCAGGAATAAAGGATTTCTTACACCGTCTTACTGTGGTCTATATAGCCAGGGAGGTCCTGAATGGACAGTAATCTCTTTCTTGGGGCACTGACCTTTACGCTGTAATCACCTACCGAATGCCCTCCCACTGCTGACATTAGTCATTACATGGAAGATAAGAATTTTCTGGTGGGGTGGCAACAAAAACGGTCTGAAAACTTCGCATAATCCTGATCCATAGTATTTAATAAAAGCTGGTAATTAATGTTAGGAGCTTTTATAGATACTCATTTGACTAAAAAATGTACTTTTGGCTTAGAGATCTTATTTTAAAGCATTAAATATTCCTGTCTGTTGAAATTCTCCTCACATAGTTCTTGCTTGCAAAGAATATGTTGCATGTAGTTTGAAATTTTTATTTTCAGATTGCCGTTTTTTCTTCATTGTTTTTATGTTTCACACATAGAACAACTTTCTTTATAGTCTGCTCTCCCACACGCTAAAAAAATCATTTAAGTTTGTAATATATACATATATACATACATACATATATATCTATTATTTTTTTTTTTTTGGCCAGGGGAAGAGAGTATGCTGTGTGGTCATTTTATGAAATGGTTACCCCGTTTCAGCTGCTGTGAACCACCCTTTCTTCACTTTCTGAGTATTCATGAATTTAGAGATCTAAGAAAGAGGGGAAGATCTGATTTAGAGCTAGAAAGTAAGTGGTCTAGATACAGAGCAGTTTCCAGTGAGTTGCCCAGGCAGATCAGTGCTGGTAACTTGGCAGCATTCTGAGAATAATCTATACCGTGCATGCACAATCCTGGCCTCATGGCTCGTCACGGTACCCATGGCTTGGATTGCATTGTCACCGTACGCTCAGCCCTCCACAGTCTTAAAGTGGATTTGCCTGAAATTTTCCTTGACTCTTTTTGGAGCCAAGATATGCTTTGTGGCATACAGATTTTATAGAAGTTTTGTGATTATTGTTATTGAAATGAAAAAGAAATACCTTTCAACTTAGTCAAATACAGAAGACTGTTGTCTCCTGCATGACCTGCTCCTGGAAACCTGGCTGGAGCAGTGAGGGAATGAAGAAAGGACAGACGTGTTCAGAGAAGCTGGGGCCGGTGTTCTCTGATGGAGTGGAACCATAGCACAGAGGGAAGGTTTATCCGTGAGCACATCTGTAGTGGAGAATTGCAGGCTGTAGATGCCAGGGAGGAGGAAGCTGCAGTTGGTAGCCTTCGTGCTTGTCTACACTGTCAGTAATCGAATGGGGTCAGAGGATTGTCACCCCTCTGAGACTCAGGGGAGAGCCTTTCCCTTTCTTGTGGGTCTGAGGCATTAGGTCCTTGACATGTCACTCAGGACCTCACTTGCTCTTTTCACACTCACTTGGGGCCTCCTCAGCTCCCCCACAGAAGATGTCTGCTTTTGGATTTAAGTCTCCTTCAAGCTTGAGAGGTTACTGAGGAGAGCATTATTGTTCCGTGTTGTTTGTTTTTGTCTTTGACAAGGTCTCACTATTAGCCACATCAGCCTTTGACTCCTAGATTCAAATCCTCCTGTTTCAGCCTCCCAGGTAGCTGGTACCAGACTTTTTTGTTTTGTTTTGTTCTTAACCCAGCAGCTCTGGAATTCACGGGGATCATCTGCCTTTGACTTTCCATGCTGGAATTTAGAAAGTGCACTACTACAGTGCACATGGCTTTACACTTTTTTTTTCCTTGTTTGTCTGTTTGAGACAAGTGTAGCCCTGGCTGACTTGGAACTCATTCTGTGGGCCAGGCTGTCCTCGAACTCAGAGATCTGCCTGCCTTTGCCTCCTTGGTGCCAGGATTAAAGATGTGTGCCTCCACCACCTGGCTGGCTTTATGGTTTTTTTTTAATACAAAAAAAATGAAATGTCTTTGTAAGTGATTTATTTTTATTTCATGTACACTGGGGTTTTGCCTGTGTGTCTGTGTGAGGATGTCAGATCCCCTGAAACTGGAGTCATAGACAGTTGTGAGCGGCCGTGTGGGTGCTGGGAATTGAACCTGGGTCCTCTGGAGGATCAGCCAGTGCTCTTAACACCTGAGCCATCTTTGCAGCCCTGAAACAACTTTTAAAAAAAGATTTATTTTTGTTTTATGTTCATGAGTGTGGTTTGCCTGCATGCATGTTTGTGCACCACATGCATGCCTAGTGCTCTCAGGCCAGGAAAGCTGTTAGACCTCCTGGATCTTGAGCTACAGATGAACGGGGTCCTGGGGAAGAGCGCCCACTGCCGACAGCCACTGGGCCGGCTCTCCAGCCTCGGTTTTCATTTTCTGAGACATGGTTTCAGTGTAGCTTAGGCGGCCCTTAAACTTAGTTTTTCCATCTCAGCCTCCCTGGTACTGGGGTCACAGGTGTGTACCACCAGTCCCAGAGTGTAATTTTCTAAACATTTGTAATTACAATTTTGAAGATTTTTTTTTTAATTAGTTTTCTCTTGAGAAAATTTTTATTCTGAAATAAATGCTAATTCATGGGAAATTTAGTGACACCCCATGTTTTTTTTCATCCAATTTTCCTAATAGTAACATCTTACAGAATCTCTTTATATCCAGAAAATTGATCAATATAGCTGCCCTAAAGTTGCCATTGTATAGTCCCCAGAACTCATTCAGAAAACATGTTTGTGCAGTTTGTGTGTGTGTGTGGTTTTGAGCATTTTAATCATATATTAAAATTTGTGTGACTTGCACTACCCCTTGATGAGTTTGCTTACATTCGGCCACCGAGAACTTCCTGTGTTAAGCCTTAGGAAGCTTGGTAACAAGTACAGTCCGTACACTCTGCTGGTGACACAGCCACTTCCTGCACTGCTCCACCGTATTCTGATTACTTAGTAGTTAAGTGCTGACCGTCCAGCACACCTTGTTAAGCAGGTATAAGCTGGATAACCACCTTTACTTTTCCAGGATTTTTGAGTGTGGGCAGGACGGCAGGTTTGGCGGCTGTTTGTCTTCAGGCTGCTGTTTTCCTCACTTGCTGCCTGTAATAGCACTTACCTACCGTGCTCTCCAAACACAGTCCTCCTCTCCCTACCTTCTCCAACACAGGGTCTTACCTTATAGCCCATGCTTGCCTTAAACTTAGACTCTTGCCTCAGCCTCTTGAATGCTGGGAATACAGGTGTTTGCCATTGTCCCTGACCTTAAAAAAAAATCAGTTTTTCATGAGATATGTTAAGTGAAGGCACTAAAGTAATTTTTTTTCTTGCCAGCACATTGATAGTGTTTCCTTTTTTCTGTATTTTTTTATTTCTGTGTGTGTGCACATGTGCGTGCATGCGTGCATGTGTGCAGAGTACAGAAGAAGATGTCATATCCCTTGTAGCTGGAGTTATAGACAGTTTGACCTGTCTGATGTGGATGCTGGGATCCAAACTCTGGTTCTCTGCAAGAGCAGCTAATGTTCTTAACTGCTAAGGCATCTCTTTGCATCCTGATATTTCTGGGTTTTGTTTTTCATGTTAGTTGGGGTCATGTGTATATTCTTCCTAAGTGTGTTTACATAGCAAATAAATTTTCCTGTGTTTGTAGTATATGAATGCACGTGTGTTCGTGTATATACATGTGTTTGAGAAAATGAATGTGTGAACGTGTGTGTGTATAGAGCAGAGGTTGACATTTGATGTCTTCTCTCAATCACCTTTTTTTCTGAGACATGTCTCTCGCTGATCTAGCTGGACAACAAGCCAGCCCCAGGATCTTCCTGTCTCCGCCTGCTGGGGTCACAGGTGTGTTGCCATGCTTGGCTTTTTACATGTGTGCTGGGGATCTCAAGCCAGTCCTTATACTTGTTTCTCAGTCACTGTACTGAGTAGACTGTCTCCTCAGCTCCCCAGTAATGAATTTTTAATCTTGTCTACATACAGTGTATTCCAACATGGTGTTACAACCAAGAAACACCCTTGGCTCTTTCTGTCCAGCTATGTCTGCCTTAGCTTTTATTAGTTTAATAACTACCCCCCCCCCAACCGTGTCCATGTTAGTAACTTCCCACTCCATCTCTAGACTACCATAAGTTTGAGTCTGTCGTAGATTTGCTTCTGCTAAACATTTCCCATAAATGAATCGTATCAAGTATGAATATTTGAGTTTAGTCTCTTTCATTTTATATTTCTAGGGTTCATCTGTAGCATTTATTACTACACTTGATAATATTTCATTAAATGGATCTGGCATATTTTGTTCATCATGTGATAGGCATTTGGGTGGGCTTTCTGCTGTTTGGCTGTTGTGAATAGTGGTGCTATGAAAATTCATATGTAAATGTAATTATTTTGTTATTGCTTTGGGGTAGGGCAGACTGTAGCTAAGTCTGGCCTCAAACAACACTATTGCCTAGGATGACCTCCTCCTCCCTGACTCTCAACACTACCTGGCCACATACATCTTTTCTATAAACATAGGTGTTTTTAGTGCTCTTGAGTATTTAGGAAGGAAAGTTGTGGTCTGTTGTTGCTCAAACCATTAACTTGTTTACAAACTCACTTTGTATGTACATGTGTGTGCACTGTAGTGACTTTGTGGAGCTCAAAGAACAACTTGCAGTGGTCACTTCTCTCCTTACACCACATGGGTTCCAGAGATTGAACTCAGGTCATCATGAGCAGCTTCGAGCCTCTTTACCTGCAGAGCTGCTTAGTAGTCCCTAAATTTATACTCTAAAAGGGAATTATGGTTTACATTCCTCTTCCTTGCTTTGCAACAACTCCATGCTTTTCAGCAGTTTACAAACTAGCAATGAACAATAACAATTTTTTTTAAGCATTACAAACTGTGGCTACAACTCTGTGTTGAACATCTCATTTTGAAACCCAGGCTGTTTTGCCTCCCACCCTGCCCTCAACAAGAGCAAAGGTACATGCTAGGTGTCAATTGTAAATAAACTATGTTAAACTAACACTGATAATGTTCTTATCTGAAGTTTGTTGTAAGGCTTCAATGGATCTGCAGGAACTTGAATTTGAAAGGATATATGCATATTTGCTAGGGTGCCACTGAGTTTGGCCGCCTATAAAAATGCAGCATCTAATCAAGAGACACGTTACTATTAGGTACACATTTACTTTCCTGACTAATCTTTTTTTTTTTTTTTAATTAAGATACATAACTTTGTCAGACATGGTAGGGCACCCCTTAATTCCAGCGCTGGTGAGGCAGAGGCAGGTGGATCTCTCTGAGTTCAAAGCCAGCCAGCTCTACAAAGCAAGTCCAGGACTCTCAGGGCTCTGATACACTGTCTCCAAAAACCAAATAAAAAAGATACTTCCGTAACTTTGTGGGCTTTGATGTATCTCTCAAAGGAAAACCAAGTATAACAGTATAACTTTTCCTAGTGATTTTAAAATTCCAGTGCTGTAGTTGTTTATGCAATAGCATACAGAATTTCGAAGGCAGTGTTTATAAAGGATCACCAGTCAGACCCTGGTCCCAAAGTCTTATGTAGTCCATTATCTGGTGTGCATTTCTCCAGGGGATGGTATTATGCTTTCAGGCCTTACATCAGAGATTGTAGAGGTTTGTGGGAAGTCAGACCAAAGAGTTTTGCAAGTCTGAATTTTCACAGACGTTTCGATATTAGAATAGCAACTTTTAATGGAATCCTTAGAGAAAGCAAAGCTCCCTGGTGCTGAGCTGACGGGTCCCAGCTTACTGATCTGCCCTGACTTCATGAGGGTAGTTAGTGTAAGTTAGGGTAAGATGGCTGCTTTGGGAGAAAGTAAGAGTAAGAAACATTTTTGCCCCCTGAGACACTTTCTGGTCCTCAACCCCAGCCTTACGAAGAAAGCCCACAGCATCCTCATCTCAGCCTTTGTAGTAATTACGAAGCAGAGGATGTAGGAATGAGCAGCCACCACTGTCCGCACAATGTTTTCTCTCCACTTTGAAACACCGTATGAGTAGTTTGAGTTGATGATTAATTTGGATCTGTGTGATGATTTTTTCCTCCCAATACACCTGCATTTGTGACATTTTACTTTTGTGGTAAACAGAACATATGGGTGGAATGAGTTTTCTGGGATAGTGTGCATAGTCTATGAAGAAAAAGATATGTTAGTGTCTTGAATGTGTCATCATGGGGAGGAGATTTTGTTTCCAGAGAGTTCCTGACCAGAAAGCGTTTCCAGTTATAAGATACGCTCACCTAATGGTCGTAAGGTTTCACTTAAAATAATGTGCCCTAAGTAAAGAAGCCACCAGTTTTTGAAAAATGCTTCAAATTCCTATAGCAATTGGATTTTGAATTTTGGGGCTGTAAAACTG
Source organism: Pachyuromys duprasi (assembly GCA_028658305.1). Classification (NCBI taxonomy): domain Eukaryota; kingdom Metazoa; phylum Chordata; class Mammalia; order Rodentia; family Muridae; genus Pachyuromys; species Pachyuromys duprasi. Next base: position 9,203,987 of record CM053752.1, read on the forward strand.
AACGTGAAATAATTGTGCTATTCAGTAAATTCCTTGGCAGTTCCCAATCTAAATACTCACAGGACTGTTATTTCTTCTCACTGTCAGGTGTAAAGATTTCTCTCTGTGTTACTGGAATCCCTATTGGATGCTGCCCTCTGATGTTTGTGGAATGAACTGCTTTTGGGAAACGGCTTTTAGGTAGGCCCTTAATATTTAATTGATAGATCAGAGTAGGTAAGACTAGATAGTTGATGATCAAACCTTTCACTGTAATAAAACATAAGTCCTTTTCCTGTAATTCAATATCATATAACTAAATAATTGATTTTCTGGGTGGGTTTTTTATTTCTTTATGTCATCTTTTAGTTAAATTTTAACATATGTGTAAATGCTCTAAATTTTTCCAAATGCTATTAAGATAAATTATAAATTTTAGAAGAATTTATGATTGCACTTAACTGATAATTGATGTGTAGGTGTGTTCTGCTTTAATAAGATACTTTGACTAAATGCAGCTTGGGAGGAGAGGGTTTATTTGGTTTATACTTCCAGGTCACAGTCCACTCCTGAGGGAAGTCAGCCATGGAGGAATGCTGTTCATGGGTTTTCTTGCTTGCTTGCCCAGCTCCCCTGATAGAACGCAGCCCTACCTGCCTCAGGATGGAGCTGCCCACAGTGGGCTGGACCCTCCCACATCGACCATAAGACAGTCTCTCAAGAACATCTCCACGTGTCATTCTGACCCAGGAGCTTCTACCCTCAGATGACTCAAACTTATGTAGACAAAATGATAAAACGCTTCTGCCAGACATTTAAAGATAACCTGTGTATGCGTGCATTCATGTATGTGTATGTACCTACATTTGCCAGTTATCTAATTTAAAGCTAGGGGATTTAATGTTGGATTTAATACCCAAGCTTTTGTTCTTTTCTCCTGAGAGAGGGTTTCTATATGTAGCCTTGGCTTTGAACTCATGGAGATCCATCTGCTTCTGCCTTCCCAAGTGCTGGGATCACAGGTGTGTGCCACCACACCCAGCCAGTACCCAGTATTTTAAAATTCTGGGTCTGGGGAGATGGTTCATCTGGTAAAGACACTTGCTGCGAAGCCTAATACTGAGTTAGATCTCCAGGACCTACATAGTGGGGAAGAGAACTGATTCTTGCAGATGATCCTTTGGCCTCCACCAAAAAGCTAGTATACTAAAAACAGATTTTGTAGGGGATGTGACGGGAAAGATTATGTTACCTTTAACCTGGAAGTTTTGGGGAATGAGGAAGATTAAAACATCCTTACTGAAAAATAAAAGAGAAGACAGTATTTATTGGATGGTGTCCCATCCTGCTCTTGCCTCCAGGGAAAGAATTGAGTATCCATAGGAGTGGGTAAGGCAGTCACTCTCCGAGATGGTGGTGGCAAACGTGGAGTGGCCTGACATGTCCTCTGAGGCTCATATCTTTATGGTTAATTTAAACCCTCACTCTGTTTACCAGGGACCATGTTGGTCACTGCATTCTCCAGTCAGGTTGATGCCGCTCTGTGCTTCAGAGCTTGGATGGTGTTACAGTAGTGAACTGAGGTGGCAGTAGAGAATGACAAGACCTAGCATTTCATGAAGGTCTCCTGTAAGGAAGAGATGAGCAAGAAACTAGCCCAGTTCAAGGTCATGTGCTCTAGATGGGAGGGACTGCATTGACTTGGTATGTGTTTTCAGTTTTTATTTAAATTAGTGAACGTGTTTCCTTTGACAGTTTGATATAGATATGTGGTGTGGAGTGATTACACCAAATAATCTTTATATTGCCCGCCTCTCATAATTTACCAGTTGTAGTGAGAACATGTAAAGTCTTTAGCTGTTTTGTGTTTGTGATGTTCTGCTGACTGCATCATGGAGGCTGGAAGATGACATCGGGTCCCCAGAACTAGAGTTACAGTTGGCTGTGAGCTGCTATAATGGATGCTGGGAAATGAGCCTGAGTACTCTTAACCTCTGAACCATCTCTGTGACCCATTTTGAAATATATAACACTTTTTTGCTATCTGTGATCACTTTACTGTGCAGTAAATCTTGAATTCTTTGTACCTTTTTGGTCCATCCCTCTGCTTCATTTCTGGTTACCACTTTTCTGTCTTCCTGCTTTATTCATGAACTGCAGTTGTTGGCTTTTTTGCTTTTAAATTAAAAAAAAAAAAGAAATATACTTAACATCATTTCCTTCCTCTGTTTCTCTCCTCCCGTGCTCCTCCATACTTTCTTAAATTTACAACCTTTGTCTTTAAAAACCTGCTGAGCCTATTTGGTAGCTTGTATGCATAGTTTTGGAACTGATCACTTGGTACTGGATAACCAATTAGAGGGCTCATCCCTAGGGAAGACTTAATTATTCCCCCTTCAGCAGTTATTCATTGCCTGTAATACAAGCTCCATTCTTAATATTTATAATAGTATACATAAAGTCTCAAATTCCCAATTATGCATCCTGTAAACAAATGGAACGAGTTTTCTCTCTCTTCTCCCTTCACACATACACGCATGCACACCCATTCAGAGAGAGAGAGAGAGAGAGAGATTGGGATTTCCCTGTGTTGTCCCAGGCTGATATTTAGCCTGTAAGCCTAAGAAATATTTGTGTTTCAGCCTTTCCAGTAGGTGAAAGGCTGAAACGTGTCTACAACTAGACTACACTAGGCTGTTTTTGTTTGTATTTTTGAGACAGGGTTTCTCTGTGTAGCCCTGGCTGTCCTGGACTCACTCTTGTAGACCAGGCTGGACTCAAACTCAGAGATTGCACCTGCCTGTTCCTCCGCCTGGTTACATTAGGCTCTTACATTGAGAGGTTACATCGAACTCTTCTTCTACAGTTTCTGCTTGTAGTATTGTATCTCTTTAAACCATACAAAAATATAAACCAGTTTGCAGTATGTATCAACCTTCTGTAAAATATCTTAAGCATGGTTTCCTTTTTACTTCCTGTTTTGTCTGTGTGTGTGTTGTCCTGTGTGCCTGGTATTCACAGGAGCCAGAAGAGGATATCAGATCCCTTGGAACTGGAATTACAGGTGGTTGTGAGCTGTCTAATATAGGTAATGAGAACAGAAGTCTGTCCTCTAGAAGAGCAAGCAAGTGCTCTTTACTGCTTGAACCATCTCTCCAGCTCTTTAAGACTCAGTTTCTTAAGTAGCCCTAAATCTCCCTCCCTCGGTGACCTGTATCAAATAGCATAGAACACAGATGCCTCGCCCTTCTCACCTGCTGTAGCTGTGTGTTTTCTGTGGCTGTGTGCAGGTACATCAGCTGTGCCTTGTGCACAGGTCACAGGGTACAGTGGTGTGCCTCACCTTCCACATTGCTTGAAGCAGGCTCTCCGGTTACAGTAGAGAAACTTGGGATCTGCTGTCTACGTCCACAGTAGAATTTAAGGTTCTCTCCTCCTCTGTGGGCCCAGGGATGGAACTTAGGTTGGCAGGTTTGCCTTTGAGCATTTTTACCCACTGAGCCATTCCACTGGCCCCCATCTTTTGTGATATTTTTGTTTTGTTTTGCAGAATGACCCTTAGTTTGGATTTGCCTGTGTCCTCATGAGTAGATTAAGGGTTTGGTGTTGCTTTAGGCTTTTTGCTCATGCTGTCAGAAGGGGTCAGTAGTATCTACCATAAGCTTAAGGTTCAGGTGCCTTAGTAGCACAGTAGGAAGCGGGACAGTCTTATAGCTTAACATTGTTGGTTAAATTTTATCACATGGTTACAAAGCTGGACTCCATGTCTTCACTGTAACAGTCTCTGTCCACTTTGAAATATGTGTGGAAATACTTTCTTTCCTCCTTTTTTTTTTGTGAAGTAGTATGGTGATGATTGTCTCATTTTTTGTCTCTTGGTAGCAGGTTTTGAAGAGTTCTTTCCATTTACTTAGGTGTGTTCATGATTCAGATTTTAATCTTGCTCTTCGTTATTAGTGTCATGCTCTTGGTTTTGGGGGTTGGTGGTGTTGCAGACTGACCCCTGAGCTTTGTGTCTGAGGTGCATCCTTTCGTTTGTGAGCCTCGGGTTCCTCAGGTGTTAGAGGTCATTGGAAATGAGAGAATTTATGTGCCCTCAGTCACTGCTCAAGTAAGAAAGCCATGGCTGTTCACACTGCTCGGGGCCCTGATGAGATGCTTCTCCCCTGAGTTAGGGAAGTACGCTACAGTGATGGGGATTGCCTAAGTGAGGGCCCTTCTTTACACAATTTAGAGGTTCCCTTTCTGCCTTGGTTGCATTTCCTGTTGCTATGATAAAATGCCCCTACATAAACAATTTAAAAGAAAAAGGGTTTGTTTGGCTCCCAAATTTCAGGTTGCAGTCCATTATTGTGGGAAGTTAGGATGACAGAAACCTGTCACACCCACAGTCAGGAACAGAGAGCAATGAATTAATTGGTGTATAGTCTTGTCTGGCTTGTTCTTGCTTTCTTACTGAGTCCAGACTCAGGTTGTGAGTTGCTGCTGCTTATATTTAGGGTGAGTCTTGCCAGGTCAGTAAACCCAGTTAAGGAACTGTTTGACAGGCTATGCCCAGAGGCCAACCTCACCTAGACAGTTTTTCCTTATGAGAGAGACTTCCTTCCCTGTTCATGTTACATTATGTCCAGGTGGCAATCAGAGTGAACCATTACACGCTGGGCAACCTTCCTTCCAGTCAGCAGCAGCTTATAGCTGTCAGTTGGAAAGTTTCCTAAGATTTGTTGAGGAATGGCTGGAAGGGTTTTTGATAAAAATCAAGCTGGGTAGGAGGCCTGCCAGAGGGAGCTGGGTCCCTGTTGTCTGCAGTCGTTTAACACCTTTGTAGCCCAGGGCTCCTCTCTGGGTGTCCAGTGCTGCCTGTCTTTGTGAATGGTCTGAGGGATCCTGATGGGCGTCAGGTCCTGTACCTAGCTCACACTTCAGGCTATGATCTGAGTCCCTGCCAGCACAGGCAGCCAGTGCTGTGCTTCCCGCTGAAGCTGGGCTTGATGGGAGAGTCTGTGTTCTTTGAATTGTCTAGTGATTTCATCATACAGAAAAATAGATTTGGCTTTAAATTAACATTAATCTCTGTAGGGATTTTAATTAAGATGAAGTACTTTTTAACAGACTGTGATGAAGATCCTGCCATTCATGTGGGCCAGAATTACCAGAATGGCTGTTTCCCTATGAATGCTTAGAAAGCTTTAGCCATCAGTTCCTGAAGTGTAGAAGCTTTCTGCAGATTTCTTGTAGTTCTTCTGCAGTGGCGCCTTCTGACCTTGGGGCTGAGGGTCAGGTTGTGGGTAGAGACTTCCTCTGTGCATGTGTCCTCTGCTCAGCTTGGGTGCTGAGCATGCCTAATGCTGCAGGAGAACAAGCCGACTCACAGCCCAGCCTTGCTTACTGACATGTGGGCGGTTGAATGGATTGCTTTTACTGTTGCTCTGTTGCTGTTGTCTCTGAGACAGGATCTCATGGAGCGGAGATTACAGATCTTGAACTAGCTGAGAGTGACCCTGGACTCCTGATTCTGCTTCCACCCCCCAAGGCCTGGTGTTGCATTCATGACTGGCCCTTGAGTCTGCTTTTAGGCAGATTTTTTTTTTTCTTCTTTGAGGAACATTTTTTTTTTCTCCTAAGTATATTACGCTCTGTAGAGAGTTCTGTGCAGAGTAACGTGACTGTTATAAGTCCATTAATAGCCTCTTGACTCCTGACTTTGGGGTGTACTCTGCTTGTGGACCAGTTAAGCAACCGAACCTATTGGACATTCTCAAATTATGATTTTGCTTTTCCAGAGACAGTCTTGTTATGAAGCCCAGACTGGATCCTCTTACCTCAGCCTTCCTGGTGCTGAAATTATAGACTTACACCATGTTACCTGGTTGTGATGTTTTAATTTTTTGTTTTAGACGTATTTTATGTGTTTGAGTGTTTGCCTGCATATATGTTTGTGCACCGCATGCATGGTCTGGTGCCTGCAGAAGTCAGAGCAGGGTGTCAGATACCTGTCATCGGAGTTTCAGATGGTTGTGAGCCACCTTGTGGACAGTGACAGTGGAGATCTTATCTCCTCTACTGCTATACATGAGAGGTCAGGAAGGAAGATTGCAGTTCCAGCATCTGCCCTGTCCTCTGCAAGAGCAATGCATGCTCTCAGCCACTGGAACATCTTTCCATCTTCAGGCTGATGTTTTATGGTGTTTTGCTTGTTTGTTTGTTAGGTTGGTTGATTGGTTTGGTTTTTCGGGACAAGTTTTCTCTCTGTAGCCTTAGCTGTCCTAGACTCACTTTGTAGACCAGGCTGACCTCTAAGTCACAGAAACCCACGTGACTCTATCTCCCTGAGTGCTGGGATTACCAGGCTGATGTTTTAATGAAGACTTAAAAAAAAAAAAAAAACAACAACCACTGTGAGAAGATATGAATGCAGATGACAGGACGATGAAATAGAATTCTGTAGAATTGTGCCTCAGTTGCCTTCTCTGTGTCTGTGGCTTCCACTCTTCTGAGATGAACTGAATTCATGTTTCTTTTGTCGCAGCATAAGTGGTATGCATACAGTTCTGTGTTAGGAAATAAAGGGGAAGGGATTAAAGAAATGGTCGGGAAGAAGGCAGCACTTCTGTCCAATGCCTGCAGTGAAGCAGGGTGGGGAGCCCACACCAGAAGAAGGAAAGGGCCCTCCAACCCGAGTCCACGGCTCTGTTAGAAGCAAGTTCCTGCTAGGGGGTGGGGGGTGGGAGGGGGCAGGGAAACACAGGAGGCCTTTCCTTCCAAAAAGACATTGCCATTTAAGATCCTTTCAGAAATGTTCACACATCTTGGTGAGGGCTTGGTGAGTAGAACTGAATGTGTGCCACTGAAAAAAAGTTACATAAACAAATTTCTTATAATCAGCATGTCTTCTGATGGGGTATGATACTGAAATACTTACGGGTGAAATTGTAGCTGACTTACCTCATGGATCTGATTGTGTGTTGAAGAAGGCACATAGAGGGATTTTAAATGAAATTAGAGGATGTTTTAATAAAAAAAATAGTCTTTAAATATTTGAATGGAAGGCTTTCAGATCACATAGTCTTTCTGTCTTGACACCCAGTATGAGACATGAGGGGAGTTAGTTACTCATGTGTTCTTTGGAGAGTTGCCTCGTGATGTGTGTTGGCTGGGGAAAACTGGTTGATGATTTCTTTTGCATGTTATAAAGAAGTTGTAAACGTCTGTGTTTAAACATAGTAAAATACCATTTGGTAGTAAGTACATGCCGAACTGTTGGAAATGTGCTTCTCTGTGCTGTTAGGTATGGTCTGAAAACACAGCCCGTTGAGAAAATGCACCTTGCTGTTGTTGCCTGTGGTGAAAGACTGGAAGAAACTGTGACTATGTTGAAGTCAGCTCTGATTTTCAGCATCAAGCCACTGCACGTCCATATTTTTGCTGAGGACCAACTACATGATAGCTTTAAAGACAGAGTAAGTACTTGACACTCAGTGAACATTGCTGAGTTGACTGTCTGTTAGCTACCCTACTATAACTGTCTATTGGCACCCTTCCCTCTTAGAGTGCTTTCTAGGAGTCCAGATGCAGTGAAAAGGAAGATTGGTTTTTGAACAAGAATAGCCAACCTTCCATCCTGCCAGGTATGGTGATTTTATTTTCTGACCCCGTTCCAGGGTGCTTGGACTGAAGAGTACAGGTAGAAGGGGACAGTGTGTGCTATGTAGTAGTTCTTATCTGGAAGGAGGGCTCTGCTTTATCTGCTTATAGCCAGGCCATTTTCAATATTTGATTCTATCTCCTGTTTTAAAACAACCATATCCAATATGAGGAGAAAAAGAGAGCCGGAAGAAAAAAGTGTTCTTTCCCTTTAAGATCACTTTGCATTAATAGTTGTGACATCCTTCCACTTTTGGTGGAGTGTAGTCATTGGATCATAGCTAGCTGCTAGTGTGGACCCAGGGTGGCCTTATATCCTCAACAACAAATGGCTGTGGAGGAATTAGGGATCCATTTCAAAGAGGAGTCAGGCCTTGTACACAAAGATGACCCAAAGATTACCCGAATCTCACAGCCATGTGTTTTGAGGGAGAAGGGGATGATTGTGACGCATCCCCCCTTCCGCCCTCCCCTACTTATCTCTGCTAAATCTAGCTTTCAAGCTGCAATGGGTTTTTGTGATTGATCTATGTATAAAGATTCTTTGTTTTCCAAGTTAAATTAGTTCATTTCCATGTTGAAGGAAGAATACCATTTGTAGCCTGAGTGTCTGGCCAAGAAAGTTGCTTAATTCTGAGAGGTACAAGAGGTGTACTTAACTTTAAACTTTTTCCAGTCATCCTGGGTTTTATGCATACTTTATCATCCTATTTTCTTTACTTAGATTGTTTATTAAAGTATATATACATATTGTTTGTGTTTTGTCACTGTTTTGAGATGGGGTCTCAACTGTGTAACCGAAGCTGGCCTTGACCTCCTGTTGATCTTCCTGCCTCAATTTCCTGAGTGCTGGGTCTGAGTACTTCGCTCAGCTCTAAACTGTATTTTTAACTTAAATGTTTGGCTTTGATTTTGATGAAAGAATATCAGATATTTGATGGACTAAATTGCAAAATATTCCAATATTAAATGAAAGATTTAATATTAAAGTTAGTATTGAAAAGATCTTTGAGTGATTTATAAGTTGAAAGGAAAAATGCAATTGCTATTTTAAAATAATTAACAGGGACACCAAAGCGGGATGTTGTAACAAAAGCATTCTTAAACTATGTTGGAAGATTCGAATGCTTTCAAAAGTATTTGGACACAGTTGTAATGCAGAGAGGCAATAGCCTGATGTAAACGATACCCCACCTCTTCTGAGCATTTCTGTGTATTCTTTGGGTAATTTGAACCAAAAATTGTAAGACTGGACCTGTTAGTATGTGCTCATCATTCCAGTTCGTTAGGAGGCTGAGGCAGGGGCCTGGGGTTTAAGGCTTGCCTCTGCAGAGTGGCCGTTCCCTATTTTACACAGCTGCAATAGCGTAAGGCCATCAGGAGCCGTGCTGCCGGAGCAGCAGTAATAGGTTATGTCTAACTGGGTCCCGACCAAGGCAGTGTTCTGAAGTGAGTTTAGGACATTAAAGAGTAGTACTCATTGTAGACGGCTTTAACATGTATTTTGGGGTCCATACATATATATATTAATCCTGGCACTGGATGCGTATTTATTAGATGGTTTATTAGGAATACCAGTTCCCATTTAAACTTTCCGCAAATGGACTAAACTGATGTTACATTAGTCTGACACTTAATTTAAACATTTTTTATCATGTATGTAATATGGTAATAAAATGAGTGCTTAATTTTTCTGATTTTAATTTGTTTAGAACTGGGAAAATTCACATGGGTGAAATTAAGAGAGATCAAGCTTGGGCTGTTGGGCTTATTTAGCAAGAAGCAGCTGTGTGTGCTCAGTCACTTTTTTTGAGGTGGGATCACTCGCTTAGCCTGGCACTCAGTGGTTCCCCACAGGCTGGCTACTGAGCAAGCGTACTTGTCTCCCTGTCTCCTCCTGAGCGCTGTGCTGGGGATCTGACCTTAGGCTCTCATTCTTAGCTTTCTGGACTGGCCGTCGCTGTGGCCCTGAATACTGACTTTAAAAAGTCCACTGCGCCTTAGATCTTGATGAGAAAGTGTAGCATATCATTATAATTTTTAGATTTGAAATGGAAATGAAGGAAGAAATGGAAAAGAATCCTTTAAATGTATAACGTAAAATGTGGTTTTAAGTTTTAGCATTTTTGTTTGTATCTATTATGTTAAACAGAAGGTTGAAAGTAAAACAAATCTGAGTTGTTTTATGTTTTTAACTTTAATTCCTTTCTATGTGTTTAGCTTGACAGCTGGTCATTTCTGCAAAGATTTAACTATAACCTGTACCCTATCACCTTCCCGAGCGACAGTGCTGTGGAGTGGAAAAAACTCTTTAAGCCGTGTGCTTCCCAGAGGCTGTTCTTACCAGTGAGTTCTTCTCCCTCCCAGTGTGTCATTGCTTTTTCTCTTTTAAATTTGAAACTTAATTTTATACAGAAGATGTCTTGGTTAGGGTTTCTCTTACTGAGAGGAGACACCATGATCACAGCAACTCTTATAATGGTAAACATTTAGTTGTGGCTGGCTTAGAGTTCAGAGGTTTAGTGCGTTATTGTCATTGGGAGAAGCAAGGCAGCACACTGGCAGACATGGTGCTGGAGAAGGAGCTGAGAGTTCCCACATCCAGATCCACAGGCAGCAGAAGGAGAGCCTCCGGGCCTGAGCATTTGAAACCTCAAAGCCCACCGCCATCGACACACTCCAGCAAGGCCACCTACCCCAACAAGGCCATACCTAATGTCACTCCCTGATGACCAGGCATTCAAATATATGAGCCTATGGGGCCATTCTTGTTTAAACCACCACAGAAGAGTTGCTGAATAATTACATACAGACCTTATTAAGTAAGCAAAGACACATTTCAAACATGTGAAAAAAGTTTTCATAAAACCAGTCAGAGCTACAATAAAGACACTAAAAAGTGAAGTATAGGGCTTTGGATTAACTCAGTGGTGGAGCTGATCCTCAACACCAAGAAACAGAGAGGGTTTGTTACTAACTCCTATTGAGACAGCATCTCTCATACATAGTTGCTATGAACTTCTTTAACTACAGGCAGAGACAGTGGTCAGTTCTTGGTAGGGAGTGTTACCTACAGGCCCCAGCTGCATGTACAGCTAGGAAATTAGACTGTAGCATCACTGATGACATTTCTGCCTTAGGCCAGTCAGCTTCCCTTGCCTAATACTTGAATCAGTTGTGCAGAGGGGTGCAGGGAGGAGCTATTTGTTTACTAGAGCTCTTTGGTGATGATTTTGGGTAGTAAACCGCACTCTAAAGATACTTAAATTTAAGTTATTTCAGTTAAAATTTAAAATTCACAGTATTTTTTCCAGTTCTTGACATTTAAAACTCTTGTGCTATATTCAATTTTAAAATGAATAAATGCTTTTGGCAATGCAAATGCTGAAGACAAAAGCTTAAGTTCTCCCAGGTGTGCCCATGTACACACACCTCAGGTGGCATCTATGGGAGTTGAGGCCAGCCTGGTCTACTTAGAGATACAGGGCAGCCAGAGCTACATAATAGAGAGACCTTGCCTTGTTCAAAAACAAAGAAACAAACAAACACCCCCTTTGTTTTGTTACAAAAGCATAGTTCCTGGAAAATACAGGAACTGTAGGGAAGGCTCTTCAGTTGCTGCTTGTTAAGTGAGTCAGAACACCTGATCAAATTAAAATGTAGTTTACCATAATCAAACATATCAATTATATTTAAATTTAAGGTGTGATTGTTTTTGTTATTTGAGTATTTCTTTAATAGCTAGTTTTTTATTTTCGTGTGCACATGCATATGAATGCATGTACATGTGGCCTTTGGAGGCCAGAGAGGACATCGGATTTGCTATAGCTGGAATAACAGTTGGATGCTGGAAACTGGATGCTGGGTCCTCTGAGAGAGCAGGAAGCATCTCAACCAGTGAGCCGCCTCTCCAGCCCTGTTGTTTGAGTTTGTTTTTCTGTGTGTTCTGAGATAGACAGGGTCCCCTGCAGCTGAAGATGGCCTCAACCTTGAGGTGATCCTGCCTCAGCCTTCTGTGTGCTTGGTTACGAGACTAGCTTTCGTGTTATGATTCTGATAGTCAAGTTGGCTTCACCAGTGATCTCTGAGGTTATTCTTAAAAAATTTGGATTCTAGGATCTTTCTGAAATTTCCTTTCTGCTGTTAAAACATACAAATGAGGAAAAACCCAAGAAGCTTCTAATATGAACCCTTTGGGGGGAGCAGGTCTTACCATGTAGTCTTGGTTGTTCTGGAATTCAGTATGTAGATCTAGCTAGTTCTGAACTCAGATACCCCCTGCTGCTGCATCCTGAGTGCCGGGGTTGAAGGTGTATGCCACCACACCTGGCTCACATTAGTCTTACACTGAATTACTGCAGTGCTACAGCTATTTAATATGTGAGTATGGGTTTCCTCCCACTCAGCTTAAGCGCTGCCTGCGTAGCAATAAATTTGAAAGATACAGGCTTCACTTTTCATGGAGGTTATTATCTGATGGAGGAGATAGACATTAAACAGGGAGTTACACATGTATGTTACTGAAAATATATGATGAAAGAAAAACATGAAGTTGTACTTAATAAGTTTAATTGCTGGTGTTTTGAACTGAATTTACAGGACTATTTGCATGCTTTTGGGCTGAAGTCCTGCATGGAATTGTAAGCACTAAAGTATTTAAAATCTTCAGTTGTCTTTATACTTTACCTTTTTAACAAACCTTAAGTAAATTGATGCTTTACTCCCCTAATGATACATTCCCACTGAGCCTTCCTTGCTCTGAAGAAGAAAACACTGATGTGCTCTGTACTCATACCTGCTATGCCAGAGGAGCCCTGGGAAGACACTGACAGTGGTCACTGTACGATTGTGTATGTCGGTTTTGAACTTGAGCTTTGAGCTATTTGATTTTATTCATGCCTTTTTTTCCCTGCGTGCTGGGGGACAACCCACATCTCACACATGAAGAATGTAATAAACTATAAGTAATCTCACATAAGTAATCTACCACTGACTACATCCATATCCTTCTTTTTACTTTTTGAGACAGCCTCCCCAATTTGCCTAAGCTGGCCTTAAATTCAATATCCTCTTATATCATCCTTCTGAATAATTGGCATTATAGGGCTCATACCTCCAAGCCTGTTTTTGAGTATAAAGCAGTGTCTTTGTAGTTGTCTAAGAATATTAACCTCTAAACAGATGGTGTATTATGGCACACAAACAGAATATTGATAGAAGGACAAATCTTGGGCTAGGTATAATACTCAGTTCAGCCCTCCTTGGAGGCTGAGGAAGGAAGTCTCAGGGGCTTCAAGTCCAGCCTGGGCTATATGTTGAATGCCAGGTATGTTAGAGTTCTCTAGACGAACTGAGCTGATAGAATGAATCTATGTATATTGTAAGGGGGTTATTAGAGTGGCTTACAGCCTGTGATCTGTCTAGTTCAGCAGTGACTGTTTTCTGACAGAAAGGCCAAGAATCCAGTAGTTGTTCAGTCAAGAAGACTGGCTGTCTCAGCTGGTTTTCCATTTGCATTGGAATCCCAAAGAAGTATGTTTTAGTACTAGTAAAGTAATGCCTCAGCAGCAGGATAGATGAACTTGTTAGCAAGAGTGAGCACAATAAGGCAAAAAACAAAAGCTTTCTTTCATGTCCTTTTATTGGAACTTGCCACAGAAGGTATGGCTTAGAATTAAGGTGAATCTTTCAACCTCAAGTGATTCAGTCAAGAAAAGTCACCCACATGTGTGCCCAGCTGCTTGATTCCAGGTGCAGTTTTCACCCCTTTTCCACTGGTGGGGAAGCACAGCCTTGTTTCTCTGCTTTTAGCCACGGTCTCTGAGTAAGGGGGACTTACCCATTTAGGCCCGGCCATATTTTCTCTATCTGATATTAAATTAATCTCTAGCAGACTGAGAGAGGCATAGAGATTTCAGCATAACTGCTCAGTGAGGCATTAGCTCAACTTTGTTGCAGGCAAGGTAACAAATTTGCAGGGTAGCAGAAGGAGGATCAAGTATTGTTCTCATTGTGTGGTAACTACAATGTTCCAGGCACCTCCAATCTGTCCCACAGAGAGTAACTATGGATACAAAGTTGTAAACTTGAGTACAACATTATGAGACTATTACTCTTGCTATCCTAATTTCATGTTTCTCCAGTGTGTGAACTTGGTGATGATGTCATGTTGTATATGTTAAAGGGATGGACACCCCTGCTAGGTTAACCTAAACTTTGAGTTTTATGAATATCCAAGCATAGGCAACACATTCACATTTGTAAGTATCTATGTATTTTTCAAGAATGACAAATTTCAGAGAAATTACCTTAATATTGTAAATTGGCTCATCACTTAGATATAATTTCTGTTTCTATACTTTTATTAAATAGATGTATTTATACCTAATTCAAATATCTCTCCTCGTAGTTAATACTGAAAGAAGTTGATTCACTGTTGTATGTCGACACTGATATCCTTTTTTTACGACCTGTCGATGATATTTGGTCATTACTAAAGAAGTTTAATTCCACACAAATTGCTGCCATGGCACCAGAACATGAGGAGCCTCGAATAGGATGGTACAATCGCTTTGCTCGGCATCCGTACTACGGGAAGACTGGGGTGAACTCAGGAGTGATGCTGATGAACATGACCCGAATGAGAAGGAAGTACTTCAAGGTAAATGCACGGTGCAGCAGTTGATTTAAGTTTCTCCTTATCCTTTTGCTTTTCTGAAAACCTGATTAAACTAGGTGCTGGAGAGATGCTCAGTGGTTAAGGTCTTTCATACTGGACAGTGAGTTTTTAGCATCCACGTTAGTTCATTACTGCTTATAACCCCAACTCCAGGGTTTCTGAGGCTCTATTCTGGCTTCTGTAGGCACAAACACACACATACACATAAATAAAAATGAAGCAGATCTTATAAGTTACGTAGGGCTGTGGCTGGAGAGATGGCTCAGTCACCTACTGCTCTCGCACAGAGCGCGCGGCTCAGTCCCCAGCATCTGTGGCAGGCAGCTCACAGCTGTTACTCTAGCTCCAGGGGATCTGATGCCTTTTTTGGCTAAGGGCACCTGGCACTCACGTGTAAATATACTTATTTACTTATAAATAAATACACTTATTTGTAAGCAAAACACGTAAAATAAAAATAAATATGTTGTGTGTATACATGTGTGTTTGTGTATTTCTAGATGTAGCTCACACCTTTATTTTTAGCACTCAGGGGGCAGAGATAGGTGGGTCTCTTTGCTAGCCAGAGCTACATAGTTGAGATGTTATCTCACCTACCTTGAGGGGGGGAAAATATATATATATATATATATATATATATATATATATATATATACACACACACACGTATATGCATACACACATGTGTTTTTTATATATATATTTGAGAGGTGGAGGGAGAAACATTAAATTATTTTTAAATTTTCTACTTTGGATAATTGTATAAAAGTGTGTTCATAGTGTTCTGTATTCAATTAGTGGCTGATTCACTTAGGTCACATCAGAAGGTATTTTCACAGTGAAGTAAAGTAGCAGTATACAAAGTAGCGACTGCTATCTTCTAGACTGTCAGTTCAGGAAGCTGCCATCATTTTATACTTGTACAGCATCCTGAGCTTGACTCTAAGTGACCTTCTGGGCAGGTTTGGTTATCAGCATAGATTCTGCAGCCTGTCAGTCTGGATCTTAATTGGCTTCTTAGTTGTTCGGTGGGTGGGGTGAGTTTGCCTCTAAGGGTATTCCTCATCTGCACAAGCGGGACGGTAATGTAATAGACTGTGCTTCGGGCCTTCCTGTGAAGGCCACAGGGCTTAAACAGGTGCTGGTGACCTCTTGCAGAGGACGTGGGGTTGGTTCCCAGCACTCCTATTCGGAGGAATCCTCTGCCCTTCCATGTCCTCCACAGGTAACTGCGTGAACACAGGACATTAATTACTCATGCACATATACATAATAAAAATTTACAAAGCAAACAAAAATCCTTACAAAGTTCGGAATACAACATGACAGTAGTCAAATTTTCAAATATTAGATGAAGTAACAAAACAGGGACTTCTGAGAAAACACAGGCTTTCCCTCAAATGATTATTCTTTTATGTCTAGTTAGAAATAATTAAACTAAGGAGTATTAAGAGTCTATATGTATTTCTCAATGGTTTTTTAAAATATTTTTCTGTGACTTCTGGCAGATTAGAATTTACATTGTTATCTTTCCCTTCTACACATCTGTCTAAATGTTTACATCATGTGGAAGTTTTTCTTTCCTTCCTTCCTTCTCTTTTCTTTCCTTTCCCCTTTCCTTACCTCTTTCCTTTCCTTTTCTTTTTTCTTTGTTTTGTCCTAGGGTCTTCTTTGTGTGAACTCCTGGCTGTTCTGGAACTTTGGTGTAGAACAGGCAGAGATCTGTTTGCCTCTGCTTCCCAAGTGCTGGGACTAAAGTTGTGGTCCATGCCAGTTTTTTCTTCAGTATGGTCAGTGTTCTGCTTGTTGCTGTCATCACTGTATGCCAGCCTTTCTATTTTAGAAATTTATAGTGTATATCATTCTATATTCCATCCATCAGGTAAACTTTTATTTTAGCTTTCCATTTTCTGAGTCTTTGCAAAGATCTTAATTTTTTTAAATTTAATTTGTCTCCCAGAACTGAATGGGTGCTCTGTTGATGTATTACAGGGTTCTCTAGAGGCACAGAATTGATGGAATGAAAAAAATATTTTCATTAAATATATATAATATATATATTTAAATTAAATATAAATATATTTAAATTTATATATTTATATAGAAATATATAAATTTATATATATATTTAAATTAAAGATCTAATTCCATATATACTATATATTATGTATATGTATATACATATATATATGATTTACTAGAGCGACTTGTGGTTCTGCTATCCAGCAGTGGCTGTCTATCAGCAGAAAGCCCAAGAACCCGGTAGTTGTTTGGTCCACCTGGCCAGACGCGTCTTCATTGTGCTTTGGATTGAAGAAGCAGCTGTAATGCCAGGGAAGGAATGGACTTGGCTATCAAGAATATGGGCAAGCAGGCAAAGGGCGAAGAGCTGCGTTTCCGTGTCATTTATATAGGCTTCCAGCAGAAGGTGTGAACCAAACTAAAGGTGTATGGGTCTTCCCACTTCAAATGATTAAATTAAGAAAAATTCCTCACTGTGCCCAGCTGCTTTGGTTTTAGTTAATTCCAGGTGTAGTCAAGTTGCCACCAAGAATAACCAATACAGGTAGCATCTGTTCTTGCTCAACAACACTTTGTTTTTTTTTTTTTCTCTTATATTTTGAGTATGTACATTTCATAGATCATAAAGCTTTCTTATGTTAAAGCAGCATATCAGTATGACTGCTCTGCCTGCTTGTTAGAATGTGCTTGGTGATGTCATGCCAGAAGATGGTGCTGTAAGATTATCTGCTAAGAATTATGTGACTTCTCACAGCATTTGAACTTCGTAGAATTATGAGGATAGTATTGCAAAAAAAAAAAAAAAAACTGTGGAAATAATCTAACCCTTTGATTTTTAAAATTGGGTTATATAGCTCAAGTTCATTACTGTTCTTAGTTTATCTTCTGTGCTGTTGACCCTTTTCCCTTGTCTTTCTGCTTTTCAGCCAGGTAGAGATATGGATGTAGGGTTTAAATAATTTCTAAACTTTCTCTTTTTTTTCATTTTAAAGACATTTATTTATATCTTCATTTATGTTTGTTCCTGACTATATGTATGCCATGTGTGTGTAGGCCAGAAGGCTATCAGATCCCCTTGGGCTAGAACTATAGGCAGTTGTGAGCTACTGGCGATTGAACTCCCACTCCCCTTTAAAAGTAGCCAGAGTTAGCTGGGCATGGTGGTGGTGCATGCCTTTAATCTGAGTACTCTGGGAGGCAGAGGCAGATCTCTGTGAGTTCAAGGCCAACTGGGTCTATAAAGTTAGTCCAGGACAGCCAAGGCTACACAGAGAAAGTCTGTCTCAAAAACAAAACAAAACAAAACAAAAAAAGCCAATGCTCTTAACCTGCTGAGCTGAGCTGTCTCTCCAAAAGAGATGAGTGGAGTGAGCTTATATAACTGAGCAGGTGACTACATTCACTGTCCACACGTTCACAAGCTCTTCTTTCAGTGTTGTACACGGGCTTGCAGAGATGATTCTGTAAATTTACTGATTTTTAAAATATATTTTTCATGAATAAACTTCTTCGAGTTTTTCTGTCTTTGTAGCAAACATTGCCTTAATTACCCCTGTTCAGTGACTTAGGGTACAGATTATAAATATTAGATCTTTAGCCATTTGATGTGCAGTCACTTCCTAGAGATCCATAAATGTTGCCTAATGGTTATTATCACATGAAAACCAGAAGACAGCCTATTTATAATAAAGGCCATAATTATTTGTTTGCATGGCTGCCACCGTGTTCTTGTCATTATGAGTGTCTGTGTGCAGTTCCAGCCTGCTCCATTATAGTAACATTAAAAAATTAAAACAGTAACATTTCTTTCGTGTTCTTTGTATCTCTTACTGCTTGATAAGCAGGATACCCTATACTTGTGGTACAGAAGCTTCCCCACTTCCTGAGGGGAATAAGTTACAGGAGCCCCAGTGAATGCCTTACTGAAAGGTTGGGTTGCTGTGTAAATTTTCCTGGGGAGGTATGCAGGAAATGTCTGCTTAGCCAGACAGGGTACCATGACATCCTCAGCAACCCTGCCTTACCAAGCTATAACCTTTCAAAAATGGGTGTGATATGGGCTGTAGTCTTAGCACTCCAGAGGCAGGAAGATCATGACCCTGAGGATAGCCCTGGTCTACATAGCAAAACCTTTGCTCTAAAAACAACCACCACAACAAAAGCACTTTTCGTAGTCCTTACGTTGAAAGGCTGCTGTAGTTGAGCTGTCATCCTCCTTGCCTTTCTGGGCTCCACCCTTCATTGCTGCCCTCCCTTCTTACAGCAGCAGCCCTCCTCACATGCAGAGTTGTAGATGACACGTGGTTTTGTAGCAAAGGAGTTTTCCTCCCACTTTGGGCTCCAGGAAGGATGGGGAGCTGTCGTGCTGCCACTTAACCTTGACTCTTCAATGCTTTGCCAACAGAATGACATGACAACCACGCGGCTACAATGGGGAGACATACTTATGCCATTGCTTAAAAAATACAAGCTGAACATCACATGGGGTGACCAAGATCTGTTAAATATCATGTTTTTTCATAATCCAGGTAATCATCTAAATTCCTTTAATTCTTTGCATTTGTGAAAACAATCACAGATTTAAAATCAGAAAGTAAGAAACAGTGAGCTGGGGGTAGTCACTGGCACAGTGTTTACTTAGCATGTACAGTGCCCTCACGTCAGTCCTTGGAACCATAGGAAACAAAGTTGTTTGATTTTTGCTTATATTAATGGTTGTCAACATCTTCATTTGAGGCAGAATAAGACTTGAAAATTGACTTGGTTGGGAGAAATCTAAATACGTGTAATTTGTTTAAGCTAAAATGTTTATGGTGTTAATTCCCTCTAATCACTGTGTGCTTTATCACTTTGCTGTTGTTGGACATTTCTTCATTGTAGAAAGCCTTTTTGTATTTCCATGTCAATGGAATTATCGACCAGATCACTGCATATATGGAAGCAACTGCCGAGAAGCCGAAGAGGAAGGAGTCTTTATTCTTC
Source organism: Pachyuromys duprasi (assembly GCA_028658305.1). Classification (NCBI taxonomy): domain Eukaryota; kingdom Metazoa; phylum Chordata; class Mammalia; order Rodentia; family Muridae; genus Pachyuromys; species Pachyuromys duprasi. The sequence continues at coordinate 9,223,293 of CM053752.1, forward strand.
ATGGGAACAGGGGCGTCTACCATGACGACAAGCAGCCGGCATTCAGAGCCATATATGAAGCACTAAGAAATGTAAGGATTACTCCCCCCAAAGTTTCCGCTTAAAATCTACAGTATCAGGCTGGAGAGATGGCTCAGAGGTTAAGAGCACTGGCTGCTCTTCCAGAGGTCCTGAGTTCAATTCCCAGCAATTCCCAGAGCGTATGGTTGTGCGTGGTAGTGAGATCTGGCGCCCTCTTCTGGGGTGAAGGTGTACATGCAGATAGAACACTGTATACATAATAAATAAATAAATCTTTAAAAAAAATCTATAGTAGCATCAAGAGTTTGCAGATATGGTATAAAGAATTTCTTTATCCTTTATTGCAAAGTCACCAGCTCCCAAGATCTGGCTTTGTGATTTGTCATGGGTTTTCTGTCTGTCTTTCTGAACATGAGTTGTATATATTATCCTCTTGCCCCCCCCCCCAAGCTGCAATATTTTTTAGTAAGATTAGGGATATTTCCTTATTAACCATTATACAGATATTAAACTCAAATGAATCTGCCATATGTTCCTAATCTCCTTGGTTAGTAATGCTTCCTGCTAGCTTACAGTTCTGTAGTTTCCTCTTATAATTGTGATGCAGTGTCCACAGTTCACATTTGTGACCCAGCACTATACCCACTTACTGGTCTAAGTAACCAGCGTGGACTTTGGGGTACTTATCCCTTCCCGATTTATATTTCCTTCAGGTTTTATTGATGCTGAAAGTGTTTCTGATTTGGCCATTGGGCACCTCTTTGGCTATGTGCACACTTTTGACATGTCATTATTTTTCAGATTACCTCTTTATTTTCTGCATCAACAAAAAGTCCAGGTTTATTTTATCCTTTGCTTGGGTAGCTCTGAAGGTAGCTATCTGCCAGAGATGCTTTGTTCTCCTTAATGGGCCCTAGATGTTAGGGACATACACTGCTTTACTTCTGTATTAGGCAGGGTTTCCTGGAAGAATACAGTGGGGCTGGGGGACAGGAATGAGTGTCTACCTTGGAATGTGCCACCACTTGCTGCCCTCAGCAGGTCCTTTTGGGAAATGCTAAGGGGTATGTCTCTGCATGGGCCTAAGAACAGCCCAAACAGCCTCCAAGTGGTAAAGCTGGGACATAGGAGCACAGGTGCAACTTCCCTTTCAGACTCACCACCAGCTTCTTAGGGTGGAGCCTTCTTTCCTTTTTCTCTTTTGTTTAAACACATGGCTTACTGGAAGATTCCTTTGTCATCCTTTTCTCATTCCAGGCCACTGTTAGCTGTAAAAGGAACTTTTATTTCGCTTCTTCAGTTATTGTCTGGGAGGCTTATTGTCTCTGTCTGCTAACCAAGGCCTACTCCTGGAAGCTTCTAGCCCCCATACAATCTAACCTAGGCCAGGAATGCTTTCAGCTTCCAAGAGTTCCTGCTTAATAAGCTCACCCTTTCTTATTCTTACTGAGCTCTAGGCTAGCCGATTCAATTCAGCTGCTCTTACTCAAACTCCTCAGCCAGCTGACTTGTTTAGTCTGGCTTTTCTCTCAGCCTCCGAGTTGCTCTGCTAGCCTCAGACTCTAGCAGTCTTTCCTAATCTTCTGGCTCTTTCTCGTTCTCTGGCTTCCTCTGCCTTCCCCTGGGTCTAGCTTGTCATCTCTGTTAGCCTGCCTCTTTTAAATGTCTAGTGCTTTGTCAGCATGTATTACCTGTAATGTATGTAATAACGGGTTCAGGGCGTCCCCACCTCTCATCACCCTCACATCTCTTTTCTTCAGATCCTGCCTCTGCCATGTAGTCTCCACTTTGTTTTCCTTTTCTTCTTCATTTTTTAAAGTTCCTCCCTCCCTCTTTCACTTTTTCCGTTTTGCCAGTTGGGTACACTACTGAAGAAAATGTTTCTCCCTCGTCTAGGAACCATCAATTGCCTCTTAACTCCTTAAGGAGGGGTGCTGCCTCGTAAGTCCATTCCCCTCCGCTGTTGCTCTGTCCTGCCTGATCTTGTGCAGGTATCAGAGCTGCAGAAAGTCTGCTGAGAGTTTTGGGACAGCCAAGTCATGGCTTGAGGACAGTGTTCCAGAGTTTACACTCCAGATTTTAAAATCCTCTAAACCCTCCTATTGTATTGTTCTGAGCTTTGGCTTGGGTGATAGAGACGGTTCATTTGCTGCTGAGTATCCAGAAGCACTTACCTCAGCAGTGTAGCCATTGATGAGTCTCATAGTTGCTGCCCACGAATCTTTCCCATCAGTCTTCATGCTGAAGCTAAGCTAGCAGTGAGGTTGCTTCAGTTCAGTCCCATCTTGATTGGAGCTTTGGTTTCTTTCCCTTGGTGTGCTGTGATCCTCAGGAATACTCTCAGTTCATTTTATCTTGGATTTCAAGTTAAATATCCTTGTGATTTTGGTTTTCACTAACTGCAAATTTTCATGTAAAATGTTTCATTTTTAAGACCCCTTCATCTTTTAAATAGAAAATAGTTGAAAACACTTAAGTCAAAGATATTTCTACTTTCTTCTACAATGCGTTAAAGTGGTTTATATGTTTTACATTGTAGATGGAAGCCTGTTAAAAATATACTTTGAAATTTTTAGGAGCATTAACATTAACTGATGTTTCCTGGCTTTATTGACAGTCATATAAGAGCCCTGTGAAGAGCGTATGGTGTTTAGCAGTTTTAATATTTATTTATCTTTGGATTCTTTTGTATAGTATGTTAACAAACCTTCCATTAGAGTAAGAAATGCCTGAGGTTTGTCAGTGTATGTGTAGGGAGATTTGATTTTTGCTCACAGTTTCAGAAATTTCAGTCCATAGTCATCTGGTCCCCTTTGCCTGTGGTAAAGCATTATGTCTTGGTGGGAGCAGATAGCAGAGGAAACAAGAAAAGGAACAGGATTGGTTATAGTCTTGTGTCCCCTTCTAAGGAATGTCCCCAGTGATAGATCTTCTTTCCTCTATGCCCTACCTCCTAGAGGTAGTACTACCTCCTAGTATCACCATGATCTAGTGTCCAGTCCAACACCTGCCTCTTCTGAATGCATATAGACAGACCATAGTAAGTATCCACATTTCTTCCGAAGTGATTGGTTTCACCCTCCCTGTTCTGTGGCTGTAGTGGTGATGTCTAAGACATCAGCACTGTTGCTGTATGGCTTTCAGGGGATAGAGTGCATGGAAAGACTTCCTTTTCTTTAAACAAGTCTACCTTTTATTAGTTTTTTTCCAGGTGCCTTTAACAGGATCAATCCATTTTATGCCAATTTCTCTGCATCTTGTTTGTTTGTTTGTTTGTTTGTTTGTTTGAGACCGGGTTTCTCTGTATAGTCCCGGCTGTCCTGGAACTCCCTATATAGACGAAGCCAGCCTGGAACTCAGAGATCCACCTGCCTCTGCCTACCAAGTGCGAGGATTAAAGGCGTGCGCTACTGCCATTAGTTGTTTCTCTGCATCTTTTCTGTTCTTCCCTTGGCTTAGGATATCCTTCCATTGTCCCTTTCTGAAGTTTCCCTGTCTTTAGAGATTTGCCTTCACTGATGCTTAATTCACTGAAAAATATTGCCTGAGTGCACAGTTCAACATGAAATAGTAAATGGAAGTTGTCTGTATTTAACTGATTGAAGAACTTACTTGGAAAATAATTAAACTTTTGTATGTATTATTGCCTGTTATGTTTCTTCTCTAGTGTTCTCTTGGAGATGATTCTGTCCGTTCCTTATTAAAGCCTTTAGAACTGGAATTACAGAAGACAGTTCACACATACTGTGGAAAAACTTACAAAATATTTATCAAGCAGTTGACAAAAAGCATAAGAAACCGCTATGACACACCACCAAAAGAAAGGTGATTCTTCATGGCGGCTGAACTAAGTGGACGAAACCGTAAAGCATCAGAGATGTGAAGGACTTAGGAAGGCACTTCCGTCTACAGAATAATACTCTTCTGAAGAAGTTAAAAGAGCAGTATGTTCCTGTCATGAAGAAGAAGTTAAACTCTTGGGCTCCAATAAGAAGAGAGTTTTGATCTCTGTTATTTTGTAACATTACTTGGTGTCATTCCAGTGTTAATGAAAACATTGAAAGTGTGACCTGTGGAGCTGTGTTGGCTCTTGATCAAGTAAGAGAACAGTACGGGGATGGATGGAGACAATGTACCTCGAACACAATGGAGACATTCAAGCTGTGAGTGTAGCAATAATTTTATGTCAGCACTAACCTCACTTTAAAGTGTGAGAAAAAAAAGTTTACAGGAGCAGAAAGGTTCTGTTTCTCAAGAAATGTGATATAACCAATGTAATCATTGACAATCTATGTACCCGCATACATTTCATCTCTGCTCTACAATATTTTCTGACAATCATGGTTAAGATTATTTGTAGATTTTAAGTAAGCTGCACATTTAAAGATTAGCTGTATGAGAAAGGAGAAAATAGTGAAAACATAAAGAGGCATTTATGTATGAATGTGAGTGCGTGCGTGCATGTGTGTGTGTGTGTGTGTATGTGTTTGTATGTGTTCAGAAAGAAATGAAGTATTTTCATTTTGTATGTATTAAAGTGTCTTGCCAAACTTAAGCTCTAAGATATTTGGGGACATTTTTTAAAAATCACTTTAAGTGAAAAATTTCAGCTTTACTGGGTATTCTGGAAGCAAAATATATTATACTGATAATAAAGTGAGAACTTTAATCGCAACACCAACAGGATGGTGGAAAATGCAACGGACCAAATGAATAAGCCTGTGAGATTGAAAGTGGTCCAGTTAGAGTTTCCTTCTACCTCAGAGTGCATTCCAGCATCCTTTTGAAGAGGCAGATTCAGAGCCTCACTTTAAAGTAGACAGCTGTGGTGGATGGTTTGGAGGGAGAGGATTTTTAAACGAGCTGTAGAAACAGTCATTTTTTATTTGTTTTGAACATCACTGAGGGCATTTGCTGTGTTAAAATCTGGGAGATGAGAGACATTACTCCTTGTCCTCTTGCCTTGACGCCTGATGTAGTCTGAATGGTAGCATGTGCCGTGTGGGGGTACATATACATATTGCATCCTACCCCAAGCTCCTGGGTGATCTTCTTTTTTCTCTTGGATTGTTAATGCTTACACAGAGGAAGGAAAATTATGAAGGAAAAATAGCGGTTGTGAAGTTCCTGTGTCCTCTCTAGAAATATTCAAAACAAGTGATCAGTGCAGTTGTCCCAGCTTCTGCAGTTCAACCACAGGCAGATTAACTGTTTACGAAAGTTTAAAGTACTGTTAAAAGTATTTGCGCCTTGTGCCCAGAAGAGGAGTTGGTAACCAGGGCAGTACTCTCAGAGCAGATGGGTTGAAAGAGCAGCAGCTGTGATTCCTTGGCAGAATGGTGAAGTAAGAACCTGTGGGCTGTATTAAAGTTTAGATTGCTAGCTGGAAAAACGAGGACCTTATTCTTTGAAATTTGGTTGATAATCTGAAGGAGCTTGCTAAAAACAGATATCCTGTGTATATTGCATCTAGGAAGGAGTCTTCAAGAAACTTTTAAGTGAAGAGATTAAAAATTAAGTGAAAGTGGACTAGAGCTATAGCTCACTAGTAGAAGTGCTTGTTTAGTGTGTTCAAGGCCCAGCACTATGACAAACAATAAAAAACAACAAGGAATTAAGAGCCTCATACAGTGGCACTTACTATTCATAGTAATTACCTGTCAGTATCTTGCCACATTTACTTATTTATTCCTTTTTCTTATATTAAGGTCTCAGGCATCATTTTGTGTTTCTGCAGTGAATGTTTCAGTAATTACAAGTAACTACCATTACTAGACAAAATACCTACAAAAAGTAGCACTGGCCTTTTAGTTTCCTCTCATAGCCAGTCCTTAAGAAAACTTCCCTGCTTGTCTCAAATGTTCATGTGACACGATGATTCTGTTTTTATGAGTTCCTCAGAAGTTTGTGATATCAGCTAGTTTAGGAAGCACTGGAATTTATTTTTGCCACCTTTAAAGTTGAAGTTAGGATGTCCCAGTTACTGGCACAATTGCTAAATTATGAGTGCCATTTTTTGGGTACTTGGGTTATTGGCAAGAGGGGAATTTATTAGAGTAAATTTCCTAAGATCTTACTTTCTCAGTAGCTGGAGACTCCCAACCCCATGGGCTTCGGTGTGACTGGTTGAGGTAGCTTAAAGGAAGGACCTAAAATGCACTCAAACTTCAGTTGTGTGAAAAGAATTTGGAAAACCGCTAGAAAATACAAGAAAATGCAGTTTTCCTTTGTGGTCAAGAGCCCGTGAGCTTGCTTGTCTAGGACATTGCTTACACATGGCTCTTATCTGCCTTCCGTCAGATGTTAGTGTAATGGCAAGGACAGAGTGGGAAGTGAGCCTGGATTTTCCCTGGGCTTGAGATGTGCTGGCTGTACATGGCGCCTGAGAAGGGAGACCTTGGAGGGCGACTGGAGGACTTCTGGAGCTCCTCGGCCAGCAGTGCCGCCGGAGGCCAGTTCTGAGGGACTGCTCCTGAGGCCGAGTGCTTTTGTTTTTTTCCTCCAAGGTAGATTTGCTGATGGTATGTGAAAGAACAGATTTTAAGGAAGAGTAAGAAGGTAGAGAAGAAAAGGACGATGGAAATGAGTAGTCAAGAAAGAAGGAAAGGAAAGAGAGAGTAAGAGAGAGAGGAAAGTAAGAGTCAGAGGAAAGATGGAGTGACGGTGGGGAGCTGGAGGAGTGAAGGTGGAGGAGATTGGGTGGAAACATGGGGTCTCCCTCCTCGGTCAATGCTTGCCTTACACCCACAGAGATCTGGTGCCTGGATTCCATGGGTAGGGACAGCAGAGCTAACCTTGTTTGACTTACTGATTCCAGGCATGCTTCTGGTTCACCTTTAGTTGTGGAACATTTTTTTTTTCTTTCCCTGGGCTCCATTGTGTGAGCTAGGACCTTTGGAAACACACATACTTTCCATCTTAATATCCTTTAGTTTCTCCAGGGGAAGCCTGTGAAGAGAACTGCTCCATTATGTCTAAATATTTTGTAGTGGTTTTCCCTAGCACTGCTAATAGGAGGCCAGTATGGGAGGCTTTGCTTTGCCTGGAATGGTGGCTGGAACAATGGTGACATGTATTTATTCCTCAGTACTTTGGGTCAAACTGTTGTGAGTGGGTTCAGGAGGACAGGAGAAGGTAGAAACATTAAAAGCAGAGCTTTAAAGATGAGTCATTGTCAGGACAGAGCGCTGGCTCAGTGGTTAGGAGTACTTGTTCCCAGCACACACATGGTGGTCCACAGCTATCTGTCACTCCAATTCCAAGGGTTTCAACACCCTCTTCTGACCTCTGTGGACACCTGACACAAATGTGGTGCATAAACAAACACACAAGTAACACACACACATAAAATCTAAAGAATTAAAAATACTCATTGTCCTTTTCAGTTGCATGTATTGTAATCAATAGTACAGGCACAGTCAGCCTCTTTGAGATGTTTTTAGAAACTTCTCAGTCCTTTCGAACACTGTTTCAACAAGCATGCTCTGTCTGTTTTTGGTTTTTTGGAATAGAGAAATAGAGTGCAGTATGTCAGGTCTGAGACCAGTATCCGTTCATGAGGTGTGATTTCAAGTGTCTTGGAGTACAGCTGCTCTACTGCGTTTACTGTCGGTGGAGGTGACAGGGGCGGCCGCTGTCACAGCTCATCTTCTCCTGTGTCACCACGGCACACCTTCTTTCTAAAGCGTGGCTAACCTGTGCTTGATGTTTGTTTCTTTTAAATTCATTGAGGAGAAAATAGATTTTAAAAACTAAGTTATAAAGATTTAAGACAGATGTCTAAAGCTGTTATAAGGATTAAAACTGAGCATGGTAGCACATAACCTGTTACCCAATACTTGGGAAACTGAGGTACATTCAAGGCCAGTATGGCCTTTGTTGAGATCTTGTCTCGAAAAGAAAAAAAAATCCTGAAAGTGTATGTTACTCAAATATATAGTAATTGGAAAATCATGAGAAAAACGCATCATAGCATATCGGCCTGGGCAGTCTACAGTTGCCTACAGATCAGTGTCAGAGTTACTTTTGAAAACTTGTCACCTCATCCCAGCTAATGATTCCAAGTCATCTCCCGGGGTTTCCTGAGACTTTTCTATAAGTTTATGTTTCAAACAATCAGGAACTTTGTAGGGAATTTGTCTTAATAATACTGTGAGTACCATACATTTTACAATCAAACTTGAGAACCAATTGGAGCGTTTGTCCAGTGTAGATTATATATAGAGTTGGGTCATAAGAGCATATTCACCATGACAGCCCTTCTAAGAGCTCGTTAAGAGAATGTGGCAACCGCTATGCCATTTAAATAGTACATTGTTTCACTGTGATAGTTCAGTAGGGATACTTCCATTGGAACTGTTACAAATGGATTTTATAAATTTTTTAATTTATTTTTTATTTTTACTGTAGTAGCTGTTTTCAACTTTTATATAAAATCTCTTCAGGGAATACTGAAATGTTACAAAATAATCCATAGCTTGTGGCATTGCTGTAGCCTGTGTCCCTTCAGAATTCCACAGAACATGCCTTCATTGCACGAATTACCATTGATATTCGAGTGCTGTATCAGAGGTATTTGATGAGCTGTATCGGAAGGTCTGTGAGATGGGAATCAGAACCTGGAAAAGGATGCAAGTGTTCGCTTCCGCCAAGCACTGCGCCTGAGGCTGCCATGGTGCCGAGTTGTCTGAAGCTGCAGGAAGGCATCGTGATGAAACCTGGTGTGTAGACACTACTGCCTCAAAACTGCTTAAACCATAAGATATTCTGGTTTTATAATAATGTGAATATCTTTCAGTTACTTTTTGTATTTTGAAAATTCTTAAAGGGGAATATAAAATTATAGATTTGGGGGTCTAGCTTACCAGTATTGGATGATGCCTTATTCTGTTCTGGAGGGGTTAAGCTCAGGTGTTTCTTGAGAAACTGTATTGCTGTTACTAAATATGTACTCAATAAATGTTGGACTTTTCTCATGTGTCTTAATTATTTTACAATTATTTTACAGGCTGGACAGATGGCTCAGCAGTTAAGAATACTCGGTAGGAGCCCCGGCACCTAAGAGCCAGGAGCTTGCTGGCCAGCTAGTCTAGCCAGTGAACTCTGGGTTCACAGAGATCATCTTAAAAACCTGGGTCTGGTGGCACACACCTTAATTCCAGGACTTGGGAGACAGAGGCAAGTGGGTCTCTGTGAGTTTGATGCCAGCCTGGTCTGTGTAATTCAAGCCAGCTAGGGCTATACAATGAGACCCTGTCTCAAAACAGTGTAGTGTGGTAGAGGAAGGCCTCCACATGAACCCTTTAGTCTGTAAATGTGCACAAACATGAGAATACACACAGTGTTAAGAAAATTAGATGCTCAAGTCTTCTGTGCCAAAAGGAAAAATAAATGAAATCAACAATTTTAGGCTCTTTAGGTTGGGCTGCTTGATAATTTAGTCTCTGAAGGGATAGTTCCCAAATTGGCTAACTCAGCATCTGGAAATTGTCAGGAACCTCAGCACCTTGTCTTCATTGCCACTATTACCACATGAACTTGGCTTGTTCCCAGGACTCCAGTGTGACAGCAGATGTTCCAGGTGGCAGATGACAATTAGAACGAGGTTTGGTCCCCTAGTGACAGCATTTTCTTTTCCTAAAGCAGTGCTTTGCAAAGGGAATGAAGCACACCTGATTGGCTTAAGACCATGTAGATTTGCCCCTAGATTTAACAATGTCTTCCCCTTGAAGCATGACCGCTCAGGCAACAAGAATATGAGTTTGGGGTGAAGCTGCTAGGGTAGGAGGTATGGGGTTTGGGAAGAAGCTGTTGGATGGGCACACTATGTTATTTTGCTGGCGAGTGTTTGCTGAACTTTTAAGGGAATGCTAAATGCTAAGTGTAGAGAAGAGTACCCCAACTATGTCAGTGACTGACTTTGTTTTAGCAAGTCTGTTAATGTTATGCTCTAAGCTTTCAGCTCTGTGCATTTATTACTTACATGGCCCAGGTCAGTTGCCTGTTTTCTGGAGTGTCACAATATAAGTGGACTTGGGAGGTTGTTGAGTTGATGACTTTTAAGACTTAAAAGTTCCTGAAGCTGCTATGAACATGGTTGAGCAAATGTCCTTGTTGTATACTTGAGTATATTTTGGATATACGCCTAGGAGTGGTAAACTGGTTCTTGAGGTAGCACTATTCCTAATTGTCTGAGAGAGAGCCAAGTTGATTTCCAAAGTGGTTGTACACGTTTACATTCCCACCAGCAGTGGAGGAGGGTTCCCCTTTTTCCACATCCTCTCCAGCATGTATTGTCACTAGAGTTTTTGCTTTGGAAACAACTCAGATGTCCCTCAATTGAGGAATGGATATAGAAATTGTGGTACATTTACACAATGGAATACTACTCAGCAATTAAAAATAAGGAAATCATGAAATTTGCAGGCAAATGGTGGGAACTAGAAAAGATCATCCTGAGTGAGGTATCCCAAAAGCAGAAAGACATATATGGTATGTATTCACTTATAAGTGGATATTAGACCTAATAGGATAAACATACTAAAGTCTGTACAACTAAAGCTAAGCAAGAAGGAGGACCCTGGGTAAGATGCTCAATCCTCATTCAGAAAGGCAAATGGGATAGACCTCAGATGATGGCGAAAACAGGGAATAGGATAGGAGCCTACCACAGAGGGCCTCTGAAAGACTCTACCCAGCAAGGTATTAAAGCAGATGCTGAGACTCATAGCCAAACTTTGGGCCAAGTGCAGCGAATCTTATGAAAGAAGGGGGAGATAGAAAGACCTGGAGGGAACTGGAGCTCCACGAGGAGAGCAACAGAACCAAAAACTCTAGGCCCAGGGGTCTTTTCTGAGACTGATACTCCAATCAAGGACCATGCATGGAGATAACCTAGAACAGATGTAGCCCATGGCAGCTCAGTGTCCAAGTGGGTTCCCTAGTAAGGGGAACAGGGAGTGTCCCTGACATAAACTCAGTGGCTGGCTCTTTGATCACCTCCCCGTGAGGGGGGTGCAGCCTTCCCAGGCCACAGGAAATCAATGCAGACAGTTCTGATGAGACCTGATAGGCCTTGGTCAGATGGAAGGGGAGGAGGACCTCCCCTATCAGTACTGGGAAAGGGGCGTGGGAGAAGATGGAGGTAGAGCAGGGTTGGGAGAGGCCGAGGGAGGGGCAACAGCTGGAATACAAAGTGAATAAATTATAATAAGTATAGCTTCATAAAAACAAACAAGACAGTTCATGAAGATGGGTAACGAAGGTTCCAGAGATGACCGCTCTTCCAGGGGACCTGGGTTTGATTCCCAGCACCCACATGGTGGCTTACCATTTGTAACTATAGTTACAGGAGATCCGACACCCTCTTCTGTCCTTCATGGTTATTGCACACATGTGGTATACAGATAATACATGCAGGCAAACACACATAACAACATTCATTAAAAATTAAATTTGATGAAGATATTAGTAACATCACATTTAATTACTTTATAAGCTAGGGCATACCTGTTGAATTAAAAAAAAAAAGGATTAGTGTTCTCTTCACCCTGTGGCCCCAGGGTTCAAGCTCAGGCTGCTGGGGGTAGGGTAGGTGCCTTTACCTGCTTCACCATCTTACTGGCCCCCTCTTTATTTGCCCCAGGAATTCAGGACAACAATTTACAGCTGGAGCCTCATAAAACTAAAAAGATTCTGCACAGCCAATGAAACAAGGGAAGACGAAGCCCGCAGAAAGGGAGAGCGTCTTTGCCAATTTCGTATTTGACATAGGGTTAATATTCAGAATATACAAATAAGTCAAGAAAACAAATTACCCAATTAAAAAAAAGAAAATGGGCCAGGGATCTAAACAGAGTTCTCAACAGAAGAGATAAAAATGACCTAGAAATATCTCAAAAAGTGCTCATTGTCCTTAGCAATTAAGGAAATGGAAGTTAAAATAGCTTTGAGAGTTCAGCTTGTCCCTGCCAGAATGGCTGAGATTAACAAATTGACAGAGTGAGATTGTGAGGAACCCTCACTCATTGTTGGTCGGATTGCACATTTGTGCAGCCACTGTAGAAATCAGTATGGAGAATCCTCAAAAGAAAAAAAAGTTCTGAACTAAGAATAAACCTACTATATGATCTGGCTGTTCTGCTTCGAAGCATATGCCCCAAAGACTCACATCATATTGTGTAGATACATGCTCAGCCATGTTCACTGCTGCTGTACTCATAATAGCCAGGAAATGAGAGCAGCCTAAAGGTCAACAGGTAAGTGGATAATGGAAATGTGGTACAAGTACACAGTGGAGTGCTTGAAATTTGTGGGTAAATGCCTGAAGCTGGAAAAGATCATACTGAGTGGGATAGAGGCAAGCATCACGTGTCCTCTCATGATTCAAATCCTCAAGGTGAATATACAACATGGAGTAACCACAGAAACAAGGGGACTATAAGGGACCCTAGGGTGAGTAGCGGGGATTGCACATTGCATTTGGGAGGGGGATAGCAGGATAAAAGTGATAGGAAGTGAGAAACAGTGTCAGGGAGGGGCTCCAGCTGGGGAAGAGGGAGAGATGTCAGTACAGAGGATACATCAAATACATGATACATCATGTGTCCCTGTGTGAGAGACTCATCCAATGTGGGTGCTGGGGTCTGGTTCTCACGATAGAGCTGTTTGCGTTTCTTAGCCACTCACGCTGCCTCTCCAACATTTTATTGAGTGTTTTTTAAAGTAGATAGGCAACATGAGAAACTGAAATATTTACCTGTTTGGTAGAAGTTTTATATCACCAAATTTTTAAGCTAGCATTCAAATGCTCAGTGGTCTATTGGATGCTATTAAACCTTTAATGTTTAAGTTTGCATACACTGCCTCTTGTTTATATGGTGCCTGTTTGCTGCCCTTGGAAAAATAATTGTGATTAGGATAAGTGATACAGATTCCCCCTAGCTACTGCTTCTCTGCTTTTTAGTAAAAAAAAAATTTTTATTGGAATTTCCTGATGAATGTAATGCTGTTACTAGGCCCAAACCATAAAATATGCTCCCCAGCAGCTATCACCTGTCAACATCTCAGCTAGGGGTGGAGCCTTGGGGACCCTAACCCCCCCCACGTGGGAATTTGTAACTGGCTTGATCTTGTGCCATAACCACGGTTGCTGTGATTTCATGACTATCGACATTTGTGTTGTAGGAGACAGCATTTCACAGCGCACTTCTGTACACTCCAGCCCTTACGTTCTTTCTACCTGTTCTTCTGTAGCATCCCCTGAGCCTTGGCTGTGTGTGTGTGTGTGTGTGTGTGTGTGTGTGTGTGTGTGAGTGCGTGTGCGTGAACACCCTCGTGCCACTCATTTTGGGGACTTTGAACAATAACAACTCTGTATGAACAACTGCCCATGCAATAAGCAGATTCTCTAACCAAAGCCTGGATAGCACAAACCTGTGGATATAAAACTTCTTGGAGGAGTCAGAGAACTTGACTGTCTTAGTCACGTTCTTTATTGCTGCAACAAAGCACCATGACTAACAACTTGTAAAAGAGGATTTGATTTGAGGGCTCACACTTCCAGCATGGTAAAAGTCCCTGACCGTCCTCCTGGCCGCAGGCAGGCATGGTGCTGGCGCGGTCACAGAGAGCTTGCATTGACCCGCAAGCAGGGGGCAGAGGGAGATGTGGGGCTTCTGAAACATCAATAGAAAAGTCTACTCACAATGGCACACCTCCAACAAGGCCACACTTTCTGATCTTCCCACACTTGTGGGACCTAAATTCATAAAGGGAGCTAGCTGTCCTCAGTCAAACCGCCACAATTCAGAGAAACAATAGAAAGTTTCCTCTGGGGCCCGTCATGTCCCCAACTATGGGGTGGGGTTTGACCGTGTTTACAGTATGAGGCATAAGTTCCCTGCCATAAAGCAGACCTCAAATCAAGAGAGTGGCTGGTTACCCCCGTAAAGTCTTGCCACTTTTGTACCATTGCCTCATCTTGCCTAATGGGTCAGTGCTATAGCATGCAGGGTCTAGCACTGAATGAGCTCACATCGTGCACAGCACCTTTCAGCACTATGAAAGATGAAAGCTAGCTGATGAGGAGGGAGCATCCTAGTCAGTTGAGGCTTGACCGTTCTGTGTTCTGCAGTCAAATTATGTGATGTCACAAATAAGGTCTTGCCATGTAGTTATGATGGACAGCCAAAAGCAGTGTCAATAACCAGCACTGGGTTGGGTAGGTGTTTCTGGGGCCTCCCTGAACAATAACTTGTAGAAGAGTTCTTACCTGGCATCGATATTTTTTAATTTTTACTTAATTACTTATATTTTCTGAGAGCAGTATGGTTCACTAATGTGAGTGGGATACTTTTGTTCAAACTTACTAAAATTTATATGTATATGAATTAGCTTACAAACTAATGAATTCATAAGGCTTCTTCGTACATTCTTAGGTTTGGTTAATTTACTCCCTACCATCATTTTTCTCACTCCGATGTCCCCATCCATATGTAAACCCTTAGATCCCAGGAACCCCCAAATTCATTCCTTCATATCACATGTGTTCTGCTATTTCATAGCATTATATATTTTATTTAGATTGCAAGATCATAAATCCCAAAGTAACTTCTTCATCCACACCTCATTTTGGCTTCCCCATCCTCATCCCTCTGAACTGTTTGGTCCCTTGTTTCCTCTGCATTTCTCCTTTCTATTGACGTTTCACTGTGCATCTCCCCCGCCCCCACACCCACGCTCCATTTCTAGTTTCTTGTCTTCCACACCATCTCCCGCTGAAACACACAACATTGAAGGTTTAAAGCTGTCATCCACATATTCAAGAGGACACATAGCATTTGTCTTTGTGGTGGCATGGCTGCTCTATTCAGAGCAGCTAGGAAATGGAACCACCCTAATGTCCGTCAACTGACAAATGGATAAGGAAATGTGATATGTGTACAAAATGGAACAGTACTCAAATATAAAGAATTGCATTTGTGGGTAGATTATGAAACTGGCGAAAACTACTTGGCTGCTTTAATTACCTGAAAGGATTCTAGACTGTTCCCCTAGAGATGGCTGAGAAGAACGGACATGGTGACTCCTACTACTCTTGTTACTTGCCTCATATTTTCCTTTCTGTAGTTTGCCCCCTTGGGATAGCCCCTTTCAATTGATCGTTCTTGAAACACCGCAGAAACTCATGTCTTTCTGCCTATTCATGCCTATATTCCTCTTATCTGGAGGCCTCCACATAAATGAAAGGTAAGATTTAGCAACAAAATTTGCCTTTCCCCTGTGACCTGTCTTTGGTTGGTTGCTTGTCAGGACCTAGGAGGGTAAAGGAGGTGTTTCTCTACAGTTTATCAGTTGGAGTTCTGTCCTTGAGACAGACACCAGAAAGGTAACAGGGTAGGGGCCTATTATAGGAAGAGGGCTGTACCAACTATAAGGGGGCTTATGGAAGTAGTGGGTTGGAGGGTCAGGAGGGCTCTAACTGGTCTGGAAGAGCTGGTGTGGGTGAACAGTTTGGACGTTACTGGGATACACGAGAAGCTGCACCATACCCTAGCAGAAAGCAGGAGCGAGCAACCAGGTCTTAGGATGCAACTGTCTGCGTCTTGCTGCTTCCTCTGGAAATGTGGCACTCAGAAGGGACTGAAGAAGAGTTGGGTGTGGAATGGAAAGCTAGGCTAACAGGATGGAACCTGAGGGTGATCCTGTCTCTGGTCTTTACTAGCTGACTGGAAAGTCTTCCCAGAGTATGGGTGGAAACTGTTTCCTAGGTTAGCAAAGTCGCAGAAAGAAAGGGCGAGGGAAGGGAGGAGGAGAGGAGAGACACACAGCAATCTGTAGGTTTCAAAATGCTGGACAGTATCGCAGTGAAATTTTTAGTATAATTATTTTGCTCCATTTGCTCTCATTAAGAAGCAGGGTTTGATGGATCTGTCAATTTTGTTGATCATTTAGCACCGACTCTGGGGCCTCCTTTATTCTGCCTGTCATCAACTGAAGCAATCAGTCAGTCACATGCAAGACAGGAGGGCAGCTTATTGTGGATGCTGAGCTGTATCTTATCACAATTCCAGGACTTTCAGTAAACTCTTTCTTAAACTTACTGTATTTGGGGCTAAGGAGGTGGCTCGGTGAGTAAAAGAGCTTACCGCACAAACTTGATGACATGTTCAGACCTTCAGAGCCCACTAGAGCCAGATGCAGTATAGTGAGAGTCTGTAATCTAAACTTACCCCTATGGGAAAATGGAGAGTTGGAGATGCAGAGGGAGGGAATCGCCAGAGCAGTGGTTCTCAACCCAGGGGTCGTGACCCCAAAGACTCTTTTGCCTAAGACTATTGGAAAGCATGATTCATAACAATAGCAAAATTACAGTTATGAAGTAGCAATAAAAATTTTGGGGTTGCGGGTCACCAGGACATGAGGAGCTATATTAAGCAGTCTCAGCAGTAGGAAGGCTGAGCGCCACTGATAGACTTGTGGTCCAGGCAGCCCAGCTCACTCAATGGTGAAGAAACCCTGTCTCGAGGTGGAAAGGTGAGGAGAGGTGATGGCAGAAGGCTGCCCTCTGACCTCTACACATCTACACCCACGTATGTGAACAAACATACCCACACTCATCTGTTTCACACGTAAAGAAGTCTGCATTCTTCTCTTCGGCACTACTGCAAAGAGAAGAGGTCGGGGAGATAGCCCCTCTGGGGAAGGGGTGACACTGTCGCGCTAAGCTTCTGAACATCATTGTCACCAGGGGCACCAGGAGGCCAGAGCAGACGAGAGCGGACACCTGTTCCTAGATACTTGCAAAGTGGCCCCACTGGGGACCTCTCCTGTGCTTGGAGGACACTTAAACTGTAAGGCTGGAAGATGGAGGCTGAGCCTGGAGGCTTCATTCGGGTTGTGACTGAAGACATCACGTCCTATCTTACTTGGCGGTGCTCGTTTGTGTTTTGTTTAGCATTGTCGTCATTTAGAAAGCATAGTCCACACTTCAGTCATACATCCAGTGTCTGGGATATTGAACTTCATTGTGGCATTTAAGAACCACAGCATATCCAACAAGACTGAGAAGACAGGAGAAACTGAGGACCAAGGCCAGGTCAGCAGCAGCGCTGGCCCCTTTCTGGAAAGAATTAGCCAGTAGAGGCTAACTGGCAATAGGACCGGATGAACACAAATATCTCTCGTTGCAAAAAGGAAAGGATGGAGAGTGAAATCAGAAAAAATAGGTAGGAGCTTCATTATGTACTGTGCAGAATTGGGCAGCCATTGCCTAGGATTCTAGAACCTAGGCAGGAGCAGCCAGCAGCAAGGAGGACCCTGGCAGGGAGCCCCTGACGAGGTCCTTGCTGTTCCCAGACCTTCATACACCTGGTGGGGAATTTGGTGGAAGGTGGAGCTGGGTTAGGGGCACACGGGAGCAGCCTGGTACAAGCGTCATTAAGCAGGTGTGCCCCGAGCTGCAGAGTGTGTGTTTGGTAGGCCTGTTGTGAATGTTAGGTCACAATACAATGTTTGTGTTGATATTTTAAAAATGGATGATGGGTTCTGGGAACTGAACCCAGGTCCTCTGCAAGAGCAGAATGCTCGCTACTGCTGAGCCGTCTCTCCAGTCCTAAATTGCAGTTTCAATAGGTCAATTTCACCTGTCTGTTCCGTCTCTCGTTTTGCTGTATCCGCCCACGCACTGTTGCTCTACAGTAGTTAATACAGCCTTCGGGAAACCCTAAAGACGTTTGTTTAAAATCTGGACTGAACCAAGCGTGTGGCACATACCTGGTATCTCAGCACGTGGGGTGCGGAGGCAGAAGAATCAGTTAGAAACCAGCCTGAGTTACACAGCAAGAGTTCAGAAAAAAAAAAAAAAGAATGGTGGAACTTTGAAAAAACAAACAAAGCTGACTGAGAATTAACCAAAGAGGAACCTGGGAAGGAGAAAGAGCAGCGGTCCCGGCAACCGTTTGTGCTGAAGAGGAAGCAGTGCGTGGGGAGGAACAGAGAAAGATGAAGGGTGGTGAGGGAGAGTGGGGACGCATATTGTGAGAGCTGAGAGGCGAACAGGCAGGCGGAAGGTGCCATGTTGGTAGTGACATGGACGGGGCTCATGGACTAGTGGAGCAGGGCTGGAAGTGCTGCCCACTGGGTGTGAGTGTCTGTAAGATGATGTGAGTGTTTAACATATCTACGTGTAGAAATGGGTAAGACGGAGCCAGCTGTCCCGGCACACTAGCGCATGTCTGTCTTCCAGAACTCACAAGGCAGAGCAGGGGGGTTAGTACGGGCTTTATAGTGAGACCCTGCTCTAAAGAGCCAAAGATAACAGAAAAAAAAAAAAAAGGATGAGATGGTAACGTTTGCATTACGCGTACTTTACTTTTAGAATCCAGGTGGAGGAGGGTTCCCTTCTGTCACGGTATCACCATACAATACTTTTGGAATAAAGTGCGATCAAATCAGCTTAGGTGAAAATCTCCGGTAGCCTGGGAAAAGGCGTCAAGAGCAAACACCGTCCTGGTTTTGAAAGCTCTTCCTTCCATCTCTGTGGGGCAGGTACAGCCGGGTAGCAGCTTTGCATGGCTGAAGCAGTTCCGCACGCAGCTGCAGACTTCT
Source organism: Pachyuromys duprasi (assembly GCA_028658305.1). Lineage (NCBI taxonomy): Eukaryota > Metazoa > Chordata > Mammalia > Rodentia > Muridae > Pachyuromys > Pachyuromys duprasi. The sequence continues at coordinate 9,241,923 of CM053752.1, forward strand.
CTCTCTCTTCTTTCTGTGTCCGGGTTAAGGACATAATAATGGAGCTCCAATCCTGCGTTCTAAGTGTAGGATGGGCTCCCAAATGTAATAAATGAGGAATAAACCATGTTTCGTAGTTGGCAGTGAAGAAGCCAGATACACTGACAATGACACGGAAATACCCGGGGAGTGGAGCAGTGGTGGCAAGGATCTTGCAGGAGGACCCCTCCCTAGATGAGCGCTGCCTAATTAAGAAGAATTGACTTGCAGCCCCTGCTTTCGAAGCTCCTATCGTTCGTCTTGTTAATATAACTCCAGAACACACCTACCGTTGAATTAACTAACTGGCAGTTATCAGAGGAGAAGAGCTGGCGGGCTGATACCACCTCCATGGGACACCCTTGCTGCTCTGTGATGTGCCTTTGAGCAGTTGATTGACGCACACGGATCCCCCCGTGGCCAAAGTGCTGGCCTCAATCCTGCTTTGATCATGTAGAAGCCAAAGAGACACCCTACCTTGCCCACCATATGAGCCAGCATGCCACATATGACAAGCAGAGGAAACCACAAAAAACACGGCAGCTGAGGGGGGGGGGGATGGCCCTTCTAACAGTCAACCCAAAGTATTTTCTGTTAGTTCTTTTCCCACCCTTGTAATTGACATATTGGGAAGGTATGCCACTGCCCTTCCGAACATCTCAGTCTGTGCGAGGAAGCTGTTGCTCTTTTTTCTGGATAGGTGAACATCACCCCAGGAATCTGGGTTAGGATGCAACTTTTATGTTTAAGCCCTTCTATATGTTTGGGATAGCTGGTTCTTTTGAAGTATGACATTATTGTCCTATTAGAAAAGAGTTTTGTTTTATTTTCTAAATGCTTCTTTCTCTTAGTCTTATTTTAACAGACATCTCAAAAAGTGGCTGCAAAAAAAGGGCCTGGTGTTTTCTTATTGCATCTGTAATGTGGTCCAAGCTCCTTCAGCCTCTGAACCCTGACCTTTGATTCTTTCCCTTGTTTCTTTTTTTTTTTTAACTTTTTTTTTTTGGCCAGTGTTATTTTTTTTCATTTTTATTTTATATTAATCACAGGTTATGTACTTTGTATCCCAGCCGAAGCCCCCTCCCGAATTCCCTCCCTATCTCCCCCTTCCCTCCCTCATCTCCTCCTTGCACCTTTCCAAGTCCACTGATAGGGGAGGACCTCCTCCCCTTCCATCTAACTCTAGCTTATCAGGTCTCTTCAGGAATGGCTGCAATGTCCTCTTCTGTGGCCCAGCAAGGCTGCTTCTCCTTCAGGGGACAGGGAGGTCAAAGGGCCAGCCATTGAGTTCATGTCCAAAATAGTTTCTGTTCCCCTTACTAGAATACCCACTTAGGAACTGAGCTACCATTTGCTACACACAAGCAGGAGTTCAAGGTTATAACCATACATCGTCCTTGGTTGGAAAGACAGTCTCATAAAAGACCCCTGTGCCCTGATATATTTGGTCCTTGAGGAGCTCCTGACCTCTCCAGGTCATACTAATTCCCCCTTCTTTCATATGATTCCCTGCACTCTGCCAAAGGATTGGTTATGTTTCTTAATCTTTGCTTTGATACCCTGCTAGGAAGACTCTTTCCGAGGCCCTCTGTGGTAGACTCTTGTCCTGCTACTTGTTTTCTCCTACATCCAATGCTCATCCCATTTGACTTTCTAAGTGAGGATTAATCCTCTTACCCCAGGTCCTCTTTCTTGTTTATCTTCTTTAAGTGTATAGATTTCTGTATGTTTATCCTATCTTATAGGTCTAT
>CM053752.1:9244191-9334266 GCA_028658305.1 Pachyuromys duprasi
AATGTTGGATCCTGTTTCCTCAACCATTCTGTTAGTCTGTGTCTTTTTATTGGAGAGTTGAGACCATTAATGTTGATAGATAATAGTGACCAATGACTGTTCGTTCCTTTTATTGTGGAGTTGGTGGTCTTACTATGATTCATTGCTTTTTTTTCCTCTTTTAATTTTTGCTGGGAGATTGTCTGTATCCTATATTTTCTTTGATGTAGTTGTTTTTGTTGGATTGGAGTTTTCCTTCTAGTATCTTCTGTAGGGCTGAGTTGATGTGTAGATATTGCTTAATTTTTGTTTTGTCATGGAATATTTTGTTAATTGAAAGCTTTGCTGGGTATAGTAGTCTTAGTTGGCATCTGTGTTCCCTTAAAGACTGCATGACCTCTGCCCAGGCCCTTCTGGCTTTCATAGTTTCTGATGAGAAGTCTGGTGTGATTCTGATAGGTCTCCTTTCATATGTTACTTGACCTTTTCCCCTTGCTGCCTTCAATATTTTTTCTTTGTTTTGTAGGTTTAGTGTCTTGACTATGATGTGACGAGAGGTATTTCTTTTCTGGTCTAGTCTATTTGGTGTTCTGTAGGCTTCTTGTATGTTTATGGACATCTCTTTCTTTAAATTTGGGAAATTTTCTTCTATGATTTTCTTAAAAATATTTTCACGTCCTTGGAGCCTGGAGTCTTCTTTTTCATCTATTCCTATTATTTTTAGGCTTCGTCTTTTCATAGCATCCTTGATTTCTTGAATGTTTTGTGTTTGGAACTGTTCTGATTTTAGTTTGTCTTTGAGTGAGGAAACAGTTTCAGCAAGTGTATCTTCAGCTCCTGAGATTCTCTCTTCCATGTCTTGTATTCTATTGGTGACACTTACCTTTGTGGTTCCTGATCTTTTCTCTAAGTTCTCCAGTTCCAGGTTTTTCTCTGCTTGGGTTTTCTTTACAGATTCTAATTCTGTTTTCACGCTTTGCACCATTCCTTCATCTGATTGAAGGTTGCTCCCATTTCTGCTTTTGTTTCCTCTCTCTATGTTTCTAATTGTTCCTCTACGTGGGCCTTTAGATTCTTTTGAATTTCTTTGAGAGCTCTGTTCATTTCCTCTTTTTGTTCCTGAGTTAACTGGATAATCATAGCTTAAAAATCATTTTCCTGAATTTCTGCTGAATTAAAATATCCATTAGTTTTTGGTGATTCTGGTGGTGCCATGGTGTCCTGTTTTTTGTTGGGTGAGTTCTTACGTCATCCTTTGGTCATTGCTTATATATAATCTTCTCTGTTTCTTCCTCAAGTCTGACCTTTGGACTGGAACCGTCTTACTGTGGTGTCTGTAGAATTCTTCAGGAAGATCAGTGGGGACCAGAGGTTTGAGAGTGTGTGTTGTTGTTTCAGTTGTTCCTGAGCAGGTTTCCTGGATACCAGGTGGTCTATAGACTGAGGCGGGGTCAGCAGGCTGGACTCTAAGGTCTGCTGCTGGTGTTGTGGGCATGGCACGTGTTCAGTTGTGGATTCTCTGCACCTGGCCCAGAGTTCTGCACTGGAAGTTGGAAGCCCGGTAGGCTGCACTCTGCTCCCTGAGTTGGGAAGCGCTATCTGCTTCCTCAGCAGCTACCCCCTAAGACAAGGCTGTGGGGGAATGCTGGAGATCTGTGCCTGGAACATGCCCTGCCGCCTGTGCTCCTTGCGAGTTGCTGTGTGCACTTCGGGCTGCCTCCTCTGCTTCACTGCTGTTAGGGGTACCTCCGATGCTGCTTTCCTGCTGGCTGCAGTATCTCCCTTCCCCCCCCCCCCACTTCCTCTGCTGCAGGCTTATCCATGTCCGCCTCTGCTTCCGTCTGTTGGAGGAAGTGCCTGGGAATCGATTCCACCAAGAAAAGTCCATGGAGATGACCGCAGTTGACCTGTGTCCTATTGGGTTTTTCTCTCTACTGGGACTCCAATAAATGGTGTTTTTTGTGCCCACTGTTCAGCCTGGGAAGGGGATCAGGTCACGCAGGCGTGTGATTCTGGTCTGGCCACCGGCTGCCTGCACGACCGGGGATCTCTTCCGGGTTCTTGCTGGGAGTCCTGGGAATTGGCTGAGCTGGTTCCCGCATGTTGGGGCTTCCTCTCACCTGTGAAACTGGATCGCTGTTGTTTTAGGGCCCGGAGTTCAGTCCCTTGGTCGCTGTACCGAAAACGTTGTTCTGCAGCTCAGAAACGGAGTCCTCCTGGTGCCGCCATCTTGTCCCCTCTCCCCCCTTGTTTCTTTTATGTGAATACCTCAGGGGCCAGATGTAGCTGGTTACACCTGATGCCCAGGTTGTCACCACATACCTTCCTTGTGCCATCCTTCCACCTGCAGAGTTCACGGTGTCTCTGTCTATCAACGCACATATGTCAATCTGTCTGGCCACAGGGAATGAAGGTCTTATGTTGTCTATGTCATGTGTGACATGAACATTGTTTGGCATGAACATTGTCAGCTGGAATTCCTCAACTCCCAAATTAGATTGCATGCTTCAATCTGTAAACAGAGTTGGTTTTCCATTGCAAGTCCGATAATCAACCTGGCAGTTGAAGCTGGGGCATCGTGTAGTTCTGATGTGTACAAGTGTGTAACTACATCGTAGAGATGCAGAGTAAGTTGGGGCATAAGCTACTTCTTTTGGTTTGGGGGTGTTTTTGTTTTGTTGTTGTTGTTTTGAGACAGGGTCTCTCTGTGTAGCCTTGGCTATCTTGGACTCACTTTGTAGACCAGGCTGACTTTAAACTCAGAGATCCACCTGCCTCTGTTTCCTGAGTGCTGGGATTAAAGGCATGCACTCCACTGTCCAGCATAAGCTGTTTTGTTTTTTTAAATAATTCTATTCTTCTAAATCCCATTTTCTGCCCTCCACACAAACCCTTGCGCATATCTCATCATTTCCTCTTATTAGTTCAGTCTAGAACAGTTAAAAACTTCACCCTCATTCCTGATGAGAATGCTTCCTCAGTGCGGGCAGGCTTTGCTTCTCTTCTGTCTTCTTCCTCAAACACAGGGAAGGGCTGAGAAGAAAGGACAGGCCCTGGGGTCCTCTCTGGGTGAGACTGTGGCTTCCTTCAGCTTTCCTTGGTGACGCTGATGCCATCCTCCAGCAGAGGGCACATGCTGCCTGGCTCTGCAGCACAAAGATCTCTGCCTGGGAACTCTCCAGGTTCTGCATGACTGCTTTCCCCGTCCCAGACCTCACTGGCTGCTGCTGTCACTACTACGAAAGCCAGGCCCTTCCTGAGGCTCCACTGAATGCAGGAAAGTCAGACTACACAGACCCTAACGTGGTGCTGGCACGGACTCCCTCAGGGTTGCCCTACTCTGTGCTTCTATGTGTAACTCAGGTTACAGTCTGTGCTATGCCGCACTGTGCAGAAACATAACCCCGTTATCCACTGATAACAAAATTCCTAGAGGGAATTTTGGGGAAGTAAGTGGGGTCATATGACATGGAAGTCAGGCTCCTATGGTTGAATCCTAGCAGTTCCGTAAGAGGAGAGATACCAGAAAGCCATACACATTCCCGCACTCCCTGCCACTTTCCGTGGAAGCCCCAGTACTGCCTGGGGCTCTGCCAACAAGACGCCTATACCAGATGGGCCCCCAGATGAGGCTGAATCAACTGTGAGCTGAATTAATCTCTTCTTTACATCTTACCTCGTCTGTGGTATTGTGCAGTTCACAACAGAAATTAAACCAACACTGTAATTTTTTTCTGTAACAGAAGCTCTTCACAGAATGTATGTGAGGTCCATGTTTCAATGGCAGGGAAGGAAGAAGGTCACAGGAGGCTAGGGGGAGCCATGAGTGAATAAGACATTCTTTATTCATGCCAGGGGAAAGCAGCCAGGATAGGCAGGCACTCAGGTACACAGGGACACAGGGCCAAACACAGGCAAGCGTAGGCACACATGCAAACGGGCCTACTGTCTGCATGGAGGAATACCCTCAAGCCTACAGACAGACACACAGGCAGGCTGCTGATGGCAAAGGCTCAGGTCTCTGGCCCCAAGGTTATATTTGTACAGAACATACATAAAAGTGACATTCTTCAAGAAATAGTTTTATATATATATGAAATAATCACTGTTTACCTTGGGGCTTCCCCAGGCGTCCAATGTCAGCCATTTCATACTGAATCAGAGTCCCCTGCTACTTAGTGTCACTCGTTTTAGCTGACAGTCCTACAGGACACCCAAGTTGGTGCCAGGTTGTATAAGCATAAATGGACCTTGGGGCCTTGTGTCTACACAGGCGTTCTTATTGACAACTGTAAAGTGACAGCTGTTTCACTGCTAATAAGGTAAATCTAAGGAAGGCCCCGGGATCTCTTTGGATACCCCATTCTGCTCTATTAAAAGACAAAGATTCCATAGTCCATTACTGAAGGATTATATATATATTGAGATATTGTCTCTCTGTGTAGCCTTGGCTGTCCTGGACTCACTTTGTAGACAGACCAGGCTGGCCTCGAACTCACAGAGATACTGCCTGCCTCTGCCTCCCTGAGTGGGATTGCAGGCAAGCACCACCACATCTGGCTCAGGAGGACTATTCTAACAGTTTCACTTTTCAATCCTTAATTTTCCTATCTAAATTTCATTCTGTAAGAATCCAGTTTGGAAAGGAATAATTTCAGGACTTCATTGCCTTTGCATGTTACTTTAGTTTAAATTTTATTTTTCGTGGTGTGGTGTGCACCTATCTTCATCCAAAAATCCAGGCACAGAGAAGTGAAATGACTCACCCAAGGTTATGGAGGGACCAGCGATGTGTGACAAAGGACCGGGTCGGCAACTTAGGTCTGTCCCTTATTATTTGGGACACTTTCTTTCATTAGTTTCTGAGAAGCCAAGGTGAATAGGTGCACGGGAAAAGTGGTTTGATTAAATGCTAATAATGTTCACACCATTAACTTCAAATTGCATTTACTTTTAATACAGTTAGATGACTATATAGAATTAAGAATTTGATAGAGTCAGCATGTCATGGTAATATGTCTAAACCCCATAGATTATACTTCGTGCCAAGTTTTGTCATATTCCCCAGAAGTAGATAATTCATTTATTTTGGGAAGTGTATTTTGAGTTTCCATTCTAGTTGCAAAGTCTGTTAAAAAGTTGTCCCCTTCTTGGACTGGCAAGATGGCTCAGTGGGCAAAGGCACTTGCTGCCAACACTCACCTCTTGAGTTTGATCCCTGAGACCTACATGGTAGAAGAAGAGAACACTTCCTTAAGTTTTCTTTTGACCTCTGACCTCTACATGTTCACAGCACACACACACACTCATGCATGCCCACACACATGCACACAGACACAGATACAGCCGAACATGCACACACACACACATTCACAGAGACTCACAGATACATACAGAGGCACACACGCACACATAGACACACACACACACAAATGCACACATGCTTCCTCATGCTGGGTCTATGCTTTGAAGCCTCTCAGACACAATCCTTTGTGCCCTTTACACATCTGAAGGCAAATGCAATAGCACAAAACATTAGGCGTGGTGTTGTAGGTGCCGTGCCAAATGGTTGGAGTAGAATGTAAGTGCTGATTGCAGTTAGGTGCCCTCTAACGGGAACAGTGAAGGGCCCAGCTGTTAACACAGAAGACCTGCACCTTGGAGACCCAGGAGTCACCACCATAGGGGAACAAGGTGACTTTTTGTCAGGTCAGCGTATCTGTCTTGGACACCTGAACATGCTGGGTATTATGAAGCAGGAGGTCAGACCAGCATGTGCCAACAGCTTGAGAATTTGTCATTGGAGCCTGAAGAGGAGAGGCAGACCAAGTTAACAGAGGGCCTCCGTTGTGAGGTTTCTTAGGAATTGAACTATAATCCTGTCACTGACAAATGCAGCCTGAAACTAAAATTCAGAAATAGCCATTGTCATGTCTAAAGATGTTTTTTGACTATTAAAATGGTGACATTTAAATTTACACATGAACTGAAATCTGAAGCCCGTCCTGTCACAGTTTGACAGGTCTAATCACTTACCCTCTAATGCAAACAGTAACCTAATATCAAGATGCTAATCGCTCCTCCATGCAGGTGTCGCTAATTAGTTGGCGGATCGAGCTGAGGTGGGTTCCTCGCTCCCAGCCACGCATAATGTTTGCGCAGAGTGCAAATGTGGAGCTCACGTGCACTGTTTTCCGTGCTATCCGTGGCGCTCAGACTGACCTTGAAACAAAGACGCTGGAATCCCAGTCTAGGTGTTGTGTAAGGCTCAGTCGGACGCTGGCTCTCCTTTCTGTGGTTAGCTTTCTCTCAGACCAGAAGCTAAGCTTTTCCAGGCACTGGCCAAGTGACTGAGCAAGAAGATGGAAGACATTTCTGATTTGTTAGTAGCGGCATTGCTCTGGGAAGGACAGCAGTTGTTATCAGGCAATTAGGACCATTTTTTTTTAATCAGCTAGCTTTTCTTAAATATAGTATTTTTAATTCTTTGAGAATTTCATACACGAATATGGTGTAATTTGACCACATTCACTCCCTCCTCCGGATAAGTCCTCCTAGATCCATCCCCAGCCACCCTCAAACTTCTACTGAACCTCCACTTGGTATGGACTAGTAATGAGGCAAATGGCTGCTGAGTGAAAAATAGTCATTGGAGAGCTGTGGAAATTATTCACAAACACTTTGCAATTGTTTGGCTCTACCATGGTGAGGACACAATTTCTCTTTGTGGGGTTAATGTGTTGGAGAGAGTCACAATAGTTCAGCAGTCCCCCCACATTCTCAACCTCTTCAGTGGGCTGGGAGAAAGTACTAGTTCTGCTGGAGGCTCCATCTGGGCTGAGAAAGTACAAAATCCATCGAAGAGGAGAAGGAGGAGGAGGAAGCCGCCTCTCTAGAGGGTTGAGGAGGAGAACCAGCTGTCAGCATCATAGGTGGCAGAGGCAGGGGGCAGACACAGAGCTCCGGTGTCGCCATCAGTCGCCTGAGAAGTTCTCCTAGAGTTTAGGGACCTGGACTAAGAGCTCATGACTTCAGTGCAGAAATGAAATTTTAGGAATAATCATTATGAAGTAGGGTTAAGGTTTAAGGAAGATTCCTTAAGTTAAGAGAGGTGTTAGGGAGACAGACCCAGAGTGTAGGATGTAGGATGGACTTCTCAAGGCAGAGTTGAAGCTCTTTGGTTTTCACTACCACAACATAGAGGATTTTGGTGGGGTTTTGAACTTAACTATCATTGATTGCTGAGAAACCTAAATAAGATCACAGAGAGGTGCTAGAGGGCCACAGGACAGCACTCTCAGAAGGAAGGAGGGAGAAAGGGAGGAAAAGAAAGAAGGAAGGAAAGAGAGAAAGAAAGGAAGATATCTTTACTGTATTAGATTTAAAAGATGTTCAGGAGTCAGGGAACGAATGAGGGCCACCCAAGGTCATACATATTCACATACACATGTGTACCTACACACACACACACACACACACACACACTTGGATCTCTTGCCGGGACATAATAAACACTTGATGTATCATTAAATCAAAACACCACAAGTCATTTGATATATTGTATGTTTATATATTTTGACTGTGTTACCTAGGTGTTAGGCTGAGCATGTATGTAGTTCACTTAGTGAGAGAATACTTCCCTAGTGTCTTCGAGGTTGTGGCTTGGAGCCTTGTTAGCACACATACTCAAGCACTTTTTGTCTTTAAGCCTAGTGCTGTGTTGCCCTCGCCTGAAGAAATAGAAGACTGCTTGCCGTGGCTTCTGAGGAGTGCATGGCTTTGAACAAAAAGGTTTATCTGGCTCGCACAAGTCAATAGAAAGTAGTTGAAAGTCACCTTCCATACTTCTCTTAAAAGTAACTAATCTTTTCACACTGTGGGGCCTCGAATCAATGACTGCGGATCGATATTTTCTATATTTGCTTATTGTTTCCTTCACCTTATACACCCTGGGCTGAAAAATCAACACACTGTAGATGGAGACAATCAATGGGGAACATTTAGAGAACACTGGAGAGGACACATGTCCTTTTGGAAATCACATACAAAGGAAATGATGTCGACATTTTCTCAGAGGAATCCTGGGTAATTATGAGATGGATTTGTGATCCAGGAGCCTTCTCCTCAATTACAGGACGGTTGTCGATGTGTTTACTTCTCAGGAAGAAGGCTCTCTAGGAGAGCCAAGGTGGTCGCTCTTAGAATAATTGGCTCAGGTGAGTCCACACTCAGAATCTACTAACTACTTCTCATCTCTGGCTCATTTAGCCTCCATTGTCAGCAATAGTTACAGTTACAGCTTTGGGGAAAAAACAACCTTATTTGCTTCTATTGTCAGCAATAGTTACAGTTGCAGCTTTGGAAAAACAAAAAAACTAATTTTCATCAGTCTCAAGGTATGAATGGGGTTGGGCTCTCTCTGTGGAGCCAGCTGAATCATTACTCCAAGCCAGCGTGCTCCCCTCCTGGGAGCTGGGGTGCCCTGCACAAGGGAATCCAGGCCTCCTGCCTGAGGGAATGCTGCTTCTAAAGCCCCTGCTGGTCTGTTGGTCAGCAATGAAGAGGGCTGGCGTGTTGGGGCTGGAGAGATGGCATCTGCCCATGTGGGTGAGACAGCAGGAAGGTGGGGCTCATACTTACAGTTTGTGACTGTTATAGGTAACTACTGAAGGTGTAGCTCTTGCGTTGCTCTTTGCAGATTAGATTCATGCCAGTTATCTGATCTTAAAAATAAGTTTGAAGTTAAATGTATCCCTCCCTTTCTGTGTACTTGTCAGCTAGCCTCAGAGTTTATGCCACATTCTAGGTAAGGACTTGGGGAAATCTTTCTTTCTTTCTTTCTTTCTTTCTTTCTTTCTTTCTTTCTTTCTTTCTTTCTTTCTTTCTTTCTTTCTTTCTTTCTTTCTTTCTTTCTTTCTTTCTTTCTTTCTTTCTTTCTTTCTTTCTTTCCCAAAGGCGGCTAAAGACTCACAATATAGTGACAATTTATGGGTCTCTTTAAGACTTTGTAATGCAGTTAGGGGGTAGAATTACCCCTGTTCTGTCCAAGACAGTTCGGGTAGCTATAGCAAAATGCCACAGGCTGCGTGGCTCAGGTGTGGAGGCTGGGCAGTCCAGGATCAGGCATGGACCAGTTCCTTTCTGGTGGAGCCCTCCCCTGGCTTCCTTCTGTGCCCTGCCTAGACTCAGCATTCAAGGGCATTTCTTCCAGGAGCTCTAACACCACCACGGGAAACACAGCACACATGACCTCATCTAAGGGAATCATTTCCTATACAGGGTGGAGAGAGCTAAAACAAGTCCAGGGGTCAGTACTGTTGTGTCGCTGTTTGGTGTGGGGATTTTCTGATAATCTCATACTGTGAATGCTTTGATTTTACTCTCTTTCTCTCCCTCTCTTTGGTAAAGCTTTTGTGGTTGCTTTTATTTATGTGTGTATGTTAAGCTGCTAAGTACAGATGTGTGAGTGTTCCCCAGGAGGCCAGAGAAAGGCACTGTTCCTTGGAGCTGCGGTTATAGGTGTTTGTAAGCTGCCCAAAGTGGAGACCAAACTCACGCTCTCTGGAAGCCATTTCTCCAGCTTCATGATTTTATTACTACAACAGAGAATTGCCTTAGAATCAGATCAAGCCTTCTGTTCTCTCTCATGCCCTGATCTCCCCTCCATTCTGTCTTTTGCAATGCAGTAAGAGACTAGGTGCTCACTGTGTAAGTGGTTGCTGGGGTCTGTGATCTTTGCATTGTAATTCTTTGTCCTGGGCACGTCTTCATGTGTCATGTGTTCATGAACTTGAGACTTTAGCAAACTGTAACTTGGGGTATTCCTCTCTAGACCTCCAGTTCTGGGGCTGCATATGTGGCACATTGGTAGAGTACTTGTATTGCCTTCACAAGGTTCTGGGTTCCATCCCTAACAGCCCCTCTCCAAAGTTCTTGTTTAAGTTCCAGAGTTCTAGGGTAAGACTTCACGCCCCATGGCATCTAAGAAGTAACCAGTTCTTCTACCTACATTTTGCCTTTTTGTGACATGAGAACAGAATTATGCAGCCAATGGGCATGCATATTTGAACTTTGGAAGCTGTAGCCAAACTGTACACCCCACAGTATTTGAAAGTGACCCTTTCCCTGTTGTTGCCAAACCATTGTCTGCTCATTCTGTAGCCTTTCCATGCTGAATCTGAAATCACCTTAACTGAGGACTCACAGCATTAAAAATTTTAACACCATTGAAATGTTTTATAACCTGGAAGGGGAAGGGTTAAACCTCAGCAGCATTCATTCCCAAGGCCCTGTGAGCAAATTCAAGGGTGGAAGGAGACTAACTGTAGTTTTGAGCTCAGAATTGACCAGCAGTGACAGAGCAAGGAGGAAGGCTTGAGAGGTCGGGAGCCTGGGAAGTTAGGAGCCATCTGATTGGAACTGGCTATTGTATAGAAAAGGGAAAGGGCCCAGAGGCTATGGGGGGCACTGCTGGAACAGAACAGGAAGGGTGATGGAGGGGTTTGGTTACCTGTGCACAGATGGGGCATGTCTAGTGCAGGGGATGAGTTCAGGAGCTCCACACTGATTTTTGAAGGGGAGGAAACAAAATATTTATTGTTCATTATGGAAAAACAAAGGTCTCTGTTAGTCTTAGCTTATGGCTGAACATCGTTTCGAGTTACACTTCAGTGAGAGAAGGCCACTTGCTACTCCTTTATGATCTGTATAGTTCCTCTTTGGCCTGGAAAGCAGGCCCCTCCTTCCTGTCCCTCACTTGCTATGTTGACATGGTGTCTCTGCATACCAGTGGATACCATTTCACACCAGAAGAACAATCCCACCCCTGGTACTTTGGTGTGTATTTGTTTTGATTTTAAGTGAAACAAATGCTGGAACCTACATACCATCCAAATGAATTTATTTGAAACAAAATTTCAGAATTCCTAAAAAAAAAATCAGTGCAACTGAAGTTTTTATTTGGAATATAAAAACATCATGTTTAGAAAACCTCAAATAACAAATTTCTGAAAACAGGTAAAACATATTAAATCTATAAATTACTAACAAAGTAATGCCTTTGTATAAAATGAATAAAATTATGTTAATAAGAAGTTAAAAATCATATAATTTGTAGTTCTCTCAAGAACTACTAACTTTATGAGGCTGGGCTCAGGGTTAAGAGCCCATCAGCTGCTCCATCAGCGGAGCCAGGTGCAATTCCTAGCCCCCTCACAAAGCGCATAACTGTCTGTGACTACAGTTACAGGGATCTACCACCCCGCCTGGCCTCTTTGGGAACTGCACATATGTGATACATAGGCATACATGCAGGCCAGACACTCACACACATTAATTTTTTTAAAAAAGTGCCACCTTTAATAGCCAAGATATGAAATCAGCCTAGGTGTTCATGGACAGATAAATAGTTAAAGAAAATACTGCCTATCTATCTATCTATCTATCTATCTATCTATCTATCTATCTATCTATCTATCTATCTATCTCTGTCTATCTCTCTCTCTCTCTCTCTCTCTCTCTCTATCTATCTATCTATCTATCTATCTATCTATCTATCTATCTATCTATCTATCTATCTATCTATCTCTCTATCGTAATATTGTTTAGCCATAAGAAGAATAATTTATTGTTACTGCTACAGTATAGAAGTGTTCTGTGAGACAAAGTACTTACAGAGACCAGGATTACATGCCTTTACTCATATATGGAAGCTAAGACAGCTGATTTTGTGTATATAAAGAGTAAAATAGTAGATGTTAGTGGTTAGAAATGGCCAGGTAGTGGTGGTAGAGGGAGGCTGGCCAACAGCCTCCCTGTTAGAGCTAGCCTATTGCAGAGTTAGAGGAAGGATATTTGATGTTCTTATGACAGCTGAGTGGCTGCAGCTTACAACTGTGATACTTTTCTAAAGAACCAGAACACAAAAACTCCATGTTTTTTTTTTAATATAAAGAAACGACAATGCTTCAGGAGACAAAACATTAAGGACCTTGATTTGATCACTGTACATGGTGTATCACACTGAATCCCATGAATATATACAAATAATAAAATAAAGGAAGTGCCAACTTCAAATAATAGGACCAATGGGACCCTTATCAATGACACACATATATTTTCTTTTAAAAGATTTTTGTTTTATTACTCTATGTTTTGCCTGCATGTGTGTATGTGCACCACACACATGCCTGATGTCTGCAGAGGTCAGCAGTTTCCCCGAAACTCGAGTTATGGCTGATTGTGAGCCACCATGAGGGTGCAAGGAGTTGTGCATAGGTCCTCAGGAAGAACAACTGCTCTTAACCACTGAGGCATCTCTCCAGCCTCATACATATTTTCATGTGTTTTATTTTCTTATTTGCTGACATTATGTCAGCTAGTGCTGAGGTGTAAGCTCTAGATTTTTTTTTTTTTGTCCCTTCAGTTTTAAATAATGCCCTTGCTAGGGAGGCACTCTGCAAGCATCCATGCTCTCATTCACAGGCTGATCTTTTTATTCTGGTAAGCTGTACTACTGTTTTGAAGCAAGAACATCTGACCTGTCTTTGTCCTTAGTTTGAAATGTACAGACTGAAGCTTAGCTTTCACTTTGCAGCTGTATATGTGGCTGCTTCGTGCAGCCATTATGGATGTGATCCTATGTCCGTATAAAACAAATCCAGTCGGTCCTAACAAGGTGGCTTCCTGCTGGCTAGCTCTCATTGTACTGGAAGTCCAATGAGACATAGCACTCAGACTGCTGGGGTGAGGAGAAAATCATAAACACAATTGTAAACCCTGTGAGCTATAATAATGACGAGATAGACCCACGGGTGTGTCAGCAGTATGAATCTTATCTGGGCAACCAACTGCTTTCTGATTGGATTTAAGTCACCACACAGAAGGAAGAACATGTCTAGCATTGCAAATCCAGCCAAGACCCATGTTTGGGGCCTCACAGGTCCCAGGAATAAACTTATTACTATCACCAAGAAGTGAACACCCTCTTCCTCCCCATAATGCTGGTGTTTATTAAGATTCCTTAGAACTCTGTCATGGGCTGCACTGACGAGGAGTTGTGCATTGTAATATGAGGCCCCCATTCCTGATTGAGGAGTTACGGACAGTTGACTTCTGGGGAGTTAAGAGTTGAGGTGGAAGGAAGCTAGGTCATTTGGGGGTGTGCCCTTGAAGGCTGTCTTCCTGATTCCACGCCACCTCTTCTGCTTCCTGGTCACCATGAAGTGAACAGGCACCCTGTGCCCTGTGCTCCTGCCATTATGCTGTGCCTGTCATGGCACCACAGGTGTTGGGCCCCATGACTTTAGACAGAAACCTTTGAACCCATAAGCCAAATTAGCCTCTCCTCCTCTTAAGTTGACAGTCTCAGGTGTCTTGTGTGTCAAGATAGCTGAACAGCCAGCCCCTGTTGGAAGCTCATCCCCGCCAGTGCATTCCATTATATGCTGCTAAGGCAGTGGTCTGAACTAACTTCTCATAAACACAGCCTGTATGAAAGTTGGACCAAACTTTTTCATTGTGATGGTTTGTGAGGCCATCCTTTGCTGCTTTGTGGGTTCTTCTTTTTCCCACCCTTCTCCATTCCTGTGCTTTCACCCTTTCAACTCCCTAACACTAGGAGAGAGAGAGAAGGATAGAGAGGAAAGGGATTGATGACCTTATCGTTAGACTACTGCTGCTGAGGCATCCAGCTCCTTGGAGCAAGTTAGATCTTTGCCATCAATGTATCTAATCTCTTCTTCTTTGCCCATGACTACTTAACAAACCACAACCAACAGCAACCAACCAACAGCCCACCCCCCACCTCTTGGGGGCCCTAGCATTTGTGTACCCTCTGAAAAGCCTTCAGAGTTCCAAATGTCACACAATCACAGAAACTATCTGCAACTGACAAGATCATGCCTTGCTAGAGCACTAGGCAAATCATAGTCAGCTGCTGGGAAGCAGCCCCATATCCCCACTCCTGGGATTAAAATGAAACCACACGCTTACAACATTTCTGTGTTTATAAAAGGGGCTGGAGAGATGGTTCAGTGGTTAAGAGCACTGTTTGCTCTTCCAAAGGACCCATATTCAAGTCCTAGCACCCACATGGCAGCTCACAACTGTCTGTAATACCAATTCCAAGGGACCTAACACCTTTACACTAATGCACATAAAATAAAATGAAAAAAAATTCTCACTGGTTTGACTGAAAATGGCCTCCATAGGTTGCATGTATATGCATGCTTGGTCCCCAGCTTGGAGAACTGTTTGGTAAGGATTAGGATGTATACCCTTCTTGGAGGAAGTGTGTCATTGGGTGTGTGTTTTGAGGTTTCAAAAACCCATGCCATTTCTAGTTAGCTCCACCTGGTCATAATTTACAAGTTCTGCACCAGCCAAGTGAGAAAGCCAGGATATAGACCTAAAGAGCATTTCCTATTGTAGTTGATAAAGTGCTTGAGTCTCACTGTTTGGTGAGTGAACAGACTGCATTAAAACAGAGCTATACTCTGAGTTTAGTCAAGAAGGAGAAATCTGCAAACAGTGAAGATTGTTTTAGGAAAGCAAGGCTATGCTTGCATGACTTGCTTTTAGTTCCCACAGCTGGGCAAAGTGCAGAGAGTGAGAGACTTAAATGGGATGTCTCCATCAATTGCTCCCTTCAGGGCTCAGAGAACCTGTAGAAGAGGAGATGGAAAAGAACCAGAGGGGATGGAGGACACCAAGGAAACAAGCCTTCCAAACACAACAGGATCTACACATATGAACTCACAGAGACTCATAATGCCCAGGGACTGCATATGTCTGGGCCAGATGGGGTCCTTGTGCTGAGAAGGGAAATGGTCACCCTAACCCAGAAACTGTCTCCAATTGCTAACTTCTCACAAATGAAAACTCAGTCTTCTTCAAGGGAGTCTCACTGGGCGTGCAAACCACGGTTATGGGCAAGCTTCCTCCCAGCAATAGACGATCAACACAAAGTGAATTCAGTGGCATTTTTGGAGGTTCTTTGTCTCATAATTCTATGTCAGGGATTTTTTTTTGAACTATGAGTCCTCTGCTTATATATTATGCTTTCTGGTTTTGTGTTTTTATGGGATTTCTGTGTGTGCATATGTGTGAGTCTCTGTGTCTGTATATATTTCTTGTGCTTTTTCTTTGGCTTTTTTCTCCCCTTTTTTTATTATTATTGTCTGCTTATAGTCTAATGAGAAAGAAAGAATTTTGTGGATTTGAATGTGTGGAGAAATGGCGGAGGGAACCGGGAGGAGTGGGGGGAACCATAATCAGAATATATTATATTAAAATACATTTTCAATAAATTCCTTTTTACTGGAAGAGTTCAAAAGTGTTGTTTCTTCTGGAACATTCTTTGAACATAGCTTCCCTGTTTGGTAGTTATCTTTATATTTATAACTATTTCAGCATCTGTGAGGGCATTAATTTTATGGAACCGGCGTGGAACACAGAGGAGAGAATTCTGATTAGGGTGAGAGACAAAAATGTATGCGATGGCTCTATGAAATAAATCAATTAAAACATTTTAAACTAGTACTTAAATTTCAAATTTATTTTGGCATGAAATTAGATGACATTTACGTAAACTATCAGGAAAAATAAGGTAGCAATATGTGCCAAAATTCGTACAGTGACAAGTCCATCTTCAGGATTCCTTTCCCAAGAGGAAGTGGTTCTAGAACCCGGTGGTGCTCCGCAGAGGAAACGGCTCTTCCTACGCACGGGCAGAAGGTGGCGCTGCGTCCCCCCTTTTGCCCTCCTTGGTAAGGGGCTGGGATCCGCAACTTCCGCAGAGCTGAACACGAGGGAAGGGAATTTAGAACTTCGTGAGCGACTGAAGACGGTGTTGCACACTTAGAATTTTTATATCATGTCCTACCGACTGCGCTGTTGAGGGCATACAGGTGTTCGTGCGCTTCATCAAGAGTTTTGCATGGGTTAAAGCGCTCATCTCTCTTAACGCCCTGGGCAGCATCTCAGGAGAATGAACCCCACGGAAAGGGGAAACACCAAGAAATGAACACCTTCCTCCTCCTCAAATTCTTGCATTTATGAAGATTTCTTGGCATTCTGTCAAGAGCTGCGCTGACTGAGGAGTCATGGTCTAGGGTCAAAGATAACCCGCCAGTATTCAAGCAAAACGGCTCTCTACGAGCTGGCCTAAAGTAACCCGAACTTCTACTTTGCCTTGTCATGATTGTGTTGACTGAGCTCCTGCTCATAGTGATCCCTCTTGCCTTCGTCTTTCCGTTTGAGTCTGCCCTTTTAGCTAAGTTTGCACGTGTTGGCGTTGGCAAGCAGATGTAGTCAGCTTTTAAAAGACATTTACTAGACGTGTTTTTCAGCGGGGCAACATGTTTTCATCTGGACGGGATTTTAGAGCTGTAACCCAGCAGGGATGGATGCCGCTCCCCAGGCTCCCACAGATGGAGAGGAGAGCTGGCCCCCGGCTTCTGGGCAATGAATCTTACAATACACTTGGCGCTGTGCTCTGTTTTGTTCTAAAACAGGTCCCGGTCATAAACGTCAAGGTTAGTTTGTTCCACTGGCACGCTGATCATGGGTTTTGGCTGCTCACTCCCGTTACACGGCCATACAAAGCGGCCGTCTGGTTTCCTGCCAGTCACTGGGCCATTCTCTTTGCTCCTGCTTCCTTTATTCATTCTGCATTTGACAGCCTTCCGACTGGGCCCAAGTTCATCTCTAGACTGTGAGGTCTCTTGGAAGACGCACTTTGCTTCGCTCATGGCTGTGTTCTCCGAGTCCCACAGCAATGGACACCTCATGAGCATAAGAACATGTTGGCTGAAAGAATGAGCTTTTGGTGGAGACGGCCCTGAACCTAGCAAGCTTGTGTGTCACTGAAAGCTGTCCTTGGACCTCTGAACATGGAGATGTATTGGATCAAAGGAGGGGCTGTGTCAGCAGAGACAGAAAAGCCCTGTAAGGTGTGAGAACCAGGAGGGTGTGTATATCCAGAGACCCGTGTGTGGCCGGGAACCCATCCATACAACTGAGCCACAACTTATATTTAGATGGATGGCCCTGGCATCAGGACACAGAACACTGTTCGTAGACCATGGCGCTGGCAGCCTGTGCTTGTGGGGCTTCTAAGATGCCCTATGAACTGTTTTAACATTATATTCCTAGGACAGAACTCATGCTACAGATAATGCTGACCTGGCAAGTCACCAAAGGGAGGGACTCCACAAGGTCAGTTTCAATGGCTGTGGTTTGTAGAGGAAACAAACGAAGGGCCACCCATTAGTCCATCAGGCAGACCAATAACATGTCATCACAAACACGTGTATTTCTTACATCTCAAAGTGTTTTCTGGGAGTTTGGCAGTTTCAGTTTCCCTCATACACAGACTGGGAAGAAATGCACAGCCAGAGATATAACATCTTCTGGAGATTTTTACATTTCCTTATCTTGAGTAAAGCGGGGAGAAATAAAAGTGGCTGTGAGCATCAGTCCTTCAAGGTGTTGGGGAGATGAACATCCCCTGGGTTGTTCAAGAACCTTAGTGGGGGTGTGGGGGCTTTGCCTTATAGGGAGGGTCATCCAGCCTCCGTGTCCAGCATGATTGCAGCTGGCAAATGCATTGTCCATGTCAGTGTCTCAGAGACAGACAGCCCTGTGACCTCTGGGCCAATCCCAGGCATTGCCCATCCCTGAAAGTCTAGCACTTGGGGCGGGGGGTGCTGAGATGAAGGAGACTGGGCTGCCTTGCTTCCCTCCTTCCCTATAGCATAAGTGCAGAAGGGAGGGAGGTGGGAGAGAGAGAGGGAGAGAGAGGAGGAGAGGAAGAGAAAGAGAGGGAGAAGAAGAGAACTGTTTCACATGTAGGGTGGGGACAACCTCTCTCAGGTAGATGTGGTCAGTCATAGTCGGGTGAGGTGGCTGTGTGGAAGCGCCTCACCATCTGCTGGGTGGTGGGAGACCCACTGCTGTGGAAACGGCCATGAGCGGCGAGGGGACAGGGGGTGGGGGTGGGGAACTGGACATTGTCTCTCACTAAAATATCTTCCTCCAACACTATACACCCATGTCCTTGCATTGAGCATTACATGAACTAGTTGTCTTTGTCTATACTTAGTGAGTGAACTAGTTGTCTTTGTCTTACTTAGACTCATGTTTGAATCTGGGAGACGCCAGCATTCTGGAAACAGAGTCCAGCTGAGTGAATATGCCACCTACCTCAAACACTGGCTAGTTCTGAGGCATGCTTGCACTAAAGCGTGGCTGGGATGTCACCCGCACTGTTTGGTGGCCCCTCGTCCTGTCTCTTCCCGTTTGGTTTTCCCTCTTCCTCTTAGCTTGTACTTAAAATTAAGTGGCTATAATGTGACTCTTTGTGCTAGAGAAAATCACGAAATTTGAAAGAGACCTTAGATTTAGGATCCATGGCTGCAACATACATGCTGTGTGAACTTAACAAAACCCTTAACCTCTCTGTGTAGACTCTGAGTTGGCAGTGCCCATGTCACAGTCGGATGTGTCGCCATACGTAAGGAAGCGCTTTGTGTCAATGATGGATAGGAGCCACCTCGTGAGGCCCGCTGTGCTTTTTCGTCTTCCGTTCTTTATCCAAGAATGATACGACCATGGAAAACCAAGTTAACTTTTTAGTCCATGGGCAGGCTTTCTAAAAGAGAAGTTATTTGGCATCTCTTGTTCTGGCTGACTTCCCATCAGGAGTTGGGCTGAGCTGCTTCATTAAAACATTGGGTGACATGGCCCTCCCCTGGACCCTTCCTTCCATCTTGAGAAAAAGAGTTTTGGAAGGGTTCCCAGGCTGAAGGAGTTCCCAGGGACAGTTGGACCCCAAGGCAGAGCTTTTTGGGTATTGGGTCAGCCACTCATATCTGGGGATCCCATTCCCTCTGGGCTTGCTTTCTTTCCCTGTTAGTCACTGAGGTTGGTGTCATTCAGCAGATTGTGGCTGCAGCCACTGTGGTCCAAGAGGAAGAGTCTATGCCCTTCAGTACCTCAGAACTTATCATCTGAACTGGAGAGGAGTGAGCAAGACCTGTTATTAAAAGCACGGCAGCAGTGCCCAGGCCAACTATGCCAGGGGGTCACACTACCCAGGAGTATGACTTAGGGAGGAGTTTGCTCTTGGTAGCTTTTTCTCTGGTTCACCTTTTCTTTACATAGTCTTTCTAGAGACATTTGAAATCTCAAGAGCAGAGGAGACAAGAGGTTGGGCCCAGAGGAGGGGTCAGCAGCTCTAGGTCCCTGTGCATAGGTTAGCATTTCTCAGAGCTGTTGGCAGGTACTTAGAGTACTCAGCAGGAAACTGACAGCTCCTGTCATCTCTCTTCCTTTGGGGGCTGGCCAGCGGGAACTAGAGGCTGGCTGTGGCAAGATGGCTATCGTGACATCCTCATTTCCACTTCATTTATCATGAGCTGAAGTAGACGCCAGGCTGAGTAATAATGTGCAAGAGTCGACAAGATCCAAATCCGGGCAGTGCAACTTTGCCCAGCAGTTTACAAGGGCTGTGTAGTTTAATCCCTATAGACATCCTTCAAGAGAAGTTGTAGTCCCTTTTGTAGATGAAGAAGCTGAGGTTTAGGTAGCTGCCCAGCCCACACAACCAGTATGTGGCAGATCCTTAGTGTCCATCACAGACCCCATCCTAAAAGAGCTTCCTTACCAGAAGAGACCCTGTTGCAC
Source organism: Pachyuromys duprasi (assembly GCA_028658305.1). NCBI lineage: Eukaryota > Metazoa > Chordata > Mammalia > Rodentia > Muridae > Pachyuromys > Pachyuromys duprasi. The sequence goes on from CM053752.1 coordinate 9,263,857, forward strand.
AAATCACTGAATGCAGGCACACCCAGAGCCAGGAGCACCCCGTGTGTGGTCCAAGGCTGAGTGAGCAGTGATGCACTGGTGTCCACCAGCTTACTGGAAGCCTGCTCCTTCCCTTTCTCCTTAGACTGGATGGTGCCTAGCCTGTCCGAGTCAGTAGGTTCTCTACAACCCTTCTCCTCTCCCTAGTGTTGGGAACTGGAGGGGACTGGCAGCTGATTAGCAGAAAATATGCTAAGGCTGAGGGGCATTCAGAAAGAGACACATATTATTTAAGGCTTTCAGGCTTTCTATGTATAAATGTTTCATAGATTTCTTTAGGGACTTCCTTCTGACTAATCTCCATCCACTCTCATTCTGGTTTTGAAATGTTTGGCCACTCTCCTAGGTAGGCTTACACAAACAATGCCGGAAAATAATAGTAAAAATGGATACTTACTGCAGAATTGTGTCAACTAATGAGGTTTTGTTTGTATAAAACATTTACATACTTGCTTCTTTTCTTTTTTCAAATGAGAGATGAATCAGTTGGTTGAAGACAACTGATATTTAAATGAAAGCCTGTCAGCCAGCTGGACTATTTGAGAGATTTACCTGCACTCAATGTAGGGCTGATTTAAATAAGAAAATTAGGGCACTGTTTCCAAGAATTTATATTTTTAAAGTACTTCAGGTGTTTTTTTAAAAATTATTTTATTTTTCTCATTTATTTATTTTATTCACTTTACATCCTTGTAGCCCCTTCCTCCTTCCCCTCCCAGTCCTGCCCTCTCTTGCTTCCCTTGCCCCTTTCCTCAGAAAAGGGGAGCTCCCTTCCCATCCACCCCCGCTCATCAAGTTGCATCAGGACTGAACATGTCCTCTTCCCCTGTGGCCTGTCAAGGCAGTCCTGCCAGGGAAAATGATCTAAAAGCTAACAAGTGAGTCCGTGTCCGATGCAGTCCCCACTTCCCTTACTAGAGGACCCACTTAAAGCCTAAGCTGCCCATCTGCTACCTCTTTGTACCAGGTCTAGGCCCAGTCCATGTATGGTCCTTGGTTGATGCTTCAGTCTCAGTAAGCCCCTCTGGGGCCTGATTAGTTGGCTCTGGTTTTTTTCTTGTGGAGTTCCTGTCATTTCAGGGTCGTTTTCTCTTTCCTTCCATTATTTCCCAAGACTTCGTATGCATCAATCAACGTTTCCTTGCGAGTCTCAGCATCTGTTTTGAGGCACTGCTGGAAGGCCTGTACAGAAAGAGAAACTGAGGGTGGGAACAACTCTGTGACAAGCCGGAGACCTAAGTCAGGGTGGGCTCCTGGGAGGATATGAGGGGGATTCAAGCAGAGACTCCTAGTAGCAGAGACCATAGAGACTGGAGAGGACACCCTCTAACTAGACTAGTCTTCTAGTAAAGGGCAGGGAACACTAACCTACTCACAAAAACTTCAACCCCAAATTTTCCCTGCCTACAAGACGTGCAGGGATAAAGATAGAGCAGATAGAGCAGAGATTGAGGGAATGTCCAACCGATGCCTGCCCAACCAAAGAGCCACCCTATCAGAGAGTGCCACCCCTGACACTATGAACTATACTCTGCTAAGCTTGCAGACAGGACTTTGTCAGAGTGTCCTCTAAATTTTTTATTTTTTATTTTTTATGCCAACTAAAGTTTGAGTCCCACTGTCTTACTAGTAAGTGCAAAGTGCATCCATGGAGGGGTTAATAATCCCTGTGGCCTGCCGGTCATTGCATGGGTTATAAAGACATGGTCCCCTCATCTCAAGGACATGCATTTGTGCTGTGGCACATGAAAAACATCAGAGAAGTCTAGCTGAATTGTGTAAGCACTCCAGGAATTCTGAAGTCTCCCAGCCCACCCTGAAAGTATGAGGTTCTACTCTAAGGCCATACAATAAAGTCCCAGAGTTAAATCTTAGTCAAGGGTTCTTCTGCGCATTCTGGGGTGGTAGGAGTGTGCATTTAAAAGGCCCCCTTTTCCTGAGGACTAGGGGTGGGGGATAGGGGGAATGAAAGAGGGAGGGTGGGACCGGGATGAGACAAGGAAGGGGCTACAATTGGGATGTAAATTAAAAAAATAAACTAAAAAAATCAAGACAACAATAACAACAACAACAGACTGAGGTGAGCCCTTGGTTCAAGAGTGATTGAGCAGGGCAAGCAGGGCGCCCATCAAGAGAAAGGGGTGCGAGAGTGGGGTTGGCAGGTGTGTTGCTGGGTCCTAGGCTGGGGTTGCTGCATAGTTGTTGAGTGTCTCAGATATTAGGGAGAACCCAAAAATCCAGAAAAGAGCCAAGCTGCCCTTTTGTGGCAACTGTGGTTGGGTGAGATCTGTTCCTCGCAGTAGAAGAACACAGGGACCGTCCTGCTGGGGTGAGAAACCACAGAGGGCTGTGATTTGCATGTGTCCACAGGCGTCCCTTCAGCTCATTGAGCTGACAAAATGGATTTTCTCACTGCATTGACTGCATGTCACACAAAATTGCAGAGCTGATAGGCTGGCTCAGCGTCTTGCAGATACAGCCACAAACTCCAATGACTCGATCACACCCTAAAAAAAAAAATAAATCTTAGAGGTTTGCTTTATCTGGCAGGCTCCCAGCTGTGTGAAGAACATTGGGGAGTGCTACAAGAAAAGTCAAATTCCCATATCAATGACATCGACAGCCGACAGTGTGGTGTAGGGCAGTCCTCGGAACAGGCAGCTCGATTAAACTTAGCATGCTTTGACTCTGAGAGTTGCAGCGATGATAATTAAAGTGTTGGCCTGTGTACTCCACTTTGCATGTGGTAGCTTATTTTTTTCCTATCTGCTTGAACTGCCTTCAAATTTTGGAGTTATTGTCAAATTAACTGAAGGTTGGGACCAGATTCAAAAGGGCCTTCAATCCTCATCAAGCAAATGGTTTTTCCATAAGACAGTGTTCTTGCTTGAGCGGCTAGAAAATATTTGCAGTTTTCAAAGTCTACGTAGAAAATAGATACACTCTGCTTTCAAGTAGGATATGCATGATGAGAACCACAAATGATGCTAGCATCAAACTGGTATAGCATTAGAGAAATCCCTGCCATTAGGACATGTTATCTTATGTAAAAAGTTGATAATAGGACACAAAGATGCTAATATGGGGAGGTGATGATCTGATAATGGGGAGTTCTTTCGTATCAGTGATTTTCATTTGTCACCAGCAAAGCTGCTCTCCCTAATATGATATTATAATAAAATCTGGGCAGACAGTCAGCGGTGAAATTTATGATGCAAAAGAAAAGTCAATAGCATTATAAATCTTAGAAAATGATTGTATTTCAGCCGTCAGTGTTCTTGGCTGGGAAATCTCCTTCAGTTCCCCTATCTTAGTGCTGTTTACCTTAGCGATACTGAGTGAAGAGATGAAGATTTAAATCTTTGCGTTAAGGATAACGTTAATGAGTGGCAGTCGATTTCGTATGGCCCACATGTTTACCACCTTTGCCTAGCCAAGTGCCTATCCAATCAAGTGTAAGCAGTTGGTAGGACAGAACCAGCAGAAGGTACTTTGGAGGGATGTGACCCATGTTTCCCTTGATAAGAGGCTTTTAAGCAGTAAATGGCTCCCTAAGCTTGTGGGATAGCTTTCACGATTTGTTAGAGGATTGCCATAGGCCTGCAGCACGGAGGTCCTACTATGCAAATAGAGTCTAGCAAATGGAGAACTTTCAGAAAATCATCTCCCTGAAGGGAAGAGGGGATCCAAAGTAATGTGATTTATCAGAACCATAAAGTCATCAACCACAATCCCTTGGCTCTTCACAAAACCACATACGCAGCACTCATCAGAACTTGGCTAGAGGGGCCTTCCCACATTGTCAGCACCCTGGGAAACTCCCAGAGGTACCTGACAGTCCTTGTAAACAGTTTCTCATGCTGTGGTGCTGTCTGGACACAAAATGCCCCTCCAGTTACGTGAAACACCGAGGCTCTCCCCTCACAAGTTGGGGAGAACTTAGAATCTAAAATGTTGGTCTCAATAGCATGAGATGTACCATGACAGGAATGGAAATGTCTTAGAGTGAGCCCAGCCTCAGTGTCTAAGGCAGTGTGCACACACTCATTATTCAGCATTGACATGTAGCTCAAATGTGAGAGAGTTGAGCGCAGGCAGCTCAGCAAATCTCCCCGTTTAAACCAAGGGTGGGGAGGTGTTGCGCAGAGAGCGTGTGTGCACTGGGTCTGATGTACAGCAAGGCCTTCTGTAGTTGTGCACAAACAGGCCCATATTCTTAGTGGCATTTTGGAGAAACTATGGTTTGGGGGCGCCAGGAGACCTTTGTTAGGGTTTTAGTTTACTTATGACACCTGCCGAGAGGCACTCATGTCTCTAGCTGGGAGAACTCAAGTGTTTGCTGAAGTGGAAGACACAGACAGCTCTTGTTGGTTCTGAAATATGGGGGAGAAACCTCCTATGTTATGTACATTGGGTTAGGATACCTTCCAGGACAGCCTCTCCCTCTCCCCAGGAGAGCCACTTTCATAGTTTACCCTACATGACAGCCCCCTAGATAATCCTGGGTCAGAGGATGTCCTCATTTCTTCCTCTTTCATAAAATACTTGGAGTTGGTGAAATTTCCATGTAAAATTTTTCTTTGGACTCTGAGTTGACTTGGGTTAAATTGAGGCCGGAGGCCACAAAGAACGGTTTGCTTTTTCCTCCCCTAGGTGCGAAAGCCTTGTTAGGAACAGAGGAAAAGAACAGCTCAGGGCCAAGTGTGCTTTTTCCGTGACCTTCCATTGCTCCTGAGACTTGACCTGGTGGCCCTGCTTTGATCTCCTGCCTCCGAGTGTCCCACCTGTGGCCACCCAGGCTGCAGATGTTCTTTGGTTCTCTGGGTTGTGCTGCAGCCTCTCTTGTATCTGCTTTTCTTGGATCCTAAAATACCCACTGCACACCAGGATGCTGCTTCCAATGTTGGGGCTCCAGGAGTCTTGGATTCTGCTTCTGGGCCAGTTTTGGGCCAGGAATATGATGAGTTGGCCACAGCGACATGGCCAGGTGTGATTAATATGTCAAGGCCAGCGTTTGACGTTTGCATCAGGTATTTGTGTGATATTCAGAATCTAAAAAAAAAAAAAAGGAAAAGAAAAAGAAAAAGAAAAAAGATGCTTGGGTTGGAAAACTCCCTCTAGCTTTCTGTCTTCCTCCCATCAATATCTGCCTTCTGTCAGCCTGACACAAATTAGAATCACTTGGGAGGAAGGAGCCTCAGTTTAGGAATTGTCTCCATCTGATTGGCTTGAAGGCATGTCCATTTCTTGACTATTGATAGGTGTGGGAGAGCCAAGCCACTGTGGGTGCTGCCGCTCTCTAGACAGGTGGTACCGGCAGGTTTACTGGGATTTGTTGTTGTTGTTGTTGTTGTTTTGTCATCCCACCCTGCAGACAGGGTTTCTTCATGTAGCTCCTCTGGCTGTCCTAGAATTTGCACTCTAGACCAGGCTGACCTCCAGCTCACAGAGATCTGCCTGCCTCTGCCTCCCAGAGTGCTGGAATTAAAGATATGTACCACCACAGTGCAGCTGGTCCTGGTGTTATGCCCAGTTCGTAAGACCCCCAAAGACTTTCAGGAATAGATTCTGAGGGTTTATTGTATACGTGCTCAAACACGGACCCAAGTCTCCCCGACACAGCAGTAGAGAAGTGGGACCCTGAGCCCTGGGTGAGTAGGGTTTTTAAAGGGAAAAACCGCAAGCTGGGGGTTTCTGTGCCTTGGTGTTACAAGATTGTGTGAAAGTCAGAGGGGCGAGGTGACCTTTTAGCTGAAGCCTAAACTACATCTGGAACACTGGGGAAGATTTTCCCACCTGATTCTGCTTGGTTGTTGCTAGAGGAATTATCTGTATTTTCTGCCAAGAGTTTATTCTGTGATATTTCCTGGTACCCGAGTTCAGCCCTGGGTCACAGGTATGCACAAGATGGCTTATTATCTCAAAATGGAGTCACCCAAGCTAACTTAAGCTCTTCACTGGGATGTTTAAGAAACTTATCTGAACACGAGTCTGGGAACAAAGCAGTAAGCAACATTCCTCCATGCTCTCTGCTTTAGTTCCTGCCTCCACGTTCCTGTTTGGGTTCCGGCCCTGACTTCCCTCAATGATGCATTGTAATGGGGAAATAAACCCTTTCTTCTCCTAGTTAGTTTTGATCAGCATTTTATTACAATAATATAAAGCAAAGAAAGATAGCCTTAAATTATGTTTGCAATATTTTTTTTCATAAACAAGTGACAAAATATATTGTTCCAGTGAGTTTGTTGGTATGGATATTTCCCAGACCGAAAACAATACTGAGCTTTGAAATAATCCCACCCCTGTGAGTCAACATCAGTTAATGGAGTAGGAAGGATTTAGGGCAGTGGTTCTTAACCTGTGTGTTGCAACCCCTTTGGGGAGGGTGTCAAATGACCCTTTTACAGGGGTTGCACATTAGCCATGCTGCATATTAGATGTGTATGTTGGGACTCATAGCAGTAGCAAAAGTGCAGTTATGAAATAGCAACGAAAAAAATTTTATGGTTGGGGTCACAACACAAGGAAATATATTAAAGGGTTGTTAGTGTTAGGAAGGCTGAGAAGCCCCGGTTTAGGGGCTGTTGGGGAGAGGTGCTTCCAGACACCACAGCAATTACAAGATTAGACTTCCTCTGAGCTCTGATTGCCAACACACCTCTTTTGCCAATCTACTCTAGGCAAGCGCTCTCCCGCAGAGCTGGGGATCCAGCTTCCCTGGAACATTCTGAGAGGTCTGCTTTTTGTAATGCCTTTCTCTTGGTTCTACAGCCAGCTTAGAGATGTTAATGGAGACTCATCTGGTGTCATAACTTGAGCTCTTAATTGGTTTGTGAGATGGTTTATACATTTTCATGACATTCTTGGAAAATAAGTGAATGAAAGTTGCTGAAAGTTCACCTAGCCATTTGATATGCTTGTGTTTTACCCACCACACAGAGGAAAACCACATGAATAATAGCAACGCACCCGCGGAGCAGTCATGGGGCCTACATCCTTCTCCTTGAGACACAGGTTGATCCCTTGAGTTGTCTGGCCAGTAGGCTGACATTGTTTGGTGTCAAAGTGGAGGTCGTAAGAAGCGTTCTTGATTCTCCAGCCCATCAAATACCCCCTTATTGGGGACTACCATTTGCAGCCCAGCTGCTGTGAGAAGCCCTTTCTACACAGAGACTCTGCTCAGATAAACCACCCTTGCTAAGAGCCAAGAGCAGGCAGCCAATGTGAAAGCAGCATCTTGTATCAACCAGCTCAACCACCAGTTTGCAGTATTCAGCTGGTGCTATATGGCCTGTGTTAATTAGCTTCATGTCTCCAAACCTTGAGGTGTTTTGTTACACAGTAGTAGACACCAAAGCACGTGTTTGTGTGATAGTGTAGCACTGGCAATCAGCATTTGCTTATGATCCCCTGGCTATAACCTCGTATCCTCGTAAGGAGCTGTCTGAAACCCGAGACCTTCCCAGAATGCTTTCTAGAGCGATTCAGCCTGTGCCTGACTACCTGCCTTCCGGCCTTTTGCCAGGCAGTATTCTTAACTCACAGGGGAGTGAAAATGCTTGTGAGGTACCATGGGAAACAGTTAAAATGTGAGTGCATCCATACGCAAACAGACACATAGCTGCACACTGTTGACATGACCTCAACTGAACAGTAGGCATGTGAGTGGCATTTGAGAGGAGCAAGCCATTGGATTTCTTCTTCCAAAGACATGTGCGAAGGCACTTCAGAAAGTGTCTTCCATGGGCTTCTGAGTTGCCCCAGTTCATGCTGCTAATTAACACGAGAATTCAGAATACAAGAAATAAAGACCAAGATATAGCCACCTATGACATTATTAAAAGAATACATCTGATCATTATCTAGCAATCAGAATATTTAGCAAGGTGCTTGATTGTAATTGGTGCTATCTTTTAAATATTTCTCTCCTTGCCATACGGACTTACTTATACGGAATGTTTTAGAGCAATTATTATTATTTTTAAACATGACCCCCAGCCTTGTTTTGGTTAAGTCTTTTGGTTTTAATGATAGTACATATTTATTATGCACATGTGTGCCCTTCATTGTGACATATCTTTATACAACCTTGCAGGATAGTTATCACTTTGCTCTTGAAGGTGGAGAGACTGAAGCCTGGTGGCTTTAAATCATTTGCTCAAGGTTACTCAGTAAATGCAGAGCCAGGATCGGTTCCACGGTCCGAACGCGATTCTCAGCCTCCTTCTTTCTCTCGTTCTGTGCCTGTACCCGCTGTTGCCCTTCTGAAAAGCTTGTGATTCGAAAGGCAATTTGTAGTAAAGAGCCAGGCTGGAACCGGGGTTTTAGAGCCACTGTCTGCCCTTTCAGGTATAAAACATTTTGTTAGAGGCAATAACAGCGTAATTACAGCAAATGTCGCTGCCGCTGTTACACACATTCCAGGCTGCAGGTTCGAAATTTCACTGATTATTGGTGCATAATTGGCTTCCTGTAGATGATAAATGTATCGCTGATTGATTATCATGACTTGGTCCTATCTGAAATGTCAAAGGAGAAAATTGAATTGTCTTATTATCGCATGTTCTCATTCAAGCACCAGATAAATATTACAAATGATGATTTTCCACCGAGAACCATATAAAGAATTTATGGAATATTAATAATACTGTTATCCACAACCTTCATGCTTGGTGAATGACCCCAAAATGAAACCATGTTTGACTTTTGAGGAATAAGCCTTACAAACGATCTGCTTTGACCTACTCCTTTGCTGTCTAGTTTAGCGGGACGGATATTCCTAAAGATAGTCACTGTGTCCCTTAGCGAGGACTGGACGTTTGTGACCACTTGACATTGCTTTTTCTTTGCCTCGTCCTCTTGCTGCCCATCTTTTCTGTGTGAAAATCCCGTCTTCACAGACAGCCACAGAGCTGGGAGAGGACAAACACTACCGGTGCCTCTCGGCTAAAGGACTGCTGCACACACCCGCAGAATCCACTTTCTGGGGGCTTCCTGTTTGCTGGTTCTAAGCTCTCTGCTTTTGCCAGGGTGTTGGGGTCCTGTTGCCAGAAACTGGATGAGAGGAATCACGAAGGAAAACTTTTGATTCAACCTCCCGTGACAGCTCTCAGCCTGGAGGAAGGAAGGTGCTGGTGGCCTCAACAAGATTAAAGGGGTCTGCAGATTACAAAGTACGCCAGCTGTTGTCTGTAGACTGACTCTGGCCACACGGCCAAGTGCTTGTTAGGTCAACCCAGAATATACACATATTTATTTGATAAAATACAAGCCATTTAAAGATAATACTGATTCTATCATACCTTTCAATATGTATTTTCTAAAGATTTATTTATTTATTTTTAGTTGTATGAGAGCTTGCCTACACGTATTTCTGTGTACCACATGCGTGTGCATGGGAGCTAGAAGAGGGTGTCCCAGCCCCTCAAACTGGAGCTGCAGGCAGCGGTGAGCCACCGTGTGGGTGCTAGGAACTGGTCCTGGATCCTCGCGAAAGCAGCAAGTGCCCTTAGTCAAGGAGGTGGCTTTCCAACTCCCGATATGTTTATATTTAAAAGCAACATAACAACATGATGGGGGCTATTTATTATTTTTCAAATTTCAAATGAAACTTATTTTTAAAAACTTGTACATAGTAATGTGAGGCATCTGATGCTTCAGAATGAGAAGCATCCATTATCAATGAATTATAAAATCCAAACATAATAGAGGATGCATACATTTCTCTTTCCCTTCTGTTTTTCCCCAGAATCATTGCATAGGCCAGGGAGCCATTTTCTCAAGGTTAAAGGCCTCCAGGAGGATGTAGTTCATTATTGCTGATTCTTCCACTGATGAAACTTGTTGAAGAAAACTCACATGCAAGTATTTTTCTGCTTCGTCTGGTCAGGCTGAGCTTGAAGGTCCGTGTTACAGTTTGAATCTGAAATGTCCTGTTTTCAAGGCTTGGCCTTCACCGGATGGGTGCTATTTTGGAAAAGACTTCCAAAAGCAGAGTTTAGCTGGGAGAAGTGGGTCCCTGGGACTGGGTCTGACTCACTTCCTGGTAAGGTTAGCCTTACTCACTTCCTGGTTCATTCCCTAGGGCTTGTCTGCTCCGAGGAGAAAGTTATCCTCTCCCTGCAGATGCTTCTCCCTTTGTGGTATCCTGTTCAAATATGTGGGACCGAGCAACTATGAGCTGGAAAACCAATATTCCTTCTTGTAGTCTGTTTCTGCAAGAAGGGGCTGTGGTCGAAATGTCCCCAAATAATGCCTCAGTCTCCTGACCTGGTCGCAGGACTCAGTTTCATTATTCCTTTCCAAACTGTCGTTCTCTATCTCATTATAGACCCTGCCAACGGTAGGTGTTCAATAGATGTTCATTAACGCTGAAGGGACCACAGTACTGTAAGCACGCTGTCACCAGGTTATCGTGGGTAATCAAACTCACATTCAGGGTGAGAGCTCTGAAGGAAATGGAGTCTCTTTGGGTTACAAAGAGATGGAAATCGGTCCTTTCAGAAGTGTCATTGAAAATGTGTCTTCTCTGCTCCTCTTGGTTAGTAGAAATCAAAATATGTTCTAATTTGAATTTTACACTTGACTCAGAAGTAGTTTTGCCCAGAGCTTGACACATAAGGCAGCCATTTTTCCTTCCCTACACACTGGTGTGTTTGAAGAGGAAAGGCCAGAGCACGTGGCTCGTCTTTTGCTCATAAACATGAATTTGAAAGAAGGGGGGTTCTTTTGAGCCGACATGTGTTCTTGTTCTCTCTCTGTCTCTCTCTGCTCTGTATATAAGGTTTCTTCAGTTAATTCAGTTGTAAGCATCAAGCACCAAGGCACCATTCCTTCCACTGGTAAAGCCATATTGTGGAAAACCCAGCTTTGGTTAACTATAACCTAAGAGCCAAGGGACATATTTAAAAAGTTATCTGTTAGTGTCTCTCTCTGTGTGGTCTGTCTGTCTGTGAACATGTATGCAGCTGCCCTCCAAGGTCAGAAGACAGCCCTAGGACCCCTGAAGCTGGAGTTCTGGGCAGTTGTGTGCCAGACATGAGTGCTGGGAACTCTGCAAGAGCCACAAGTACTGCTGAGCCTTCCCACCAGCCCCTTGCATTTCTATTTTAAGAATCCCTTCCTACTGTTCTTTGTCCTCTTGTTCTGAGAGTTGCCTTGCCACACAGAGAGGTAGGGAGTACGCAGTCTGTCGAGGGTCATGAAAATCCTTGGGAAGGCCTCATCTCCTCCAAAATAAACCAGAGTTTCTGTGGGATGTACATTTCCTTTGGGGCTCTGGGGCAGGGATACTGGCTTTGAATTGCTTTCTGGTTTTCTTTTTGCCCTGCTCTCTGAAAAACAGTCAAGGAAGAGCCAGAGTGTGGACTCACAGGTAGGACTTGAAGGCTGAGCTATTGCCTACTATTCAGTTTTGAATAACATAGTCATGCCCCCTGTTTTTACTCCAGCTTTCCCACTAATGAACCAGGAGGCTTTCTGACTGGTATGCACACATCACTCTCTGTATAGGCCTTTGAGAAGGATGGGGCTGTGTCGTGTGCAGAATATGGGGTTGTGGGCTGTGTGGGGCATTGCCACTCATGGACTGCTTTCTGTCACTAACTGTGCAACTGTGGCCACTGCCTTTTTTTCCTATTCCACCTTTTTCATTTGTAAAGTGAGCATGACTGTGGATTTGCTGAATGCAGGAGAGATGAATATCAATTCAGAAACAACCTTTTCCTAAGGAACAATCTTTCTTACTGGGGAATCTGGTTTGTGTAAAGTCTTTAACAGAGGGCACTCCATTTCTCATAGTTGTCTCTCAGCCGGAGTCTTTTCTAGCTGGGGTACCTTCTGTGTGGTCCTCCCACGCCTGTTATAGTCCCTGAGAGGACAGTGCTGTCGAATCGCTGCTGCAGGTGTGGCCAGTCTGCTCCAAGGCCTCTCCAGATGTGTGATCCTTTCCTGCTGAGAATTGAGAAGGTCACATACCAAGTGAGTGCAGACATACACACTGTGTTTAGGACTGTTTAGTAGTGTGTTCTCTTCGATGCCTCTAGGGCATGGACCACCCAGACACTCCTTTTCTTTTAACACCCCATTTCTCTTTGTGGGGTGTACTGGTCCATGCTGGCCCCTTCAAATAACACTTCCTTTATGGCTGCTCTGGCCTTGGACCTTCTATTGTTCTCTAATTATCTCACCCACTTATCTTTCTAAAATATTCAATTTTTAAAGGTGGCTCTAGGGTGCCCCCAACAGCTGCATATTAGATAGAAACAAATTATTTGTTTGTTTATTCTTCTCTCATACATTACATCCCTACTGCAGTTCCCTCTCCCTCCACTCTTCCCAGTTCTTCTACCACTTTTTTTCTTCCCCAGATCCATTCCTCCTCTGCTTCCCTTCAGGAAAAAGCAGGCCTCCCAGGGACAGCAACTAAAACACGGCATAACAAGTTACAACAAGACCAGGCACAAACCGTCATATCAGGGCTGGGCACGGCAACCCAGTAGGAAGAAAATTGTTCCAGGAGCAGACAAAAGAGTCAGAGACACCCCCCACTCCCACTCTTAGGAGTCCCACAGATGACCAAGCTATACAACCATAACGTGTATGCAGAGGATCTACCTTGGATCCAGGCAGGCTCCGTGGTTGTCACTTCAGTCTCCGTGAGCCTCCGTATGCTCTGCTTTGTTGATTCTGTGCTGAGTGTTCTTGGGGCGTCCTCGACCCCTCTGGCTCCTCAAATATCCCTCTCCCACTTTGGCTGGGTTCCCCTTGCTCTGCCTGATGTTTGGCTGCTTCCATCAGCTGCCAGAGGAAGCCTCTCTGATGATGCTTGTAGAGCAAGCACTGTTTAAACGCACAAGTTAATGTATTCTGTGGCTGCCATAACAGAGCATCACAGACTGAGTGGCTTAAACAATATACATTTATTTTTCATCATTCCGGAAGCTCCAAGTTCAAGACCAAGGTGTTGGCCAGTCTGCTTTCTCCCAACCTCTCTTTGGTGTGTGGCTGTCTGTCTGAAGGCTGTGTTATCACATGATCTGTACTGTGTGTTCATATGCCTGGTGTTTATGTATCTGAGTTGTCTCTTCTTCTAAATCAGACAGGACAAGAGTCTATCCTAACGGTCTCATTTTATCTTAATTACCTCTTTAAAGACCCTATTTTCAAACGCAGTCACATTCTTTGGTAATGGGGATTAGGGCTTCTATACATGCATTTTTTTTTCTTTTGAGAGACACAATTCAGCCTTTAACAAGTGTGTGCTTAAAATAACTCAGTTATGCTGAATGTGAGATGCTGATCAAAACATTGGGAATGTTCTATAAATACGTGTCTCGTATTAGGGAGACTGAATGGAAATTAATTTCAGAATTTATCAGGTTTGACTACCATAATTTTCAGGTGTCCCGCTTGTAAGCTGATGATAGCTACGTTGCCTACCTAATCACAGGTCGTGACCTATCTGTTATTTTAAAATAACATTTATTTTATGCAGTTAATTCTCACCTATGTGGGAGACCAATAAATCCTAGCCCCCCACCCCCACCCCCGCCTTGCCTGTCTCCCTCCAGGTGGCAGATCAGCAGGTGTGAATCAGATTAGCAATTTGTGATGGAGCTGAATGTAATCAATTACACAATTTGGAGCCATTCAAATATAATTCATTAAATTATATCGTGAAGCACTGAAGCAGGAGCAGAAAAAGGGGGGGGGGGGAAGCAGGAACAAAAGCTTTCCCTGGGAAAGGCTACAGTGAGTGGAGTCTTCAGAGTCCTCCAGGGCACATGTGACCCCTCGCTCCTTATTTAGTAGCTGTGTGTCTTCATGTCTTCAGCCATGGGTCTTACCTTATCCAGGGCTCAGCATCCTTGCTGGAAAGTCGTGACAATTCTGGCAACTCAAAATAAGATGAGAAAAGGAGACATGATCCTTCATATGAGACAATAAGGGACTGAAGACTGTGCCTCTTCCCTTTCTTGCAGAAGCCCCTGTATTTAGAGGTACCTTAGAAAATGTGGGAATTCCTTCAATACTAAAACTAAACTGAGTAAATGAAGAAGCTGAAAGAGTCTCCACAGAGTTGAAAATGGGTGGTTTCCGTGGACAAAGGCTCTCATTCTGACTTCACATGAAAGCCATTTGGGAGATTTAAAAACACTGGTGTTAGACTGCCATACTTATAGAGCCTGGTCTCCTGTTTTGCATCTGGGCCCAAATGTTGACATTTCTTTGTGTGTGTGTGTAAAACATACACCATCTTCTAACACAACTTTAAACAACACACATATGACCCTAGACTATTTATATTCAGTGACTAATACAGTCTCGTGCTTTTGTTTCTGATTTGTTCCTCCAGTATGTGGTTTTCAGAGTATAGATTTTTAGTTTCATTTCTTGTTGTATTTCAAGTGTTTAGAACACAGCTTCTTTTTAGGATAAAAGGACGCAATTTACTATCTTTAAAAACTTTAGGATATATTATTTACAAATAATAATGGGTTCATCATGACACGTCATATTCATGTACAAAGTTTTCAATCACACATCTCCCTTACCCTCCTTTATTTCCCCTCGTGTTTATCTTCCTCCTGTTCTGACCAGACCCTGTTCTACTTTCCCATCTTTTCTGTGCAGTTATTTCTTCGGCAATTTTTGTAGGCCTGTGTGTGGGAGTATGCTTACAGGGACATAAATAGTAGATTTTTTTAAAGAAATTTTTTTTGTTCATGTTTTATATTTCCAAGAATATTCTTCATCCAAATTAGCTTAGATTTGAAAACAGTACTCCCAAGTTCGTTCTTACCAAAAAACCAAGTGCTTGACCACTTCTCTCTTCCCTAATTTCCTCATTCACTTTTTCTTTTCCTTTTGAAACTATAATATAAATTACTTTCTTTCTTTCTTTCTCCCTCCAAACCTTCCCACACATCTCTTCTTGCTCTCTTTCAAATTCATCGCCCTCTTTTTTCATTAATTGTTACATGAATATATGTATATACACATATATTTTTAAGTACAAGCCTGCTCAATCTGTATGTTACTCATATATATGTTTTCAGAGCTGACCATCTGGTATTGGATAACCTGTTGGTATTCTTCCCTGGGGAGAAGACTATTTCTTCCACACTCAGTTTTTCTTAGCTGTGGAGGGTTGAGGCCTTGTGGGCTTTCTCGTTTTCACTTTAGTATGTCTACTGTCGTTCTTGTTCAGCTCATGTTTAGGAAGTCACATTGGTGAGATTTTCTGGGTCTAACTTCTGACGTTACTAGGAGACACAGTCTCCCAACAAAGTCCCAGATCCTCTGGCTCTTCGAATTTTTCTACGCTCTATCCCATAACCTTCCTTATGTCTTAGATGTGAGAGTGTTTTGTGGTTATATGTATTGGGACTGGTCTCCACAGCTCTGCGTTTTGGTCTCTGGCGTATTGAGAAGTTTCCTTTTTGAGGGGTGAGGATTACACTAAGATGTGGGTATAGGAGCAAATAAATCTTTAAAACGTAGTCAGGAATTTGGTGGGGGGTTCCTGCAGGTATTGCCACTGGGAGAAAAGTGAACTGTAGCGAGATAAATTTGGGACAGTGTCATTTTTGTGGGCACTGGGTCAAGACCTCTGGGGACTGACCCAGTTTTCCTCACACATTTAAACACAATAGAACTTGTGACCTGTGACCTTTGCAATAAGAATGAATTCTATTGGCTGATAAACAGTGCTCAGGGCTAGGGCCCAGAGACGGATCTTTGATAAGTATAAAGATAGATTCTGTTGGTGGAGGGCACAGAGTACATGGGGCCTCTTTCACAGGGATGTGTTCTATTCATTTGGGAGACAGAGCTCAGGATTAGGGCCTAAGCAATGCTCAGGACACTGCAGGATTCAGGAAGGCTGACTCACAGAACAGCACAGAGCCCACCAGCCTGGTTGACCACTTTTCACTCCATCATTCTAAGAGCCCATTGTGAGATGCTGTGAACCTGAAGCCTGGATTATCTTGGCAACCCCAAGATCCAGGAGATGCTGGAGTTGTGGGATGTCTGCCAAGGAGAGCTACAGACAGGGAACAGAACTACAGACAGGGGGCAGAACTACAGACAGGGGGCAGAACTGGCCCAGAGAAATAAGTGCGTTTCGGTCAGCAAAGCTGCAAGTGTGGAACCGTCTAAGCCCTTTCATGTCAGAGGTGGGTGTTGTGGATATAAACATGCTTTTGTAATGGTCCCAGGTGGGGGATGTGGGAGTGATTCAGATGGTCCACAGCAGCAGACTATTTGCTTCGTGTGGGCTCTGAGAGGAGATCTTTGCCAGCTGCAGATAGTTTAAATCTGAGGACTCCAGAGAGAGAATAAATGCCAGAGCCCAGGGAGTGTGGAGCTCAGAGAAAGAACAAGGCTGCTCCTGCTTCCGCCTTGCTGTTCTTGATTGCTTGTTGTGAGACAAGAAGTTGGAAATCTGCTGAAATGAGGATTGGACTGACTTCAAGGAATCTGATGACCTAAGCAGCAGGAAGCAGCTAAGAGATCTGTGCCCCATTTCCCACTAACCATTTCTTTCTCCTATCTGCTGTTGAGGTGTTGGAAGGGACTGGGGTGGAATAGGGAGAAAAAGATACAAGAAACGTACATGAAAGAGTTTTCAAAAAGTATGCTAATAGGTAGGTCTGCAGGATTTGGAGTTTGCCCTGTGGGAGTTTGGCCTTGCTTTGATCCAGTATTTCTTCACTCTGTGCCCTTCCATCCCATTTGAAATAGTAATATATATTTGGTCCCATTGTATGCTAGAAGCATGTAATTTGCTTTTTGATTTTACAGGGAGTTAGAGTTAAGAGAGTTCCTTGAGTGGAGTGCTGTTCAGGCTCTGTTTGCCCACCCATGCTTGCACAGTTAGCTGGAGACCATGGCCCATGGATCCTGAGAGGAACAAGTGGGGGGGGGGGAGAATGGTGGACATTGTGTGTGTGTGTGTGTGTGTGTGTGTGTGTGAGAGAGAGAGAGAGAGAGAGAGAGAGAGAGAGAGAGAGAGAGAGAGAGAGAGAGAGAGAGACCTCAGGTAGCAGTGAACACGTGAGAAACAGACTTCTCAGGAGAAGGCTTCAGTGAGACAACTCCTTTGATTAGGGGAACAAAGGCTTTTTAAAGCATTGAGAGGTGAGTAGGGGCTATTGGGGTGAGTGTACATCACTGGCCAGGGCCAGGGCGCTGAGAGTGCCTCATTTGCATAAGGAGGAATTCCAGGTGCTGCTGGACCTTACTTTATAAAGGGAACCGTGGCTGCCAGGCTATGTGACCCCCTCAGGAGGGCAAGGCTGGGGGCACAGGGCTGTGTGCACTGGGACATGCAAGCCTGGGCCAGGGAGGGAGGGAGCCTACTTCTGCAGACCTCAGGATGAGATTTCTGGGGTTTGGACACATCTAGACCCCACTCCTGCTCCAGTCTGGGCTTCCCGTTTCCACGACTCTCTGGCCCCACAGTCTCAGATGAGACTTCAGAACTTGGACTTTTAAACTGTGTAGAGACTTTGAAAGACTATGAAGACTTTGGAAGTTGACTAAGTGAATTTTGCATTATGTTATGGCCATGAGCCTATGGGAACCAGGGAGAATAATGTGGAGGTTTGAATGAGAATCATCCTCACAGGCTCAAATATTTGAATGCTTGGTCCCCAGTTGGTGGAAATATTTGGGGAGAATTAGGAGGTGTGGCCTTGTTGGGGGAGGTGTGTAACTGGGGTGGGCTTTGAGATAGCAGAAACCCATGACATTCCCATTTTCCTTTCTGTGCCTCATGGTTATGGATCAAGATGCCAGCGGTCAGTTTTTCTTACTTCCATGGAGTTGCTCCGACTTCATACAGTTGTAGCCCTCTGAAACCACACACCCAAATCAAGCAGCACTCTCTTTTATACCTTGCCTGGGTCATGCTTTCTTAATACAGCAATGGAAAAGTAAGGCACACACGATCTTGGAACCTTTTTCTTTTTTGGAATGTTATGTGCTCATGTCTGGCGTATTTGAAGTGGTTCTTGAACACAGCCCCATTTTTTCTAAATCCCGAGAGTCTTGCTTCCTGATAATCTAGTTGAGCTGACCCCAGCATGGTAACATCAGAGTTCTCAGGGGTCTCATTAGAAATGCAGACTCGTCAGCTCCGTCCTAGACCTCCCAAATCATGAACCCTGGAGTGGCCTTTTCGACTTGTGTCTCATACACCTCCTCAGGGGCTGTGAGCATGGTAGCTCCACCTTGCACTCATTGTAGGCATTGCCATGGCTAACCGAAGCAGGGAACCAGAATTTGCAGAGAAACGATGCCAGCTGAGGTAGGTAGAGGGGAGACCCATTCTGCAGTGACTTGTTCTAAGATTGGGGCTAAACTACAATCTCTGTGGAATAACCTGCGTCATGCCCTGTTCCCTACTTATTACTGTGCAGACAGATCATACATCTTGGCTTTTTTTTTTTAAATGAGCATCCTTTGAGGGAAAAATATAGAGCTGTACCATTTCCAGATGGATGCAGTTCTTGCACGCGTGAGACTATTCAAACACTGGCAGGGCTTTGCGTGTTCAGTACTGTCAAGGCAATGCAGGCTCAGGGCCGTGGAAAGACTGGAGGGGGCATTGGAACAGTGTGGAGCCCCAAGGAGACATGGTGTTGAACTCCTGACAGGCGCAAGACAGAGAAGGGAATGCTTTAGTATCTTATAAATCATTTGGAGGAAATTATGTTTTATTTATGTTCATTTTTGAATGTATTTGAATTTTTATTGCAGATATTTTTCAAAGACATAGGCACTGAGGCTATCCTGGGGGAACACGAACCTCAAAAGAATGTGGAAGGAGCCGTCAGGATTGGCTGAGGAGATGGAAATTATTCATTTTAAAGAGCGGTCTGAAGTGGCTTTCAAGGGGGACCAAATGGGAATGAAACTCAAAAAGTTTTAAATGGTGACAATGACACACACCTGGTTTAAAAGGCTTCCGAGTGACTCAGGAATAGTGCAAGTGAAGCAAAAGAACTTGGGCTGTGGAGGAAGAAGACGAACCCCAATGAAATGGACTGGTTAATTAAGGGGACCCTCTTGCTGGCTAAGTTTTCTAAATTCCCTTCTCCAGTTTAACTGAGCTTGCACTTAGAGCCACGCATTGCGCTGTGCTGCACCTGGCCAAGGGCCCAGCGCCTTACCTGTGCTCCTTCTCAGCATAGATCACCCAATGGGACGGTAGCGTCACCACTGGCATGCGTGGAAGAAGACCAGAATAACTGTCAGTGAGTCCGCTTCATGGGCAGATGAGATTTATGTCCATGCCTGCTGGGTAGCAAAGGGGTTTGAGGCTGCTGGGACTGAAATAGAGGCGAGTTCGTGTCTATGACAGGTACATAGTTACTCCTTTTTGAAAGAATGCGCACATGTGATTGTAAGAAGTTGGTCACAGGGAAAATATGTGCTCACTCATGGAGAGTGGCTAGCAGAGGCAAGATGCATTTCTTCTCCTTCATACTACAGGTGCGGAGTATCTAGGAAAAGGTCCAAGGACATAAGGCACAGTTCCCCCAGTTCCAATAGTACTCTCTGTGCTGTGAGAATGTGATGAAAGAGATCAGTGCAGGAAGGAGAACAACACTTTTGGGATGAAAAAGCAAGAGTCAAATGACCTTTGTGTTGGTGAGATCTGGATTGCAAATTTTAGAAGGATGCGGGATAGCAGCCTTATTTATTTACAAATGAATTTATGAACTTATTTGTGAATGCTGCCATTCACTGGCAATTATGACTCAGAACGAGGCTGGAAGGTGGTGATTCCCTACTGATGGATCCAGCACATATTCCTGCTAGGCACTAGCAGGCTTTCATAATTCATAATTTCGCATGCGTTTGTGCAGCTCTCCAGGAGAGGGCAGAATATAGCTCATAGTTCAGTGTGTGAGGTTAGAAGTTCTCAACTCTACTGAACATTCAAATCATCTGGTGGTGTGTGCTAGAGGGGGGGGGGAACCTATGTTTAAAAAACAAAATGTTATTATCCAGGCTTCACCCAAGACCAATGAAATTGGAGTTACTGAGTGTGGGAACAGGAATTATTATTTTCTTTGCAAATTCTCTTGGGGGCTCTAATGAGCTTCTGGGGCTTAAGAATACCATGGCAAGGTCACGCTTGTCTGCTGGGGACAGGTTCTGAGCCATCCTATCAGATAAGTGTAGTGTATTCCGAATGACTGGACTCAGCCTCCGAGCCTCGTGTTACTTTTCCAAAGGCCAGTCGTTATCAGCAGGGCTTTGCTCTGAGGGGCTCATCATTTCTCAGCACAATCTGTGCTTTAGGTTCCTCCATTCCTTGAAAAATCTTGTCACTGGTCCCACTTTGAAGACAAATATGTAATTCTCCAAGGGCTTCTCACTTAATAGACCACTACACTCGTGTAGTGTGTGTGCTTTGTAACTCCACTTAAGATGTTTGTTATATATATTATAGTAATAGGAGCAGCAGAGATAGTGTGGAGATGGATAGACGCCTCTGCCGATGGCTCTTTGGTCCTCTCAGAGGAGATAGCAAGTTATCATTTTGTTTTCAAATAATGCAGTTGGTAATAAGCTTTTGGATGTATGTGAGCTGTAAATCGTTCTGAAAATTGAACCGAAGATACAATATCGTAAATCTCTTCAGTGGTGGTAGAATATTTATGGGGCGAGCAATATAATCAGTTATGTGGCTAGGCTGTGGCTGACGTCTGACTGAATGGGACCCGATATTGAGGATCTATGGCCACTTAGGAAATTCCCCCAGGCAAACGCCTGTGTCAGCAGGAGGGACTGTTGTAATGGGGAGACTGAGATGAGCCATCCTCACTGAAGTCTGTCTGTGAGGCGGATGGAAGGTTTAGGGCAGGATGGTGGGAAAGGTAAGGCAGGTGCACCTGTCTTCCTGGAGAGTCTCTGCTACTGGCTGCTGTGCCCTTTGGTCCCTCCCTCAAGTTGATGCTTGTTTATTCTGGGCTCCCAAAACCCCAAGGAAATGAATGTTTCATTAGATTTGTTTAGAAACTTATTTTCCTCACCATAAGGTCATGGCCAGTTTTGGAAACTGGACAGTGAAGGTAGTGATATGTAGTGTAACACTGTTAACATTTTCTTTTGGGTGATGATGATTGCTTAAAAGAAAATATTTAATCAGTATTTAACGTTCCCCTCCCCCACTTTTGGGTTGTAGGAAAACACTTTTTCAAAGAAAAGCTGATTTGCAGTCTCACCAAGTAAACAGATCTTGGATTGAAGACAAGACGGTGACTTTTTTTTTTTTTTTTGCCAAGTCAGCCTCTTGAATCTTCTCCCCACCACCCTCAATAAGCCCTCTCCTCCACACACAGAAAGCAAGTGTGGCTGGGTGACCGTGGGGCACGGCTCTGTTCTTTGCTGTTCCTATCAGATGATGCTACCCAGTGACACAAGAGAACAAGTCCTTTTTGCACTTACCCAACCTTTTCTCTGGCTTCCTACATGTCTCAAAAGGTATTAGGTACAGTTTTTCATATCGCTGAGTACCTCCAGATATATAATCTTTCTTTTATGGTGCTGACTATCAAAACCTAGGACTTTGTCCAAGCCAGGCAGCCTCTCAACCACTGAGACAGATCGTTGACCCTTGTTTTGGTTTTGGGTGTAAGGCCGTAACACGTTGTTCAAGATGGCCTTAAAGTATGCTGCCACGTGTGCCTTTCGATATTCAGATTATAGGCATGCTTGGCTACTGTTTAATTAATTGACTTTGTTACCTGACCTCTCCCCCAACTCCTTAGCTTCATGGAGGCAAGGCCTTTGAAAAGCACTCAGCTGATGTGTCCCCAACATGGAGAACAGTGTGCTGCAGAGAGCACGTCTCAAGGCGTGTTTGTGAGTGAATGTACGTTATACAGCCTGATTGTGGACTAATGAGCTGGTCTCCACACATCTGGTGTCAGAAACCTCTGCTGCTGGGCAGATGAAAACAACCTTCTAGGAATAGGCTTGTGGACTCTGGATTTGGATGGGAAAAGACTTTTATATGTATCTTCATTGAGCCATAATGTAAGCAAACCAAGTCAGCAGTAGGAATTATAGACTTTAATGCTCTATTATATATAACAACGTTTTCTTTGATTACTACCTGAAAATGATGGTTACTGGCTCCATCGAGGTTTTATTATTTATTGCAGTAATAAAGGATCACATTAGTTGCTCCCTAGTGAGTTTGGCTCTCAGAGCAAGAGACCGAGAGAGGAAGAGAAGGAGAGGAAGAGAGAAGAGATGGGGAGAGAAGGAGGGGGAAAAAGGAGAGGAGGAGAGATAGGGGAGCAATGTCTTCTCTGTAGGGGCTGACATTGTCCTGCAGGGCTGGGGCTCCTCTCCCTCAGGCTTTGGACGCCTCATTACCTCACAGCTGGGAGCAGGGCTTTACGGCTGCTGCTCTTCTGAGGTTGTTTGTACTGATCTGCTTTATGCCTTTGGGATAACTCACAAAATGCTCCTGCAATAGCCCTGTTGGTTACCCCACAGGTTTCTTAGCAGGACACTGCACGATAGGTCCCTCTCAAAGTCAAGACCTTTCCCTCTTGGTGCATTCCTGAAGTCCTGACTTCTCCCATGAGACAAACAAACAAACAAACAAACAAACAAAAAGTGCTTCCATCTCTCCATCACTGTTCTGGATGGTGGGGCACTGGGAGACAATGCCTGTCTGAATAAAATACTGAAAGTCACATTTAGGAAGTGCTCATCAGGTGTCGGGACCTCTACAGAAGCAGTCTATTTGTTTGTTTTTGCCATTTTAAAATGGATCCATCTTAAACAGTGGTCCTGCTTTTCAAGGGTTCAGGTACTCATCATTAATTAAGTCTGAAAACATTACATGGAACATTCCAAAAAAACCTGTTTTAAATAATTTTTATCAGAGCATATTGTTATACTTACTATATTTTATTAGTAATTTAAAGTCCCACTGTGTCTAATATAAATTTGACATTACAGTGATCTATAAAGAGGAAACAAAGCTATAGATGTTGTGGGTCAGCCACTGCACGTGGCTTGGAATGAATGCTCTATGGATAGGGGACTCTAGCCAGCCTGGACATGACAAGCAGGGCTCTGGTAGGCCTTTCCCTTCACCCTCACTCCCTCTGCCTTACTAAAAATTGTTAGAGTACATTCCTAAAGCTAGCCCCCAAGACCTATTCCCTTATTTGGCCACCTCTTCCTTTTGAGCCTGACTACCATGGTCCAGCTATCAAAGTATTGAAGTCCAGCAATCAAAAGCCCCTTTGTGGCTGCCCTAGTTAACCTGGCCAATCAAAATTAGACACCACATCCCAACACAGGGTTTCCCCCTTTGCCTTTATAAACCGCCATTTGCCTACGGGCTTCATCTTCCCCGCCTCCTTGGGATAAATACCCATTTCCCCCCTCCTTTGTTCCCTTCCCTTCTCCCTAGTTCTCCATCTCCTGTCTTTGTCTCTTATTCCCTGCCATTTATCTCTCTGGGGCAAATCTCCTTTGTGCTGAGAACTTGGTCTTGGGGTGTCTTGAGCTGATATCACTCCCTTTATAACTCAAACCCCAATCTTGCTGTCCAGCCTACAGATAGGGAAATGGAAGCATGAAGACAGTGCATAACTTGCTTGACATCACAGGCAGGCAATCAGCAGACTCTGCCACAGGCAGCCTAGGCTTACTTTCTTACTAGCTTGGTGTCCTTTGCAATAATAATGGGACTGGGAAGGTACTCCTTGGCCTGACTTGGTCATGTGTCTACATTTTTATCCTAAACCAAATAGGGACAGACACCCCTGTGACACAGCTGTGGTCAGTGGACAGTAATGGCAGCAACTGTTTAGTTACAACAGAATCGCTCCCAACTTGTAATCATTAGTGGGCTCCCATGTAAGGGTTCAACACAGCTGTGACTCCTACTAGTGAATCATTCTGTTTGAAATATAATATACTCAAAAAGCAAAAACTGTAGTTAGAAATCACTGTAATGGCTTTCTTGAAAGCTATTGCTAATTTAGGGCCCAATTAAAGCCAGAAATCCAATTATTGCTGAATAACATAATTGCAAGAAAGTAACTTGAATTGCGTGTATGCCAGTAATTAAGGAGGAGGGTTTAAAAACAGAATCATCTGAACCATTACAAGGACAGGTCAGGATGCAGAATCTGGGCTCCAGGGTGGGTCAAAGCCGGCCATGACCACAAATTGGTGCTTACAGGAGGGCAGACAAATGCAGAGTTGAAGAGCAGGCTAGATAATCATGTCTGGGTCCTTATGTGGTGGTGCCTCCAGTACGTTGAGAGTGAACCCTGAACAAGCAGTCCCAGGGGCATAGCTTGGTAGAGAAAGCGGCTGGCAGCATAAATGTGCCCTTTATGTTTCAACCCCTGATTGGAGCACTGGGCACGGGGCAGCGCTGGCTGGGTACATCCAGTACCCAGTTTCAAGAGCACTCCCTTGGCTGATGTGCACTCTGGCTGCTAGGCAGTCTGATGTCTCTCTGCCCACATTTTGCAGAAGGTGCTAGCAGTGTCTATGGTAGAAGCTTAGGCAGGAGATTGCTTTTAATGCAGAGGCTATCTGAGAACTCTTTTCAAAAAGGTTTTATTAATTTTATTTGTATTTGTAAAATATATATATATATATATATTTATTTCTAAAATGGGGGGGTTGTTGCAACCTTTTGTGTCATTTGCCTTTAGGGTTGGGGTCTTACCTTCTTCTTCAGCCTGGTGCCCTAGACTCAAGAGAGAGAGATTCTTGCTTTTTGTGAGTAGCTGAGAGTGGCAGACCCTAGTGGTCTTGTAGGTGTGTTGATAGGTCTGTACTTCATTGATTCACTCAACACACCTAGGGTGTGGTACCTAGAGTGAGGTAGGGGACCTCACTCTGAGAACTACCACAGCAGGGTACATGTGTCAGTTGCGTGTCACAAGGATTTAGGCATGTGAGAATATACCGGGCAAAGCCTTTCATGAGAGGAGAAGACAGTGAGGAGAGGGCAGTGGAACAACCAGATCAGGGCATAGACTCAGCAGGCAGCTAAAGGTTAACTTCAGACACACTGATGGGGAATTCTAGCTTTGTTGTGAACTGAGTGTGCAACCCTGGGAAGTCATGCCTTGTCTCTGAGCCCCATCCTGGAAACATCTGTGTGACTGATGACAAACATTCCTAGATATTAAGCCCTCCGTACACGCCTGCAGTCCATGGTGAGGGGGACAGCATGGCAGTGGGCTCTCTGAGCCATTTCCACCATCCCCATCTTCCCTTTGTTAGGAGCTATCTGACGCTTGCTCGTTCTCTCTGCCCTTCCTCTGCCTTAAGAAGCTTCCTCGCCTCTCCATCACCCTGTGTATCTTTTACCAAAGGCAGAGTTATCTTCTTCCACCCACCTCCTCAACACCATCCACCAGTCCTGAAATCCCTTATGCTTTTCCTTGCATGTGGAATAAAGGAAATACAAAAACAAAGCAAATTTATGGTAGCTGTACTTGCAAACCAAAAAGGGATCAAAACATAGGAAACAGCTTTCTACTCCACTTGGACCTGCAGTGTCTACAGAGGCACTGGTCTGACTCCACAGGAGGGATGAAGGAGAGCTGACATCTTCCTCACACACCATGGCCGAGGATGCTTAGGCGAGCATGTGTCTGTTGGCTTAAGTGGTGCTGTGAGAGAGTTATAGTGTGGCAGCTTCTCGGAAGCGTTTTCGTTTTGGGGAGTGTTGATGAGATGCTTACTTTGTGCATTGCTGCTATTACACGCTTGATAAAGGCTTGCTTTTGTGCCCAAGCCTTGCCTCTTTTCTGATCCCTTTTCATTTTATTATCTCTTTTATTTTTATTAGCACATATTAATTATATAGTAGATTTAATTATGATTTTTCATATGTGTATATATTGCATTTGATAATATTCTTTATTACCCTTTCTTGTTCCCTCTCACTTCTCTGAATCTTATCTTCCCAACTAATCCCTTTTT
Source organism: Pachyuromys duprasi (assembly GCA_028658305.1). Classification (NCBI taxonomy): domain Eukaryota; kingdom Metazoa; phylum Chordata; class Mammalia; order Rodentia; family Muridae; genus Pachyuromys; species Pachyuromys duprasi. The sequence continues at coordinate 9,289,897 of CM053752.1, forward strand.
AAGTCTCTTGACTTCTCTGTGACCCAAAGAGCTTATCTAAGGTTGCCTACAGGAGCACACATAAGGGGTTATGTGTACAAACATAGGTACTCCATGGCTACTCTACCACAGATGTTGTCTCTTGCTCTCTCATCAACCATTAACTGCCTATACATTGTCAGGGAGAGGTGGGCCCTCATCAACCCCTCCTACATCCATGACAGATATTGAGAGGCCCAGCTTGTGCAGGTCATTGCAGCTGCTTCCAGTTCCAGAGTGCAATAGTCAAGTCATACATCGAGGGTAGCAGTCCACAACCACCCGCCCTACCCTTGGTGTCTCCTCACTTCCTTCCTTCCTCCCTCCCTCCGTCCCATCCTCCCTCCCTTTCTTCCTCCCTCTCTTTCTCCTTTCCTTCCTTCCTTCTTTCTTTTTTTCTTTCTTCCTTCCTCTCTCTCTCTCTCTCTCCCTCTCTCTCTCTCCCTCTCTCTCTCTCTCCCTCTCTCTCTCTCTCTCTCCCTCCCTCCTTCCCTTCTGCCCTCTCTCCCTCGTGCCCTTCCTTCCTTTCTTCCTTTCGACCTGGTTTCACTAGGTAGTCCTGGTTAGCCTGAAATTTTCTGTGCAGGTCAGATTAGTCTAGAATTTATAGCACTCCTCCTCTTCTGCTTTCTAGGGTTGGAATTTTAAATGTGCGCGCGTCACTACTCCTGGCAATCTTTTGGTTTTTACGTTCTTTTCTTCTTCTATGATGTTCCCTGAGCATTGGAGGGGGAAATATAGATGTCCCATTTATGGAGTATTCGGCCACTTATTCTCATCACTTTGCTCAGTTATGATTCTATAGTTTCTGCTGCTCACTGCAAAAGGAAACTTCGATGACAAGAATTGATCTATGGATATAAACATAGTTAGCCAGAGGGCTATTTGATAGACACATTGTATCCATTTAGTAAAACAGTTGCAGTACGTTTCCCTGATGGAGCTGTGCCTTCCCGCACCCAGCTTTGACTAGGTTTGCAGTATGGAAAGTGAGTTCCCTCCTGTGGACCTGTTACTAAATCCTATCATAAAGTGGCCAGTTATCCACATAGCAGACTTGCTACTGTTGAGCTTGTGGGCACATCATGCCTGGCAGGTCAATACCGTTGCTCACAGGATCCATAGCTGAATAAGACTAGTGACACTCCCCCGACCCCTGCACCCTGGTTAAACACCTTCTGGCATTGCGGGGTCTAGCCAGCAGAGAGGAAGCCTCCATCCGAGTTCCAGCTTTATTCCTCTGTCTTACAACTGAGGTATGTGGTATCTTTAGCAACAGGGTTGTACCTTTCAGTTCTTATAGGAGAACAACAGCAATGGCATGAGGCCTCAAGGGGGCCCCTGACCGACAACTCCGGGGGTAACCTTGCCCCTCCAGCACCAAGAGTAGCTTTATCGATCCTTGTCTGATAAATCCATTCAAACTTTTAAAAAAGTTCTTAATTTCTAATTTGCTTACCAAGCGTCAAATTTTATTATGGCTTTTGATACATTGTTATTTTGATGCCCCCCTCTTCCTGCTTAAGCCTTTCTTCTTTTAACTTTGATTGACACATTCAAAGGTGATTTCTCAACAAGACTGTGGTTGAGCCAAACAAACATGGATGTCACTTGGTAAAGCCCTAATTCAGGAAGACTCATTAACTTGGTTCTTCTTTAAGCTTCTCAGGTGTTTTCCATGCTGGGCAAAAGCCCCTCCAGTGAGCAGAGAGAAAAAAACATTGGCTATTAATATCCGCTTATGAAACCTAAAGTATGGTTCCTAAGAAAGCATCAAGAACACAAGTCATTTGAGTTGTATGGACTGCGGAAGGACCGGCCTTAGGAAGCCACCTCTCAGGTGTGGCAGTGACAGAGACGAGCAAGCGGACACACATCCCGGAATAGCTGTGTCTTAAGCGGACACACATCCCGGAATAGCTGTGTCTTCGAAGCATAGGTGCTAAAAGGACTGAGTTTTGTACATGAAATCTTAGTACTTTTTGTGTAATTTTCCTGTAAACTTAATAAAAACTATGAATAAAATTCCGGGGGGGGGGGAATAAAGGGAACCAAAATTTCCGGTGTTTTAAAAGAGTATGTTCCAGGTTTCCAGAGAGTTTTCAGTACCAAGAACCTGTTTAGTATTGCAACTGACCCTTCTCTCATGGTTTCTGACTTTAAACTATTCTGTGTATGAAATGACTTTCTCAAGTTTAACTTTTTGTTCTTCATTATCATCAGCAAATGGCTGTCAGTCAGAATGTCTGGTGAATGTCTAGTTGATGACAGCCAGAAGTGTACACACATCCTTGGTTGTTGGCTTGTGCAGATGTACTGTTGCATTTTCATCAGACAGACACAAATATAAGTATACTGAAGGACCTTCATTCCCACCTTTCCCAGGGTCCGTGAGTCCCCAGAATGTGTGTTAGGTTCTTTTATGATGCTTCTTTCTTGCGACTGTCTCAAAACATCAGAAGGATGAAATACTAAATTTGGGCTGTTCAGAGCTATGTGACAGACGTCAGCTGACTGCTGGTCAGACATTCTAAAAATAACTGAATTATGAACACTTAAAATGAATCTGTGCTAACCCGTCAGGAAGAATGTATGATTTCATTTCTAGAAATAGGATAAAGAAATGAAATAAAGTCTAATTCCAGTGTGTGAATTAGGGAAATCAACCTCCTCCTGCCTGGTCCTGAATAAACTGCTTCTTATTCGGCACACTCAAGAGCATGGTCTTCTTTCTCATGCATATTTTGAAGTAATTGCCCTGGTGGAAATCAGAAACAGGCAACGTAATATATTAGTTTTACTCAATGATTCTTGAGAGGTGATACCTCAATTAACAAATCCTTCGGGAGAGATGCAGTGTTGCAAGAAAAGACGCTTCAATCTCTTTCATAAATCAAGCCAAGCAGAAAACTGCCTCCAGCCATTGGCAAGACAAATCAACTCAAGCCCCTAGCTCTGCCATCAATATAAAACAAAACAAAATCAAACATTCTGAGCAGAGTGGCTCCCAGCCCTGATCACATGTAGGCAAGCAAAGTTCTGTTTTTCCACATTCATTTTTTGTTTCCTCAGAGAAGACTACCCTTGCTCCTGGTGGAAGGACTCTCTTGCCTCCTTTTTGCATGTCTTCTCCAGTAAAAAATTAGTAGCATACCTAGTATATTTGTTGATTACTCCATAGAATGTTAATTCAACGCAAATGAATGTTAACTGACATTGTGGATTCAAGGCTTTTATGAACTTTCAGGAACCTAGGAATCTAGCTCAGAGTTATTTTGAGTTCTAGGTGGTTAGGATCCATATGGTGGGGACAACATGGCAGCAGGTAGCAGACATGAGCTGGAAGGAGAGATGCTATATCATGAAAATGTTTTCTCCTTTAGACTATGCAGATAGTTTTGCTAGGTATATTAGTCTAGGTTGGCCTTTAGGGTTTTATAGTGCATTGAAGTGCATTGTTCCAGGTTTTTCTGGCCTTCAAAGTCTCATTGGAAAGCAAATGGTACCTGATGGGTGATCTGAGGTGTGGCTTGTTTTTTTTTTCCTTGCAACTTTCAATATTCTTCCTTTATTCTGTATATATTTTAATTTTAATACACCCTGGAGATTTTTCTTGTTTGCCTTTACCTATTGTTTTGTATGTTTCTTGTATACTTGTATAGCTGTGTCTTTCTTTAGTTTGGGGGAAGTTTTCTTCTATGATCTCGCCATTGGCCTAGGACTCTTCTCCCTCATTTATTACTATAACTTGAAGATTTGGTTTATTTCATGGTGTCTCACACATGGTACGGTGAGAACAATAGACCAACGAAACAAGCATGGAGCTCTCCCGAGCTGTAGAACCTGTGACACAGGTTAGCCCTGCCTTCCCTCTTCAAAGCTCTTGCATTTTTTTTTACCTCTTTCTTTACCCATCTTGCCCTTTTTTTTCTCTCTCACATTTTATTTTACAATCCTCTGGTATGTAAATGAACTGAGGAAGAGTGTTTGCCAGTGTCCCAGCTTGCAAGGGATTTGGGAGAGTTCCTGGTTTTCTGTGTCAAGAGTGAGCCACCTTACCCAAAACCGGATTTCTCCTAACTGGAACTCTGAGACATTTATCTGGGTCTCTTATTTCTACCAGTTAGATTGGCCTTCAACATGTAAAATTGCCTGTGGGCCCCATGATTGAAGTCTTACCCATCTCAGGCCTAATGGATCAGAATCACTCTGGGAACAGGATCTCGTACAATTCTGGGCACTTGGAAACTTCCTTGTCCTGATGCGGAAGAAGGATGTTGGCACTGCAGGCAGGCCATTGTTGCTCAGCTGACTTAGACTGATTACTTACATCTTCTAGGCTGAAGTATTTTCACCAGCGAAACACAGAAATTGGATTCTTACAGTGAGCAATTAATTGGCAGACACATAGATACTTGTTAAATGCACCTCAGTTTAAATAATTCACATCTACCAGCCAACCAAATCAGACGCTCTACTTTTGTTGTTTTCTAGTTTGGTTACTTTAGTAGCCAGCTTCCAGTTTTCCCAGGAGTAGCTATTATAGAGCATAAGTGACTGGTGTAGGGAAGACCCTCACTGTAGCCTGTATAATAAAATAATAAAATGGAACACATTCTTGTAATGTTGATTTTGGTATTGTTCTGCCTGGCATTGAGGAACAAGGAGACTCAATGTTGGGAGGTAGAAAGGACTTTCTGCCACATTTCATATCTGGGTGTATTTAGATGTATTTCCTAAAATCCATTCTTACATCTACCTTACGCAGAGATCTTTCTTGAACCTCAGAGCTGAGCCATCAGTTACAAAGAAACATACCAGCAGGAACATTTGCAAACAGGAGACATCAATATGGTTACCATGGTTAAGTAAACCCAGCTTTGATTGCCAGCAAGAATGGTGACAGTCGTTCCGAGCTTGGCTTTCTCTGTAGACTGGAATTTTCTCTGTCAACAGAGTGACAGTTCTGAGCCTCCAAGGTCTTTGTTGGATATTTTTGTTGTTGTTCTTTGGTCCCAGCGTTCCATCAGATTTACATGTTGGAGATATAATTAGCCATAGACTGATTGCAAAGAATCAGCCATAATTTAAAAATACGAATTAACATAAAATGGCAAGCATTAAAAGTTAATGTTAACTTGATGATCATTTATTTTTGCATCCAAATGAGCCTTATTAAGTTACTTAGTCCATCGAAACATCAGAGTTTTTTTTCTCCTATGCTTAGTTCTGATAACAATTTCTTGCATGTTAAACTCTGATAATAGAGTCCAATCTGCTGTTGCTAATCACATTTCAGATTCCTCTGTGACCTGGCTTAAGCTGGCGCTACTGCAGTGTAGCAGATTAAAGTTCAAAATCCTTCAAAGTGCTTCCTAATGAAAATTCTGTTTCCGCTGCCAATGCTCTGTGTCTTTCCTTCAATTTCCAGCACAGTCAATAACTGTGGGCAGGTGGATGGAATGTGTGTAGGGTGGGCTGTATGGAAATGTGGCTGTATGAGAAGTGAACTTAAATAGTTAAATCAAGCCAATTGGTTTAGAATTATGATGGTTGGATTTCTAATGCATATTCAAGGAAGGCTGAAAAAATGTATGAAATTTAATTGTACCATAAAGCTGTCACCAGAAAATATATACTGAATATCAAGTAGGGCATCACTTCTTCTGGAGAGTTAATCTGTGAGAGTTGAGGAAATTTAAAGAATGTTATAGTTGAATAAATAATAGGAAGAAACAGCGGGGCCGGGGAGCAAGACAAGCGTCACATAAACTCAGATTTAATGGGTGAAAGACATTTGCTTTCTTTCTGGCATTAGGAATTTCTCTATTAAATGTGTAAAATAAAAAGTCTGAGGCAAAGTTTAAAAGGGAGACTCTTAACAATATCTGTGCTTGGGAGGTTTAAAAAATATATCAATGATATTTAGGCATCCATTAATTATAATGATACCAAATGCATTAGCATCAGTGGAGTAAATTTTTTTTCATACAAAACCCATTGTTCTTTTCAGCCAGATGGGAGGTAGCTGCTCTTTTTTCATCTATAGAGGTTATTTCTCAAACTTTAACGTGCCCATCAGTCACCTAAGATGTTTCCTGAAATGAAGCATTTGGGGGATACCTTTTTTACTGAGGCAAAGCCTAACATGAAATTAATCATGAGCCATTTTCAGTATCTTTTAGCATCCTTCCAGTGCTGTGAAACTGTCACCTCATCACCAAGAGACCTGATGCCCAGTAAGAGGTCACTTGCTCTCCACCCAGACTTGTAAGCCACCGATCTGCTTTCTCTCTCTGTGGATTTAACTCTTTTCTATACTTCCCATAAACAGATCTGCATGATATGCAACCTTTCCCATCAGAGAAGAATCAGTGAGGGTGATTCAGAATGGGAAGGAGCAGAGTCAGAGAGCCTGCATTTTGAATGTCCCCACGTGTAGAGCTGACTTTGGTAGGATGACCAGCCTGCTGAAGCTCCTATGGAATCAAACCATTTGTTTGCAACAATAACCACACTCAGAATCCAGGATCCCCGGCAGATCCTTCCTGCAGAGCTTGGGAAACATCAGAATATGTGCACTGCCATTTGCACTTAATGTTGTAGTAAATAAAAAAGAGTGTTGGGCTATCTAATGTTACCCCAAAGATTATCATGGAAGTATTATTTAACCCACTATCACAAAAAGACACAGATACCTGTTAGATTTATAGTTGCCTTATTTACCTTGGACCAGGCAGATATTTCACTTACACTGTCTCAGTATCCTCACCATCCATCTCCCAGCCCCGATCCAATGCCATCCACCTCCTCAATTGGACTATCTTTCATCCATAATCCCATGGCACTTACTTTTATTCTTTATCTTGGCCTTTCCATGCCATCATTGAAGTCCTTTCTCCAGTCCCACATATTTCTCTTTTTTCTTTTTTTTTCTCCACACTAACCCATGATGGGGTCCTCCTTCTTTCTCTCTTCCCATCTGTCTGTTTCCCCTGATTCTCCCTGAAGCCCCCTGGGACCTTAGCCACAGCTACCCCATCCTGCCCTGCCCAGGTATAGGCCATTTAATGAACCAATCATATATAATGTTTTAGGCAGGTTTACACAGACAAGGATGGGTGCATCCGGCAGGCGGTAACCAAATCTTGAGGGACGGCTATTAACAGCTTAGTTTTGGTAAATTACTTCCTCCACCTCTGTTGTGGTTCACTTGGTTCACTTTGGTAAATTACTTTCTCCGTCTCTGTGGTGGTTCACTTGGTTCACTCTTCTTGCTGCTGCTGCTGCTGTGGCAGATAACCTGCCTAAAGCAACCTAACAAAGCGTTTGTTTTTGCTCCACATCATGGTGAGGAAGGCGCTGCACAAGGGCCCGAGACAGCTGCCAAACACAATAAGGAAGTAAGGAGGGGATGCTGGTCCTCAGCTCCCCACCCTTACTTTTGTCTTAGTTGGGTTTTTATTGTTGTGACAAACATCGTGGCCAAAAGCAACCACAGGAGGAAAAGGTCTATTCTGGCTTCTATCTCTCTGGTCACAGTCCAGCACTGAGGGAAGAAGTCAGGGCAGGAACTCAAGGCAGGGTTTGGAGGCAGGAACTGAAGCAGATCTCCAAATAACACTGTAAGCTTGCTAACGACGACCTGCCCAGCCTGCTTTCTTATACACCATAGGACCACCTGCCCAGGAGTGGTACTCTCCACAGTGATTTGGGTTCTCCCAAATCAGTCATCAAATGCACCACAAGCTTGGCCACAGGCCAATCTGGTGTGAGTGGTTATTTCCTCAATAGAAGTTTCCTTCTTCCAAATGACTCTGTTTTAAATCAAGTTGACATAAAACTATCCAGAATGCTTTTAAAAATTCATTTGGGGAGCATAGCCCATGAATAGTGCCACCTGCCCTCAGTGCAGGTCTTCTCTTCTTGGTTAAATCTTCCTGGGAACACCCATTAGACATGCCCAGACAAGTGTGTTCTAAATCCGGTCAAATTGCCAGTGAAGATTAACTATCACACAGGAGGTGGTAAAGTGTGGCTCAGAGCCAAATCCTCCCTCTGGCCTATCATTACTCAGCTCACCTAGAAAGAATGAGTTCCACTGTTTTCAATGATTAATACTCAAAAGGTGAATCATATGATACATAAATATTAGGTGAAATTAAAATTTCGGTGCACATAAATGATGTCTTAATAACCATACCAACCTCATTTGTTTATATATTACCTATGTCTTCTTTCAGTCTGTGATATCCCTCAACACAGATTGTGATGTAGAGGAATTTTAACTCATAACATGGCTGCTCTGGCAAGAGATCAATCCAAAGACCTTCTAGGTCTGTGTGATCTGACTGGAATATAAACATGCCTTTCATCCAGGAGACAGAGGCAAGCAGATCTGAATTCAAAGTCAGCCTGATACAGAGCAAGTATCAAGTAAAGACAAGCTTAGGTCCAGGTGTGGTTGTACATGCCTTTAATCCCAAACAATGAAGGCAAAGTTAGCTTGTAGAAGGAAGCACCCATGTTTGAAAGTGATGTTTAATTGAGTGATAGAAACAGTGACAAATCAGAGAAATATTTGACAGAATAGGATATGCCCAAAGCTCATTAGAAGAGAGAGGAAAGGGAAGCTATTTAAGGGGCAATGCAGAGAGGAGGCAGTTTTACCAGGAGAGTTTTATAGAGACAGAGGCTGAATGGAGAACAGGCTAGACACAGGTGAAGACAGAATGGGCCACAGAGTGAAAAGGAGCCAGAAGATTAGGAAAGATGGCTGGGGTTAGCTTGAGGCCAAGCAGAGCAATTCAGAGCCCCAGAGAAAAGCAAGGTTGAATCAGTTCACTGGGAGAGGAGTTTGAGCCAGAACAGCTGAGTTGAACCAACCGCCCCAGAGCTTATAAAGAACAAGAAAGGGTAAGCTTATTAAGTAGTAATTCTCAGAGGCTGAAAACATTCTAGGTTAGATTATATGGAGGCTAGAAGCTTCCAGGACTAGGCCTAGGTTAGCAGACAGAGGCAGTAATCCTCCCAGACAACAATTACCTCAGGAGGATAAAGGTTCCTTTTACAGTATGGTCCAAAATTTCCTGTGTCCTCTGTTCCAGACACAGTTTGCCAATCCCCTGGTCCATACAATGACTTCACAATAGGAGTATAGAACAAAGACAATGGGGTGACCTATGAAATATCTATGAGAAAAAAAGGCAGAGTAATGCATGGAGTGTCAATGAAAAGAAAGGCAGGCAATTTTAGGCTTATAAACCAGCAATTAGGAAAAAAAATAAAGTCAGTTCACAGAGATGAGCTTTACAAAGCTGAGCTAATAAAGAATTTTTTATTTTCTATCCAAAGAGCCAAAAATTAGGCTAGTGCTTCTGATCAAATATTAGAACCCTTTTTCTCTCTTCTTTTTAAAGCTGCTCTTGGCCGTCTCTCGTGAGCATCCTCACATTTCCACGGCTGTAAAGCTGGATGTGAAAATGTCAAGTGCTTTTTAAGAATGGATTTTACACTTGCCATTTTCAAGTGTGGTGGATTTACACTTCAAAAAGTCAGGCACGACTTCATAATTGAATCGCACCTGATCTTTTCAAGTGCCGGGCCCGAGAGCTGGGGTCAAGGACAAACCCAGAACTAGACTTGAGTTTTTCCAGGTTGAATCTATGATACTTGCAAACGCTCAAAGAGAGTAAGAGGTGACTCCCAGGGAGAACTGTAGCTGAGACAGTGTTTTGGGTTCAGGAATAGCTGCCCACTGCTCAGACACCAGACTGAGCTCAACAGAGGTTTATTGAATGCTAAATGGAAACTAACAAGCAAGGGCCATAATCTGGACTCAGGAGCCAGACTATGGTGTTGGTCTGCTCCTAAAGCAGGTTTTTTATACAAAAAACTATAACCAGAAAAAAAAACTAGGTAACAAAACTGTAACCAGGTGCAGGAAATGAACCACAACTAGGTAACAGCTAGGTAAACAAAAACGCAACCAGGTATTCAGGTGTAGGAAGCAACAGTGCATCATTTTGACTAGCTAGACAAAGGGTTTCTAACTGACCTTTAATTTGATTGATTCTGCAGTTGGGGAACTTCATAGAGTGTCCAGGTAACGGAGCATACAAAGTTTGAGAAATGAAACCATAGAGACATACTTGGAGGCAAAATGGCTTTTGATATGTTAAAGGCTACAGCAAGTGTTAACAGAGGAGCCATAGTTATGCTAGGAACTAAAGTAGGTCTCAACAGAGGGGCTATAGAATTTAAGCAGATTACAACAGCAGAAATACATTTGCATCCTAGACTTGGTTCTTGTTAGAGGACCATGGTATAAATTGACTAAGTTATTTTTCATATTAAGAAAATGGGCTGGGAAGCCTAGGACCTAAGATAATCAGAGATGCAAGCAGAATCTCTGAGGAAAGGCTGGAGTAGGCCTTCAGTATTGCCTCAGGTCTTCATACCTTAAGGATAGACCAGACACTGTGAAAAGCCCAGTGTTACCCTAAGACATTAAGGTACGGTTGATATCTCAGGAACCATAAACATGTCGAAGCCTCCAGGAAGATGAATTCTCTGTGGTTCTTCTGAACAAAGGAAAGCAGGATGTATTCAACCTAGCTGTGTCCAACCACTGGTCACTGACAGTGTGGAGCACAAGGCAGAGCTGCAAACCTACTTAAGATGTTATGAGATTGGTGTTTGAATCGCCATTGTGTTGTTGAGAGTCATGCTACACAGCCCGGTCATAAACTAGGAGACAGGTTTACTGCTGTTGTTATTGTTGCTTCTAAAGACAGCACACTGGACCATGAAGAAGCAGGGTTTTGTTTTTTGTTTTTTTTTCTTGAAACAGGGTTTTTCTGTGTGGACTTGGCTGTCCTGGATTCACTTTGTAGACCAAGCTGGCCCCGAACTCACAGAGTCCCTTCTGTCTCTGCCTCCCCGAGTGCTGGGATCACAGGCATGTGTCATCGGGCCCGGTGGAAACATTTTTTAAAGGCCTAAATCAGAAAATGCCTTTGAGATGTGCTTTTCATTTACTCAAAAGCTGTTGGCCAAATATTTTGGCAAAATCTGTGCTCTTTGCAGTTAAAAAGAAGCAGCAGTGTGTGTACCTGCAGACATGTAGGCAGAGAAGGAGATTGGCTGTCATTCTCTTTTCTTCCTTACCTTGTTTCATCGAGAGAAGGCCTCGCCCTAACCCTGGAGCTGGGCTAGTGGAGCCCTGGCAGTCTGCCCGTATCTCGCCCCCCACCGTCCCCCCGGAGTCATAGGCACTCACTCAATCCCGCCATCCCTGCATGTGTTAAGGATTCCGGTTCAGGTCCTCAGGTTTGTTCTTAAGTTCCATCTCTGCAGCCTCTTGTTTGCTTTATTTAAATTAGGGGAGGAAAAGAGGTGTTTTTTTTTGTTTGTTTGTTGTTGTTGTTTTTTTTTTTTTGGCCACAAGGCAGCCTCACAAGTAAAGCAGGAAAGTGTTTGATGTGGCTTCTTCGGTGAGTGAGCATGGGTGTCAGCCATGAACGCACAGGGCCCTCATTCCATCTCAAACCTGACCAATGATGTCTGGATGTAGTGGAAGCAACATGAGAGAGACACAGAGGGTTACTGCAGATTTGAGAGATGGACTCAGTGGCCTACCTCCTTTTTCTCCTTTGTTTCTTAATGCTCCCTGAGGACATGTATCACCTACCCAGAGATGTCTTTTGCTAAAAAGTGCTGACCTTGTCACTTGCATCTGCAGATGCCCAGTGGCTAAAAGGATTTTCCATCTGTGCCTTTGTCTAGCATGGAGTTAGATTCCTGCTCAGTTCTTCACGAATATGAGTTAATTATTCAGGGAGTGTCTATCTAAATGTAGGCATAAACAGTTGACTAGCACTAGATCTGCTAAACCATCTCACTGGTCTCAAAACTAAAGGCACTCTGGGTACAACATGAGGGTTCAAGGACATCTGTGGACTTCCACATACCCTGTGCTAGGCCTCATGGACTGGGGAAATCTCCAGTCATTATCTCAAGCCAGGTGTGACCTTGAGGTCCAGGAAGAGTAGAGTCTCATTGACAGATCACCCAATGTCTACACTTGCGCCTGCAGGATCAGGCAGCCTGTGAAGGAAGCAGAAGCTGTTCCCAGCCCTCTCATGAGAACAGGATTCTCTTCTCAAGAAATACAAATGTCTCCAGGCACACAGCATAGAACCACGACTAAGGTGATAGCCAGGGAGACACAATTTGACCAGTACCACTTAGCCACACATACTTGATCCTCCCTGTCCATGTTCTTCCTGCTTTGAACCTAAAGCTCTTGTCAGTATCCTGGAGAACAGATTCTTATTCCCATTTTCTTTGGGGTAAGCAGGCACACCTGACATGATGAAACACTCACACCTGGGCCTCTGGCTTAGGTCTCTAGTTACAAACATAGCCACTCATATAGGATTCTAGATGCTCATTGCAACTCCACGGGAGTCTCCCAAATATAGTCTAGTAGATAATTCACTAGAAAGAGTCCCCAAGCTCACTGAAACCAACAGGACTCAATGCTATGCCTATTACAGGGAAAGGATATGGGTTAAAAGAAGTCATCAAGCATCAGAATTTGGAGGCCCTAGGAATCATTTTTGTCTAAATAGGCTACCTGCAGTATTGCTAACCAGGGAAGCTCATTTGAAACATAGTGTTCATTTTTAAAAATAATAACATTTATTAATTTTTTGGTTTTTATGTGCTTTGTCTAAATATGTGTATGTGTACCATATGCATGCCTGGTGCCTGAGGACTTCAGAAAGGAGCATCAGATCCCCTGACACTGGATGGTTTGGAGCCACCATTCAGTGTCGGACACTGAGCTGAGTCCTTTCCAGGAGGAACAAGTGCCCTTAAGCCACTAATCCATCTCTCTAGCTTTATGATACCCTCCTTTCATGTGCTTTTCATACGTGAATTTGATTGGTTGCCATGTGGCAGGGTCAGTTATGAGATCAACTGATATCCCAAGTTCCCACCTAGATCATGGTCAGTCTCCAACCAAAGACTGTCTGGTGTGGCCAGACTCATGGAAACCCTTCCCCAGAAATGACCTCCCAGAATGGAGGGTGGAGGCTGGGTCTTGCTTTGGGTAAAGAATATTGTTTTCTGTGTAATTTCCTCTCAAAATGAAAATAAAAATAATTTCTTAAGAACCATTGTTATCAAAAGGTTGATAGTCTTTGGTTTATTGCTCTTGCATATCTCCATAAGCTCGTGGTTTTACACTTAAAATTCAGGAGTGAATGGAGAATTAGAGTACTTAAGCCTCTCACTGAGTTCCTCATCCATATTCCAAAGGCAAAGACTTTTGTTTGTATATTTCTTTAGGGAATAATAAGACAATTCTAGACATACAGTTTCAAAACAACTGATCTCTCCTATAAAACCTTGGGGCAGATGCAGATCTAAATCCACAAGGATTACCTATTCAGAAGAAAACACAAATCAACTGTATCCTTTTTCATTAGTTACAACTTTTTAAGACCAGTTTTATTGTTTTGGAAACAATAATACATACTTATTACAAAGCCCTCAAATGGCAGGGGAAAGAAAGAAGAACTCATTAGGCATTTCACCGTGTAGGGACAAACATGCCAATCATCCCTGTTACTTGTTACCAGTTGTGACACGTTGTAGTTAGTGTTTTTATTTGCTTTCTGATCAGTCATCTTCACATGACCATGGGCTGTGTAAGGGTAGGGGATACGTCTCTCATGTGGACAGCCTAGAGTCTGATACAGTCCTCAGTGATTTACTTATGAGTGACTGGTGACCATCCAACCTAGGAGCAATCCCTGCAAATAAACAGCTATGTAGCATCCAATGCATGATGCTAGAACTTGACGTATGCTTCATTCTACTTGTATATTCCTTTTGTCTAGAATTGGGTTTGGCGAATTATAAGCAGGACTTGAGTCCATTCAGCATTTTTTTAAAATAAAGTTTTATTGGAGTTCGTTTGTTTACATATTGCCTGGTGCTATTTTCGTATTACAGTGACAGGGTTGTGCAGCTGTGCAGACCTTAGTGCAGATCGTAAAGTATTTCCTGTGTGGAGGATTATAATCAAACCAATCCCCTGAAACTGGAGTTCCAGGTGTTTGCAGGCTGCTATGTGGGTGCTGGGGATGAAGCCAGGTCCTATGCAAGAGCATACAAGTGCTTAGTACTTAATGGCAAGTGACCTCTGCTGTAGTGTGGTCTCTCTCGCTTAGTTTGTTCTCAAAAAATGGTTGTTGCATGAATACATTTTATATAAAACTTACTTTACAAGATGGTTGTGATTTCAGATATTCTCAAATAAATAAAGCACCCAAGTCAGACAATTACCTTAAATAGTCATGTTAAATTTGACTTGCATACCGTGTGTATTTGACTGTTGCCTTTTATTGGGTTAGCTCAACCCTCCCCTCCCTTTCTTCTTACTATACACAGGAATGCTGTGAACATGCCTTTCTTGTGCACGTGCCTCTCTTTCTGGGTAGATTTATAAAGGTGGGCCTTCACCTATTTATATATTTTTGCTGTCTCTAGGTGACTCATCACTTAGGACAGCACCAATATTGACTTTAGCCAGCACACTTCTCCATTGTACCTACATGTGACATTAAGAGCAGGATAGCTTTTTTCAAATGAGACACAAACATGGGGGGAAAAAGTTAGACGGCAATCAGTCTCCCCCTAAGCCTCTTTGGTAATGCTGACTGGCCTTGCCACATGATGGAAGACCTAAATGGCTTTCACTTGCCAAGTTAAGAGCATGGTGGTGCCCTTGATTACATTTACATTTGCTACTAATTCCCAGTCCTCTGAACTCGGGGGGAATCATCACGGTAATGAAAGCAGCTATTTTTAAACAAATGTATGCATGTACATTTTGGAAATAGGAAGGTGTGTTCTTCAAAGAGTGAAAAGTGATAACCTATAATGCATTTGTTTAATGCAAAACTTAGGCTCCTCAATGAAACCAAACCAAAGCTTTGTAAAACAGGGCTCATTTCACCTTTAGAAAATAATGGGTGGCAATCCGGTGTGTAGGCTACTGGCTACAGGTATGGACTGACAATGACGTATCTGGAAATGCCTCTTATTTAAGAGCTCGAAAAACCAGAGTCGGCATGCCTGCCTATGGGTTTAGGCATGCCTCTGGTTTAGGGAAACGCCTAGTATCAGGGGTCTCGAGAGCCGTTCTGTCCTCAGGCTTTTCTGAGAAGCGCTGGAGGCTGCAGTGTAGCTACATTAGGACGCCCCCCGAGGGCTGAGATCCCAATGCCGAGTGCTAGGCTGCTTACTCTTAAATCCCGTCAAGAAGATTACTGACTTCCTTTTGATGCGATGCAGAAACGAGCGGGTTGAGTAGGACAATTTCAGAGCTCTTAGTCACAGATGGAAGTAGGTATTCAGGAGGAAGAAAGACTGGCCTTGTGCTGAGGGACCGGATAACTTCATTGTTGTGTCGCTCTGCCCCTCCTAATGACTTAGAGCTGCCAATGCAAACAGCCAAGTGTGTAATGGAATCCGTGGAGCTGTGAAGCAGACAGGCTACCGTGAAGAAGTCAGGGAAGGCCAGTGTGGTGCCTCGCTGAGAAGACACCCAGCTTTTCTACCCTCTGGGACATGAGGACTTCGGTAAAGAACGCTGGGTGGGTCAGGGAGTGGGGAGGAGAACGGAGAGGGGGAGCAGGGGTAGGAGAGAGACCGGAAATCTGTGAAAGGGCATTTCTGGGATAAGCCTGGGGCAGAGAAGACTCGCAGGAGGCTACGGGAGTGACCCTAGCTGAGACTCCTAGCAGTGAGAGCTATAGAGCCCCAGGTGGCTAGCTCCTGTAGCCAGGCGTCACTGCCATTGGAGGGATGGGGACAGCAACACACCCATAAAACCGTCGACCTGCCTACAAGACATCCAGGGATAAAAGATGGAGCAGAAGTTGAGGAAATGGACAACCAATGACTGGCTCAACTTGAGAGCCACCCCATGAGAGAGAGCCAACCCCTGACACTATCAATGACACTCTGCTCTGCTTGCAGACAGGCGCCTAGCATAACTGTCTTCTGAGAGGCTTCACCCAGCAGCTGATGGAAACAGATGCAGAGACCCACAGTCAAACAATAGGCAGAGCTCAGGGAATCTTGTGGAAGAGTGGGGGGTGTGACTGAGGGAGTCAGAGGGGTCAAGGACATCACAAGAAGACCTACAGACTCAACTAACCTGGGCCGCTGAGGGCTTATATTGACTGAACCTCCAACCAAAGAGCATGCATGGGTTGGACCTAGGTCCCCTGCACGTATGTACCAGATGTGCACCTTGGTCTACACATGGGTCCCCTAACAACCAGAGTGTGTGTGTGTGTCTGTCTGTCTGTCTGTCTGTCTGACTCTGTTGCCTGCTTTGGATCTCTTTTCCCTAACTGGGTTGCTTTGTCTGGCCTCAGCGGGAGAGGGTAAGCCTAGTCCTGCTTTGACTTGATGTACCAGGGCAAGCTGGTTCATAGAAGGGGAGGGCTGGGAGGAGAGGAGGAAAGGGGGCTTTGATCAGGACATAAAGTGAATAAATACATAAATTAGTGGGACCCCCCCCTCCCAAAACAAGGCTCTTAGAGCCAGAAACCATTCTGAGCCATCACCACACCCCTGAAGGCTTTGGTCCTTTATAGATTGCCAGCCCCTTGGCTTTTGTGAGGAGAGAGCCTGTGGAGCTGGGGAAGATCCGGCAGCAACTTGCAAAAGTGCGAATACTATGAAGAGGGATTGTTTTCTGTTCTGTTCTTTCTGCTGACTCTTCTTGTCTTCGTCCGCAGCCCTCAAGAGAAAACAATGGCTTACACACAAAAAAGAAACTATCTTTAGGACCACCCTCTGAATTTTAAGGGCAGTAAAAGCTCTCTTATTGAATAGTGTGAGTTGAGTCTTGCATCACACAACATCTGCATTTCGGTTCTTGCAGCTGTCTACACAGCAGAGCAGAACAAAGAGTGTTAGCAATCACCTGGCAATTTTGTCCATGGAAACAAAATATTCTGGTGTGTACCTGACAGATGCAAGCTGTACACAAAGCCCAGATTAGCTGGATAATTGCCATCTTTGTTTCTAACTTCCTCCCTGTTTCCTTTACAAATTGCAATTGACAACTAGAACTTGACCAGAGAAGAAAATCCATATGATTGCTGATTGGATCCCTCAGGAATAGGGTATATTCATTTGTTAAGTGACTACCAAAGGTTGTTTGCCGAGAGACAGGGGATAAACTGGACTTCCAAATGAAGGTTATTGACTAGCTCCTAGACTCCCTCCGTTAGCAGGACGTCAGTATGAAAAGCCTCAAGTGGATTACACTGTAGGTATAGAGGAGACAGTGGGTAGGCAGGGATGTCCAATCAGAATGAGAGATGAAAGTAGTCGTGAATTATCCAGATACCTTTTTATTCTACAAATAGCTATCCTGGTAGGGAGACCAGAAAGTGGCAGCGTTAATTACTCTGTGGATGCTTCATTGTGATTGATTGGTGTGGGGTGGGGGCAATGTCTGCCTTTTGCAGTTCTGGTTTTCCTCCTGGACTCAAGTGTGACAACCCAGTTGTTGTTTTTTTGTTTTGTTTTGTTTTTGTTTTTCCCCTTAGTAATGCATTTATATAATAGAAAAGATTTAAAATTACCTTCAAACAGCAATAGGCTTCCTATTTTAAAGCATCCCCTTAGCTGAAGGGAAGATGAACTCACCTCTCTGTACTCATCAGCCTTTCCAATTTTCACCAAGGGTTGCTAATGTTATTCTTAGTTTAGCTTCATGCTCCACTACAAGGGCCTTTAGTGAGCCGATGACATGAACAAGCCATACTCTGGTCACTTTCGAGGAGGATGACAAAGCTATATGCTTCATCCCTTAAATGCTCAGCGAAGAATGAAATTATTTATGAAGGACAATGTGGACACCATGAAATTAAAAAAAAGTATTTAAAATTGTTTATACAGTATATTTTGGTCATGTTCTTTCTCCTCTCTGAGCTCCCCCCTCCCGTCTCCTCTCCCTCCCTGCCCAGCTGTACATGCTTTCTTGCTCTTCACAACAGCAGCAATAATAATAGCAACAACCACAAGACAAATATGAAATCCAAACAAAAGAAAGCACAAAATACGAGCACACATACCTAAAAAAAAATCCCAAACAAAGAAAGACATGGAGTCTGTTTTGTGCTGGTCAACCGCTCCTGAGCACAAGGCCTGCCTTGGGTGTTTATGGATGTCATAAAGTCACACTCTAGTGAGAGGTTCCTGGGGAGAGGTTATACAGAGTTTGCCTCTGGGCAAGGTTTGAGCAGTACACTGATCTATGGACATAGCAACATGGGATACCATGAAATTTAAACATTCCAGGAGAGCTAAAAATACCCCTACATTAAGAAAGACCTACAGACACAGATGCACAGATTCATACTGTTCCCTGGCAGACTGGCTTTACAAAAACAAAAAACAGACAAAAAAAACCCCCATTATCCATTTATTTATTTGTTTGCTTTCTGTCTTGATGCTGGCATTGTTCCAACTGTTCTTGTTTGGCCCAGACAATACTAGTTTTAGAACTGAAATTCTCCTGTCCTATGAAACTTCTTAGTCCTAGATAAACATGGCTGATTGGTTGGCCTGCCAGTCAATCAAATAGCCCTGAAAAACTCACTTGTGCATGTCCTTTGAAGCTGTGAAAGTCTTCCTATGGTTCCTCAGGAGGTGATTCTCTTTGCTCTTAATTTCTGCTGAGCAACTGTGTGCTTGCCCCATGCGACCAGCTTTTACAATCGAAGCTAAATTTATGGCTTTAATCTCAAGTTTTGTATTCTCTATAGCCCTTACACAGAATAACGTATATGTGTGTTGTGGTAATTACTTGCTGAAATCAGCCTTGGGTGGAAAGCAACCTTATGAAGAACTGATATTCCACAAATGTTGGACCCAGTGTGTGGCTATATGTTGGTAGCATCTGTGTGAAGCTCTCGGTGCTTTCCTGGGTCAGTGAAGTAACTTCTTCCCCCATAAAGCTTTTTAATATTCCTCCATTTCTTTTCTATATGGTGTTTCCTGTGCTGTTCAGTCAATTCAGAGAAAAGCCCTTGTTAGGGACAGGCACAACAGACAGATACAACACATAGACAGTCACACACACACATACAGAGTCATAGATGCAATACACACTCATAGGTTCACACATACACACAACGCACACAGTCAGTCATAGACTCACACACATATACCGACAGATTGGCATAACACACAGAAATACATTCACACATACACACTCACACAGTCAGACTCACACACACAGAAGAGGTATAACACAGAGACAGTCAGACATTAACACACATACACAGGCACAACACACAGAAAGATGACACACACACACACACGGTCATAACACACAGTCATAGACACAGGCACAACATACAGTCATAGATTCATATACACACATAGTCATAGACTCACACACAGAGTCATAGATTCACACACACGTACACAGACATATGACACATGTACAAAGACAGGCAACACAGACAGGCCAGTGAGCACAAACGACAGACAGAAGACACAGGGACAGAAGTAGAGAATTCAAAATCAGGCTTAATCTTTGTCAAATGGCTCCAAGAGGAAATTTCCTTTCTCATGCCTTGGTAGGACACTGACATTTATTTTGTGCCACCTCTATGATTTTCTTGATGCATAATTAGCATGGTTGCTATGAAACAGTTTTCTTTAATAGATTAATGGCAAAACAAAAATGATGTGAGATATTTGATGCTTTATTTGAAGGCTCCTGGCTGGGGAATTCCTGTATGTGTCTTGAGTCTTAGGGATAAAAAATATAGATGAGAACAGTTAAAGACAATGAAAGTGTGTAAATCAGGTAGGGCTAGGATATGGCTCAGTCAGTGAAGTGCCTGCCATTCAAACATGTGGACCTGAGTCTGATACCCCCCTCCACTGAACTCAAACACATGTACAAGTGTACCCATACACATGGACTCATATACATGCAAAATAAACATAAAAATTAAAAATAGAAATAGGCAAAGCAGTCTTACAGCTTAAACTTAAAACACCAATGCTTGGTTTGGTTGGTTTGTGCTTGCCTAGCATGCACAAACCGCTGGTGTGATCTTCAGCACCATGTGAAGCAGAGTTGGTTTTGCATATCTGTGATCCCAACAGTGAAGGCACTCGAAGTTCAAGGTCATTCTCAGCTTGTTGAGTCATTTTAATTCATAACATGGCTGCTCTGGCAAGAGATCACATCCAAAGACCTTCTAGGTCTGTGTGATTCAGCTGGAATACAAACACACCTTTTATCCAGGAGACAGAGGCAAGCATATCTGAGTTCAAGGCCAGCCTGGCACAAAGCAAGTATCAGGTAAAGAAAAGCTTAGGCCCAGGCACGGTGGTACATGCCTTTAATCCCAAACAATGAAGGCAAAGTTAGTTTGTAGAAGGAAGCACCCATGTTTGAAAGTGATGTTTAATTGAGTGGCAGAAAAAGTGACAAATCAAAAAAATATTTGACAGAATAGGATATGGAAGGGAAAGGGATAAGGAAATGGAAGCTACATAAGGGAGCAACACAGAGAATGGGAGAGAGAAGAGGCAGTTTTACCAGGAAGAGTTTTACAGAGAGGGTTGAATGAGAGAACAAGCTAGACACAGGTGAAGACAGAATGGGCCACAGAATGAGAAGGAGCCAGAAGATTAGGAAAGATTGCTGGGGTTAGCTTGAAGCCAAGCAGATCAATTCAGAGGCCAAGAGAAAAGCAAGACTGAATCAGTTCACTGGGAGAGGAGTTTGAGCCAAAATAGCTGAGTTGAACCAACCAGCCCAGAGCTCAGAAAGAAAAAGAAAGGGTGATCTTACTAAGTAGTAAGTCTCAGAGGCTGAAAATATTTTAGGCCTAGTTAGATTGCACAAACGCTAGAAACTTCTAGGACTAGGCCTAGGTCAGCAGACAGAAGCAGTACCTCCAAGACGACAAGTGAAACAGGTGAATAAAAGTTACTTTTACATCAGCTGGAATTGAGTTTTACATCAGCTGGCCTGGGCTACTTGAGATCTTTTGTCAAAAACAAGCAAACAACATAAACCCCAAATAAAACTATCAAAGTGAAATACATTAAAATATTTTAAAACAGACAAGTTCAAGAATAGGTAAAAACAAGGACAACACACACAGACACACCTCAAAACAACAACCCCCCCCCAATCAAACCCCCAAATCATAAGATTTAAAGCAAATAAAATAATGCCAGGTTAAAATAAACACAAGATTTAAAGTGAGATAAGCTAGGAATGAAGTGCAGAATGATTTGAAATTGCTCTGAATAATGTTGGTGTAATACTTTGTAAATGTAGGCTGGAAGAGGTTTTTTTTTTGGCCCTAAATGCATTTAAATTAAAGACTCGAAGAAAAGGTATATTCACCTCATTAAACAGTTCCATGTTGAGTCTCTAGTCCTACAAAAAGCCACTCGTGTGAATTCTTCTAGAAAATCTGAATGAAGGACAATCGTGTTTAGGAATGTGCTTCTTAAAGTTACCTGGGGTCTCAGAAAGCAGTTTGGCAACGATTGTGTCTGTGTTACCCTCACCCCATTCTCCACAGATCCGGAAAGGCAGAAGTTGGTGACAAAAATGTCAGTTGCTGAATATTGTTGGATACTGGAGATTCTTGGATTTCTTTCCAGTTTATACAATTGGGCTTCCTGAAGCTTCTGTGCACAAATTAGCATTCTAGTAAGTGTGATAAGTGATGCCCAAGCCCACTAAAGTTTGAGAATCACTGTTCCAAATGCTAGGACTGGTGACCTTAGCATAGGGCAGCAAGGAATTCCTGGTGACACTTGGTGTCACAAAGAGCATCTGAGAGACAGTGGAGGGTCTGAAAAATTGGCTGTCATCCAGCTGAAATTGATACACAAAAGAGACAATCACGTAAGGGATGCTTATCAGATTTGTAGATAACTCAATAGAAGAAGGGTTAACATGATAGATGAGAGCATTCAAGCTCAAAAGGGTCTTGACAGGCTGTGAAATAGGGCTGAAATTAAGACATTGCAACGTAGCCAGGATAAAAGCAAAATCCTGTATTTGGGTTGACAAAAAAAATCCCCTCCACAAGGTCGAGATGGAAGAAAGCAACTCAGTAAAAATTCATAAGCAGGGACTTGGGAGATTTTGTTGGCTCTGATTATGCTTGAAGCTTCCATAATGAAGAAGTTAGCAACAGCCAAGGAAAATGTGGGGCTTGAATAGATGAGGGAGATAGACTGGGGGAAAGCAGGGATCTCTTCTTGATGGCTGGGCAGCATACCTTTCCATAATGAACATTTCAAGAAAGGTGCTGGTGTCCCAGAATTCAGAGGTGAGCATGCTGAGAGGAGCCATAATTATATCAGATGAAGGACACCTATGGTCTAACTGGGGAAGGGTGGGGATTTTGGAATATTTAAAGGTGTCTGTCACTGACAGAGGGCAGATGACACAGTAAGATTTCCAGGAATCTGAAGGCTGGGGCAATAGGAGATAGATGAGGAACAAGGGAAGCAGAGAGATGGAGGGCAGGAGAGATGGAGGGCAGGAGGGATGAAGGGGAGTAAGGATGGAGGATGCAGAAAGTCATTTTATCTGAAATTTGGATCAGAAGATTGGAGATCAGAGAGGAAGAGGCCAATACACAGAAGTGATGTTCACAACTGTTTGTAGAATTTTGGCAGTGAAAGGGGAAAGAACTGAATAAGTCACTGAAAAGATAAATGGTGTAAATGGGTTTACAGGGTTTTTCTGTGTAGCCCCAGCTGTCCTGGAACTCTGTAGACCAGGCTGGCCTTGAACTTAGAGATCCACCTACTTCTGCCTCCCGAGTGCTGGGATCAAAGGTGTGTGCTACAAGCACCCCTCTTGTAATTATGTTTTGAGATAGGAAAGTCCTGTGGGTTATTTCACTGAGTGAATGGATCTAGGTTTGCAGATTTGTTGATTGTGCTGCAAAGCTAACCTCTAATACAGCTCACCTTTCCCACTCATAGATGCACCATAGGGTGGACCATGAGTCCCATTGTGCTCCAGTGTGTGCCAAGAGCTGGTAGAGAGATTTCGAGCTTTAAACTCCATACTGAGTGAGTGAGTCCTGCTGGGTCCTGGCTGGGGAGGCTCTGACAGGAGCTGTGAATCAATGGCCCAAGACCACATCCTCAGCTCTATGGGATTCAGGCTGGCAGTGATGAATTTTCTCCTGCTAAGTGAGGGGCCCTCAATGGTCATTGTCAGAGGTTCTGGGGACAGTGTCTGTCTGGGACCACTCAGCCGACCATACAAAGGCCAGCTCCATTGTTTGGTGTAGGCAGTTTGCCAGAGCTCAGTGACTGGCCCCTCGATTGGGGGTCTCTCTCTCTCCCGAGTAGGATTAGAAAGACCTTACTGTAGGAGCAATAGACAAAAGTGGACACCTATTAAGCAGAGTGAGTGCTGTTCATCTAAACCTCAAAACTGTCACAAATCTGCCATCCTCCAAGGTTGTGGATGCACTAGCTTTTCTGAGTGCATGTTCAATAGGATACATGGATTTGGTGAACCTGTAGAAATCCCGCTTGTGAAAGGCAGATGTAGCGCTTTAAGCTTTTCAAGTGCAGTGAAACCCTGGATGGCTAGCATCCTTCTAAATGTTCTTATTAGCCTCCGTGGAGCTGTATTTCTTTTCCCGTGTGGAGGATCAATAAGGACTCTGTGTTTCACTGTACATAAGAGCCTAGGCATCATGGTTAAGGAAATCCAGCTGGTACCTGGCTTCCATTACCTCCTAATTGTTGTTTGCCTTTGGGAAAAGGACTTCATGTTGTATCTGAGCATCATTTATCTCAGATGTGGTACTTACATCATCAATATGTTGTGGAAAACAAACAAGGTAAATATATTTTTAGTATTAAATATAATCTTAGTGTAAAGTTTGACAGTTACTATTTTTATTGTTCATATTACATTGCCTTATGAGTAGGCTCTCTGAAAAAAATTCAGATCTAGCCAGAAAGTGTTTGAATTTAGATGTATTCACAAAATACCGAATGCTATGGATGTTAATGAAGGATTATTCTGTTCCAGAAAGTTCCTTGTCCTTGGAGAGCTTTGCTGTGCATGTCTAGTATTGCTGCCTGCACTTTGAAAGAAGCCTGGACTCACCACGAAGTTGCTGGAGCTTTATTGAACACTGTCCAAGAGCCTCAGCAATAGTGCACTCCACTGTGTGGCTATGTAATGTGCAGCTCTGGGCCAGGCCCTTACTGGAGTCCCAGTGGATTGGAAATCCCATCACAGTTTAGGCAGCTGGGAAAGTCAGGAAAGGAGTTTTGTTCCTGGGTGATCACACTGTAGAACAGAGGCTAAAGGCCTGATCTGTCCTTGAATTTCTTATAGAAGTGCAGAGTTGCACAGGAAAGAGAAACAGAGGCAAGCATTGCAGCTTCCACGCAGCAAGTCATTGTTCACCAGTGGTCAAGGCCTAGTTGGTCATGACATGGGCCCAATATCTCAGGATCTCCAAGCAGAGCTTGTTGGTACTAAAAAAATATCTGCAGCTTAAGGGAAGTTTGGTTCCTTTTCATGAGGTATCCATTAATCGGACCTGTTATTTCTGGAACCAAGGAAATCTAGAAGGGAGAAAGACTCAGGAGAACTCAGGAAGGAAGGATGGAAGGAAGAAAGGAAGAGAAAGAAGATGGAAGTCAGAAACAAAATGGACTTACTGAGATCAGGGACTGGGTTCTTCTTCAAGGCCAGTGGTGACTTTTCAACAAAGGTGTGTGTGTGTGTGTGCCTGCACATGTGAGTACATGCATGTGTCAGTGTGTGTGTGTCCAAACATGTGTATATGCATGTGTCTATGTGTGTGCGTATGAGTCTTCACTTTACCCCAGGTGAAACAGTGAGCAGAGTAGATCTTTCACTTCCTTCCCTGTTTTGTTTGAGCTCAGCTAGGTTTTGTATAGCCCATTCTGAAGGAGAATGTGGACTGAGCAGATTTTATGAGAGCAGACAGGGTTATAACTTGTAGTATAACTTATATGATAACTTGTACTAACTGCTTTTTAAATAAATGTAAGTGCAAACTTGGTGCCAATTTACTCCATGCTGTGTGCCAGGACTGAATGACGTTTAGTTAAAAATGACAAAATAGAACAACACTGGAATTAGCAACTCCCCATTAAAATTTTGTTTTAAAAATCAAGTTTTTATTTTATGTGTGTGGAGTCTTACCTGTGTGTTTATGTCCCATGTCAGCAGTGTCAGCAGAGGCCGGAAGAGGACATCTGATCCCCTGAGGTTGGCATTATTGGCAGCGATGGATGCTGGGAACTAAATCTTTTCTCTCAGCTAAGCAACCAGTGCCCTTCGTCACTGAGCCATCTCCCCTTCTCAGTTTTTAAATCTCTTTTTCTGGTTAGGAGTAAACCTCAGCCAGCACTGATAACGTTAAAGAACATTGCCTTTCCTCCCTCCCTCTCTCCTTCCCTCCCTCCCAATATTTACTTAGCTTCTATTTTGTGTAACTAGGGGCTGAATGAACAGGTCAATGTGCTTTTAAAATACGATTTAAAACATTTCTTCATGTGGGCACTCACCTTTGCACCTAGCCTATTTTCCTTTTTTTTCCCCACAGATAGAGTTTGACTCATTTTCTTAGGATTTTTGTTTTTTCTCTCCCTCAATGACTGTCACAGCCATTAGGCTACTTCTCACTAGCTGGCTAGTGGTTGTCAGAACCGAGACTTAGCAAGCGTGAGCATGAGGTGTTCAAGGGTGCTTGGGATTCTTGCACCTGGATTTTCTCAGCTGAGACAGTATTAACCTATTGATGAAGTGCATGAATTGAAACTCTTTTGTAATCTGTGGTTGATGTTTTTTCTTTCTTTTTAAGGACCAAACTTTAGCTTTTGTAATTGGCCTTAAAAGCAAAGCATGATGAACTTGACAACAGAAATCTCTAGGCCCAGCACTCATATTCTGAATAATGCCAGGGCTGGTGCTGATGTCAGAACCAGTTGTAGAAAGTAGATGGACAGAGACTAACTATAGCAGTAGATAACTGACCTGTCACTAGCAGTCGTTTGGCATTATGGCTGGAAGTAATAATGAAGATGTCATTTCGAGTTATTCTATCATTTATTAAGAAAATGTAAATGAAACGCTCAGCATACAGGCTAAGATCCATGGATGTCCTTTTGCTCTTAGCCGCAGAGACACTATTCTCGAGCCCGGGACCCAGACCACACTGCCACTCTTTCCCCTAGGCATTGGCACGGTGTGAGGAATAGCTGTCAGAGGATTTGGATCATCGTGCTGGGCTTCAACGCCAGGGTGGTCCATTTTCACACTGTGTGATGCTGTGAGATTCTGTTTGCTAAAGTGAAAAAAAAATGAGAGCGACGATGCTTTCCTCAGCATGGTTCTGAAGAGCCGTTGTGAGAACCTGTAAAAGTTTTGCAGACAAAATCTAGTGACTTATCAAGTGCCCGGCTATGAGTTTTTAAAAGAAAATTTTTACATTAGCTTATTTACTTATTGTGTATGCTCATGTGCCGTTGGGTGCAGGCGAGGATCAGAGGACCACGTAGACCCTGTTCACCACACAGGCACTGAGGGACCAAGCCATCAGGCTGGGAGGCAAGCACCTTTATTGAACCATCTTGACAGCTCTAATGTGTGAGCTTTGTGTATACTCATTTTTATTCCTCACTCAACGATACAAGATTACACTTCATTTCAATCTCCGTGATGAGATGTCAGAGAGTTGAAGTGATTTGCTAACTGCGTGTAGTTTAACAGCCACAGTAGATTTTGCATGTGGGTTGCGATTTTGGCAGTGGGGCCCCTTACCGTGTCCCATCGTGTGCGAGGAGTCCTCAACTTTGGTAGCTCCTCTGCTCATTCCCTGTAAGTTTTTGACCAAAGGTATTTTTTTTATTAAGCTTGCAGATAATGCAACTTTTAATATAAAAGAGACACATACAGAGATGTGCTCTACGGGATCAAGCTGAGGATTCTGGGTATTGTCACTAGGCACATGATCTAAATGGGGTAACTCAAAATTTAGGACCCTGCTTTGACCTTAAATATCCCTTTAAAAATTCTTTTAATTTGATATAATTGAAACTAACAGGAAATTTGCAAGAATAGTACGATCTTTGCCTATAACCCTTTATCCAGACTTAGCAATTCTGAGTCCATATGCTTTATCCTTTTTTTTTTTTTTTTACATACCCACAGATGTATGCTCCTGAACCTGACTTTCTTCCTGAATCACTTCAAAGTAATTAGGGGACATGAGGTTCATCGTACTGTTCCTCTGAACAAGGACAGCTTCTGCATTCCATATATACAAAGCTCAAAGTAAACAAACAAACAAACAAACCTCAAATCTGATGCAGAGCGACCTGACCCATGCTCAGACGTTGCTTTCTCCAAAGCCGGGAGTGCTAGATTTATGTCAACTTGACACAAGCTAAGGTTATCTGAGAGGAGGGAGCCTCAGTTGAGAACATGCCTCCATGAGATTCAGCTGTAAGGCATTTTCTCAATTAGTGATCAGTGGGTGAATGCCCAGCCCACTGTGGGTGGTGCCAGCCCTGGGCTGGTGGTCCTGGGTTCTATGAGAAGCAGGCTGAGCAAGCCATGAGGAGAAGAGGGCCAGTAAGCAGCACCCTCCATGGCCTCTGCCTCAGCTCCTGCCTCCAGGTTCCTATAGTGTCATTTGAGTTCCTGTCCTGACTTCCTTTGATGATGAACTGTGTGGTAGTTTGAATAGTTACTTACCCTCATAGGTTCGTGTGTTGGAATACTTGGCCTATAAAGAGTGCTCCTATGAAAAGGTGTGGCCTTGTTGGAGAAAGTGTATCACTGTGGGGGTGGGCTTTCAAGTCTCATATGTTCAAGCTATGCCTAGTGTGGCAGACAGTCTCCTTCTGCCGCCTGTGGATCAAGTCTTGGCTTCCCTAGCACCATGTTTCCCCAGCTAAGACCCCAGTTCATGCAGTCTATCCATTTTGTCCTGAGGGTCTACTGTGGCATGCTTTCTCAGGCTTTAGTGATTGTTTCCTTTTCCCTGGTTTTACTTTGTAGACGATCTCTCAGTTTGTCTGGTATTTCTTTGGAATTAGACTTGGTATCTTAGTTAGGGTTTCTATTGCTGTGAGGAAACACCATGACCAAAATGCAAGTTGGAGAAGAAAGGGTTAATTAGCTTATATTTGCATAATGCTGTTCACCACTGAAGGAAGCCAGGACAGGAACTAAACAAGGCAGGATCCTGGAGGCAGGAGCTGATGCAGGGGTCATGGAGTGTGCTGCTTACTGGCTTGCTTCCCCTGGCTTGCTCAGCCTGCTTTCTTATAGAACCCAGGACCACCAGCCCAGGGATGGGACCACTTACTATGGGCTGGACCCTCCTCCATCAGTCATTAATTAAGAAAATGTCTTATAGCTAGATCCCATGGAGACATTTTAACTGAGGCTCCTTCCTCTCTAATGACTGTAGCTTGTGTCAAGTTGACACCCCAAATCTGCCCCTACTCCTGGGTTCTACACTTTTAGCAAGCATACACAGGAGAAATACTAAGTCTCTCATGTGCTCTTTTGTGTGACATATGGTGCTGGGTTATTCAAATACTGATGATTGTACTTTTTATCCTTAGGCAACATGGTATCCCCCAGGTTCTCCACGGACAGTTATTTTCCTTTATAACTATGAAGTAGTTTATGGTGAAATATTTTATGGTTTGAAACATAGTTTTGCTTCTTGTGGTGGTTTGGGTGAGAAAGGTCCTA
The DNA here is from genome assembly GCA_028658305.1 of Pachyuromys duprasi. Lineage (NCBI taxonomy): Eukaryota > Metazoa > Chordata > Mammalia > Rodentia > Muridae > Pachyuromys > Pachyuromys duprasi. The sequence goes on from CM053752.1 coordinate 9,318,791, forward strand.
TAGACTCAGGCTTTTGACAACTTGATCCCCAGTTGGTAGGTTATAGAGCATTTGGGAGGTGGTACCTTGCTGGAGGACTGGACCTCACCTCACTTCCAGTGTGCTCTGTATTTGCAGCAGAAGATGTGATTTCTCAGCCTCTTGCTCTGATTAGCTGCTGCCATACCTCCCCACCCTTTCTCAGAAACAATAAGACAGATGAACTTCCATAAGTTGGTTTTGGCCTTGGGGTTTTGTCATAGCCCCAGAAAAGTAACTCATACACTCCTCATGAAACACTGACATGCTGATCTTGTTAGTTGCTGTTTGTCAGCAAGGGAGCACTTACCTTGTCTTTGATTTATCGGATTATTTTTTTTTTATCAGTTTGAGTCCTTAATTCATAGTTTTTTACTATCTTTTTTATTTTTAATTTTGTTTTTGTTTTTTTTAGTATTAAAAATGTTTACTAATGTGATAAAATGATTCGTGTAGAAGAGAGAACCTATTAGGTTTCTTTCTTTATTTTTTTTGGTATTATTTTTAAAATTTATTTATTTGTCTTTTTATATATTTATTTTTATTAATTACACTTTATTCACTTTGTATCCCCCCTATAGCTCCCTCATCCCTCCCCTCCCAACCCCTCCCTTCCTTCTCCTTTTCCACAAATGCCCCTCCCCAAGTCCACTGTTAGGGTTCCTCCCTTCTGATCCTAGTCTATCAGCTCTCATCAGGAGTGGCTGCATTGTCTTCCTCTGTGGCCTGGTAAGGCTGCTCCCCCCTCAGAGGGAGGTGATCAAAGAGCAGGCCAATCAGTTCATGTCAGAGACAGTCCCTGTTCCCATTACTATGGAACCCACTTGGACACTGAACTGCCATGGGCTACATCTGTGCAGGGGTCCTAGGTTATCTCCTTGCATGGTACTTGGTTGGACTATCAGTCTTGGGAAAGACCACTGTGCTCAGATTTTTTTGGTTCTGTTGCTCTCCTTGTGGAGCTCCTGTCCTCTCCCTATCTTACTATTTCCCACTTCTTTCATAAGATTCCCTGCACTCTGGCCAAAGGTTGGCCATAAGTCTCAGTATCTGCTTTGAGAGTGTGCAGGGCAGAGCCTTTCAGAGGCCCTTTATGGCAGGCTCCTGACTTGTTCCCTGTTTTCTCCTTCTTCTGATGTCCATCTTCTTTGCCTTTCTGGCTGGGGATTGAGCATTTTAGGCAGAATTCTCCCTCTTGATTAGTTTCTTTAGGTGTACAGATTTTAGTAGGTTTATCCTATATGTCTACATGAGTTGAGTATATACTGTGTGTGTCTTGTTGCTTCTGGGATAGCTCACTCAGGATGATCCCTTCCAGTTCCCACCATTTACCTGCAAATTTCATGATTTCCTTGTTTTTTATTGCTGAGTAATATTCCCTTGTGTAGATGTACCACAACTTCTGAATCCATTCCTCAGTTGAGGGGCATCTGGGTTGATGTGTACCTTGTCTTGCATTTGGTTAGTGGAAGCAGCGCCTGAACAATATCCCCATCTTTCTTTCTTTTCCTTTTTTATACTACTTTTGTATTTTCTGATTCAAGATGTTCCAGGATCAGCTCGTTTTTCCCTCTCTTCCAACCTTGAAATCAGTCTTATGTTCTCAAAGAGCTCTGGTTTTTCTTTTGTAGAGAATACTGTATAGAAACTGAACTATGACAGACACAGATCTCACAGGGCATGATTCTGTCAACAGCTCTGTTCACACACACACAAACACACACTGCATATGCTCACACACATTTTATCATTTTTATCTTGAAGATATGTATGATAAGGTCTAAAACTCAATGCTTACCCTTTATTTAAATAAAGCCTAGCTTTATTCACACATTCAGCAATATCTATGTATCCTCAGATACTCTCCCAGCAGGCTATTTGCCTATTTGATCAGAGCTTCCTGGATTCCGTGATTTAAACAGGATCACCCTCTTTTAATCTTATTTATTTAATATTCATTCATTTATTATTTATGCCTAGGACAACCCTGCCTCTACTAACACAAAGGCCTTTCCTGGATTACTAGAGTTAACTTCAGCTGGTGTGGGTAGGTGGCTTTTCTTCCTCAGTGGGTGACTGGCTGGGAGGGTGAGTACCAGTTGGTTGGTCTGATTGCTGTGCAGCCTGAGGAGTCGTTTGGGGCTCAGGCTTTGGGGAATACTCTGCTTGGTGCCTCGCAGCGTGTTGCTGTCTTGAAAGCTTTGGTAGTGTTTGAACAGTGGCTCCGTCGCTACTTTCATTTTACACCAAGGGAGCTTGGAAACTGTAGGTGTTGGGTTATGGAGTTACCGTCTCACTTGAGACTTTGGACTGTCTCAGGTAGACTGTGGTGCCTGTCTTGGGCAGTCAGGACAGAGTCTGTAAGGGAGAAATGTTTGTCTGCGGTGGCAGCATCCAGATTCTGCATCAGCTCTGCTTGCAAAAAAAAAAAAAAATGTGTCAGTAGTCAAATGAAGCCGAGAAACATGCGAAGGAAGCGAAAATAATTTTTTTTCTAGGCTAGAATGTTTGGCGACTGAATCGATGAGTAGCATTTCCAGGAGCTGGGGTGGAATCTCAGCAGGGGTTTCCCGAGGTTGCTGACCTGGATCTTTGAATCACCAAGGGAACACAGCTTGGTAACAGACAACAGCTCCAGGTGCTCAGCAGAGACTGCTCCCCCAACAGCTTTGGGAACTAGACTTGCGGGTTATTTGGCAGAGGATATAGGAAAGGGCACTGACTTCCAGTGACAGAGCTAAGGTATCTGTGTGTTCATGGTCTCGTTCTGTGTGCCTCCCAGGCGATAAGGTTTTCTTTCTCTAAGTGTGTCAGCTCACACTTTAGTCCATTTTAATGGCATATATACACATATATGGGTGTATGTATATATGTGGACTATATATTAGAGACTACATATGTACTAGAGCATGAGCGTACAGTGTGTGCTCCTCAAAGCTCAGTACTACAGACGCGCAAGAGCAGAGAAGCACGTGTCACAGTGAATGAATAAAAGCAATGGGTAGAGTCAGAGTCGCCGCCTCCTGGGTGATCTCTGTGTTTGGCTTGCTCTGTATATCCCATGACACCAACCCCAGCAGAGAGCTCAAGAAGCCCTACTGCCAACAGGCCTCGGGGCCCATCGATGAAACAACTGGCTTTCCTCTGCAAATGAGCTGGAGAACGTGCCTGCTCTTCTGACCCCAGGTGGACAGCGGCTGTTCACGTGCGTCAGTGAAAGGAGGAAGCTTCTGGATTTAGCAGGAGGTCGGGGGAGGAAGCCCCTTGCATCTGAGGATGACTCAGGACTTCCTGCTACTCCTGCAGTCACTCACCCAGTGTTGGGACAACAGGCTTGTGCCGCCATGCCATGCTCGGCTTTTCCCGGTGCTGGGGAATCAAGCCAGGTAAGTGCTCCAGAAACTGAGCTCCACTCCCAGCCTGAGCTTTAAATTCTCAAATTTGGCTCAATCACACGCGGGGGAAAATTGAAAACAATGATCACTGAGCTGTAGTCACTGTAGCTCAGTCACGGTGCTGACTCTGCTCTCCGCCTGCCCCACCCCCAATCAGTAGAACATTATTTCTCGGGTGTGGATTAAGTTGCTATTATGGGTTGACCCGAAGAACCTGGATCTTCCACAAAGACTTTCAGCAATGCTTATAGGAAGCAAAGAGCTAAGTGTTGGAAAATTCTTCTGTAGGCAAAAGCACAGACAAGGTTTAGGAAAAAAAAAATAGAAAAAAAAAATGGAGCCATCTGACTGAGAAACAGCAGCTAGTGAAGTCACATGACAAAGCTGTGTTCCTCCCTCCTTGGCTTCCTGCATTATACAGTTTTGTGGCGGCAAAAGGAGCCACCCATCACCTTGCTCTTGGTTACAATGTCGCACTCATAATGGTTTTAAATTACATTTTCATGTCGCTGTCACTGACTTAAAGTATCTTTGGAGGAAAATAGTGGTCCTACAGTAGGCAGGACTGCAGAGCTCTCTGAAGGTCCCTCTTGGAAATTTAAAAGGCGCTTTGTATGTTTGTGATTTTAGAAAAGATTGACCTTCAGGAAGTAGCCTCAGCAATTATTATAAAGTTCTCCCCTTTATAACTAGTAAGCGTCTCCACCATCCCAACGGTTTTACGTCGTTCCATATTTTTCATGCTTTACGATAAAAATAACTGATCTTACACAATGACTCCTTCTACCCCTCCTGCTTAGGCTCCAACATTAAAATTTTATTCTATTTGCTGTGAACACATAGCATTTCATTATATGTCACTTTCTATCCTTAAACCTATCTAAATATTTGGCACATTCCATAGTAAACCACTGCTGGATCTGAGCATGTTTCTAAATATATTACTCATATTTTATTGGATGCCCTTATTGCTGTTTTAGGAGTTATTTACATACCTTATCGATGAATATTAAATATATTTTTCAAACATTTTCTCTCCAGAATGTGGCTAATCTAATGCATAAGTTGTTTTTGTTTGTTTGTTTTTCTTTTTTTAAACACATATCGACTAAGGAAGTAAAGCAAGCATTGGTCTGTAAGACTGTAAAAACATGCTAATGTTGGGTTCTTATGTGAGGCTGAAATCTGCAGGGAGAGATAATCACTGAACTGGGTTGCAGGAGGATTGAGTCTGGGTAAGTAGTCTTCAGACTTTGGGTTTCCTGGGAATGACTTCGATGAGGACAAGAGACAGATATTGGGCAGGCAGTTTTAGGGTAGGGGGCCCGGAATGTAACGTTTCTCCTGGGATAAAAGCCCCTTAGTTCCTCATCCTGCTAGCAGACCTGTCCTTGCCCAAGTCCAGGGACATGGACTCCAGCTTGAAATATTCAAGTCAAAATGTCTTTGATTTTTCCTTGGCCAGAGGCCGGGATGAAGCAGGGAAGTATGTATCTCACTTCTGCTAAATGATCACCCCTGTCTGAATCAAGACCACGACCAAAACTGAGAGAAGGAACACCTTGTGGTTGGGCCAAATTGGCTGAGCACTCTGCCACCCCTCCACATGCCTCATGCAGGGTTTCAGTCCTATCAGAAGCCTCTAGATTAGCAGTTTAATGATATCCTGTTTCCTGGGCCCAGTACTGTCCACAGGGACTCCACATTTTCCCTCTTAGGCGCCTCCCGGCAAGTCTATAATAAACTGCTTTCTAAGCTCATCCTCAGTCATTTGAGAATTCTATTCTTTTTTTTTTTTTTTTTTTTTTTTTTTGCGACTGTGAGCATTCAGCATCCTGAAACCTGGGTTAAAGCCCACCTGAGGTGAGTGAGGAAGACTCTGTCAGTCTCTGAGATACCCACTCTTCCTGTATTTCCTTGGCACACATTATCTGATTTGAATTTTTCAACATCTCTATGAAATAGATCATATCCCTGAAATCACAGCTTTGGGTATTTTAATAAGTCAAACTAGCCAGGCCGTGGTGGCCCTGACCTTTAATCCCAGTACTTGGGAGGCAGAGGCAGGCCGATCTCTGTGAGTTTGAGGCCAGCCTGATCTACAGAGTGAGTTCCAGAACCGCCAAAGCTACACAGAGAAACTCTTGTCTCAGAAAAAAAAAAAAAGGTTGAACCTAAGTTCTCTGGTCCTAAAAAAAAAGAGACTGTTTGGCTCCTTTGCAATCCAACTATTTTCCCCTTCAATGAACAAAAACAGCACTGCAGTGGGCTGGACAGTTGAGTGGGTCCCTGGAAACCCACCAGTGAGCTAAGGCTCCCAATGTGAATAGCATGAAGCTCAATAGTCCTTGTAAATATCTCGAATGCACCACAATGTCTGCCTGATTGTTAGCATGGAGGATGCAGATCTGCTTTGCCACTCAGAGAGTGCAGAGCTCTCATAGCTCTTGGGCCGCCTGGGTTTTGGACAGAAACTCATACCGTCCACACTTCTGTCTCTCAGACTTTTGGTCCTTGGCTATGATTGTGCCTTCTGTGCTCCAGCTTTCTAATAGCAGACTTTAGGACTTCTCAACCTGCAGTCAAATGCTCAGTACTTCCAATAAAGCTTTTCTTCCCCTGTTGCTGAGTGCCCGAACTCCTGGCATGTATCAGAATATTTCCTTCTCTGTCATATTTATGAGCCACATTTTATCTGTTGAGTGGTGCATGAGTTCTTTCTGTCTTTTGGGTATTGGATAAAATACTGCTATGAACAAGGGCCCATGTGTCTGTTGGGTTCCCTGCTTCGGTGCTTTCTGTGAATACAAGTAGAGTTCCTGAGTCATACGATAATTCTGTATTCTGTGTTCATTTAAAATGAGGAGCTGTCAAACCATTCTCTGCTGTGGTCATTATTCTTTTTGATACTATAATTATCTTACATTTGGCCATTGGGTGTCAGGCTATTTTGGACTGTAATTTATAAATAATTTTCAGTGGCTGCAATGATTAATTTTATTGTCAACTTCATCAAGAAAAAGGATGCCCAGATAGCTGGCAAAATCCTCAGGTTGGAAGCATCTATGTGGGTGTTTTCAGAAGAGATTAGCATCCTAATTGGTAGATTGAGTACCAAAGGTTGCCCTCAGCATTGTGTATGAGCATCGTCTGTCTGCGTGGGCTCCACAGAACAAAAACACAGAACAAAACGAACCCGTTTTGTCTTCTTCTCCTGTCAGGTACACTGGAGCTCCTGGTTCTAGGGCCTTTGGATTCTGGACCAGTGTCATCCTCCATCTTAGGTCTTTGGACTTGACTGGGAGTGCAGCTTTCTGCTGTCTTTGTTCTGAAGCCTTTGTACTCAGTCTGAATCATAACTGGTTATGGATTTTGCAGTTTAGAGATGGCATGTAATGAGACTCTCAGCAATTATATGAGTCAATTCATAAAAGAACGACCTCTGAAATAGATCTGTCTGTATATAGTCTATCAGTTCTGTTTCTCTAGCTAACACTAATTTGGTGAGGGAAACATTGGGAAAGGTAGTTTCTATAAGCCTGGATGTGTCCTGTGTCAGCCTTTGCCAGCAACTGACTGGAGTAGGCAGAGTTCCAAGGCTAAATAACATGACTGTATGTTTCTCAGTGGGGAGCCTATGGTAGCTCTCAATGAAGCATCATGAAAGCATTGTAGACTTTAGCACTAGATACTGAGATATAAATGCCTTCTATCAATGAAAAAAATAGGCAAAGAACTTCACCTTATCAAGCTTTGTTTTCTATTAGCATGTGAACTTACCTGGAACACAGACAGTAGTGGCTACGTTCTTTGATTGCTTTGTGCAAAGCATGGTACTAGGAATATAGTAATGAGTTAATAGATATTGTCGCCCTTCCGTTCCTCCTACCTACCTTCCTAGGTCTATCCTACCAATTTATTTCCATTAGGATTTTTTTCCATGAGTCTAGGAACATTTCTAATAACGTTATTTGCTTTGTTCTTTCATCAGACAGTTGGGCTCATATTCAGAAATCAACTGAGATCAGTGGAGGAAAATTTAGACAAATGCTAATACACATACAAAAATATTTCAATTACAGCAGTAGCAGAATTATCACCATTTTGATTCTTGTATATTTTCAAGTAATTCCACCTTTGGGGTCTTTGTTATCTGGGGAATCCCCAGGCCTGCCTGATGATATCAAGATAACCTTGCTTTACTATGCCATATGGGTTGACGCTGCTGTGTGTGGGACTCTCGAGACAGCATCTTGATGCATGTTGAAAACCTTTCTTGCTGGGTAGGGAGAGGGTTCTAGAGAAGAAGAACCTGAAGTTGTTTGCTTTGGGCCAAGGGAGGGGCAATTTAAGAAAGCCAAGTCTTTCAGAAATCATTCACGCTTGCTACTTTATGGGATATAGAGATATGTTATATACTCAAATGTATTTAGAAAGAACCCTAACGATATAGAATGAAGTACCAATGAATGAAAAATTTCAGAAGTAAGAAAATAATGATGTCGAAATTGTACATTGTTCAAAGTAGAATGACAGAATCTAGGCCCGTCGCTGTCCATCTTTTCCAGGGTGCAGGTTTTCCCTGTGAGCATCAGGTCCATTAGTTCCACTCTCAGTAGGCATCTGGTATCACAGTGCAGGGACAGCAAGGACAGCAGCTTGAATATACCAAATAAAGTCATAAAGTGAGTCTCTCAAGGGAAAAGTAAAATAAAATGCTTTCAGAGAGAGAAAAATATTACACTTACCTAACTTTTGTTAGAGCATGTTGTATAATTTTCTATTTTCTTATTTGCTATTGCTAATATTTTTATGCTATTATACTAGCTAGACTATTGTAGGTATAAATATATAATAAAAACAGTATATACGGGATAAGCACTATTTGTTTTTACACATCTATTGTGGGGTTTGACTCGTGAATGAAGCCTTTTAAAGTCACACGGACACAGAAGGGTGGTTTACTGTTTGCTGTGGTCACTAGGAACAGTATTTTCAATACTGAGTTTGTGATTGGACAATGCCACTTATAAGATGCCAGGACTTTGGGGGACATTCTATTATCAAATTAAAATAGAGCCAATATATAGTCATTTAAAAAAGAAATTGCAACTAAGTTTTTCTCATGCTTGAAAAGACTGAAATCCCTTACAAGTTTTCTTCAAAATACTGTATTTTTTTCTTAAAAATTCAGGAGGATATTTACTTACTATAACATTCCTCTTGACTTTGACAAATAGTGTAAAAATTGCTTATGGGTTTGTGGAAATTTTGACAGAAAGTTACTCTAATATTTTTAGCCAGTAGATGAGGATGAGAATAATTTAAAAATTGAATACATGGAAATATGTAAAAATATATAGAATAATATATGTTTTCTTTAAATATTTCTTTTTATTTTAGATACAATTTCCTTTTAGTACAATTGTCTAGACAGTTAATATAAAAATACAGTATAACTTAAAGAGCCATATACAAACATACATGCATACATATATACGTACATACATATATGAACTTAAAAGTAGATTTGTAGGTATTTTTAACCAGTATTATTTCGAAAATATGTATTTAGTTACATCAAACAGTGCTTATGAATTTAAAGATATTTAAAAGGTTCTTATGCATCATATTTCTTTCTCTCCCTCCCAAATCTTGCAGAGTGGATGCACTAGGATGCAGCATCTATTCATTTAAATCCCTGCCATGCTCCCCAGAGGTGCCTGCATCCTTGGAGAACAAACAAGATGGGAAAGGATTCGTGACTGTGTTTTCTAATGGATATTTTATTCAACAAAATTCATCATATTTTATTAGCGGGGCACCACACTAATGATGCGCTAATGATAAAGTCATGAATGTTTTATTGTGTGTCTAGTTCATCTCCCACGTGAAGCCGGTTTGGTGGACTGTCTTGTCTTACCCTTCTGCAGATCTGATCATGCATGGCTTGTTCTTTTTGCATTACCTCATTTAACTTGTCATGTGAAATGTGACGGTGGTATAGCAGAGTAGCTGTTTTGTGACCGCTCATTCTGGTAGCTGGAGAAGGGGATTCCACCATAGTTGGCCTGCCTCCAAGCCTGAGCTTTGGGTTGTTAGGGCAGGTAGCCAGTTACTTTATTTCATGACACCAAACACGTGGTGATGCTGATGCTTCGGAAGGAGTGAAACTCAGGCATGGAGGCTAGTATCATGCCGTTAGGAAATCCTGGGAGCTATGAGTGCCATTGGCTCTTTTAAATAGTTTCCTTGTCTCAAATCTAACCTCCCCACTGAGACACCGTGCACCACTCTATGCAGTGAATCCATTACTGTGGGTTGGGGCCCGAGTGTAGCAGACAGTCATTTGGGGTGGAGGCTCTGATCTGGTGATCTTGAAAGAAGGGGGAGTTAGTATGACCTGGAGAGGACAAGAGCTCCACAAGGACCAAATATATCAGGGCACAAGGGTCTTTTATGAGACTGTTTCTCCAACCAAGGACCATGTATGGATATAACCTACAACACCTGCTTGGATATAGCCCATGGTAGCTCAGTATCCAAGTGGGTACCCTAGTAAGGGGAACAGGGACTATTTCTGACATGAACTCAATGGCTTCGACCCCACTTCCCCCTGAGGGAGAAGCAGCCTTGCTAGGCCACAGAAGAGGACATTGCAGCCAGTCCTGAAGAGACCTGATAAGCTAGGGTCAGATGGAAGGGGATGAGATCCTCCCCTATCAGTGGACTTGGAAAGGGGCAGGGAGATGAGGGAGGGATGGTGGGATTGGGAGGGAATGAGGGAGGGGGATATGGCTGGGATACAAAGTACATAACCTGTGATTAATATAAAAAATAAAAATTATATATATATATATATACATATATAAAGAAAAGCATTGATTGCGACTGCGCCCCATCTCCCAGCTCACCACTGTCAGGAATCACCAAAGCCACAGGCTTAGGACTTACGGGTTTAGAGGGTGTAGCAGGACTCTTAAAAACAAACAAACAAACAAAAACAAACCTTACTTTCATTGTATTGGAAAGTCTTTTCCATTTAGGTTTACCATGAGAAATATTTCCATGCTAACTCAACGTTTGTTTAAATCATTTATAGCCAAACTTTAGAAGGCACTGCCAAGTAGAGATGATGTCTACTGTCAGTTGTCATCAAGATTTATTTTTCTGTGAAATCTCAAATACATTGATTAGAATGAGGCTATGATGTTTAGTTCATCTTAACATTTTAAGAGCCGTGGCTACAACACTAAAGTAATTCCTTATTGAATACTGCATGGATTGTTGCAGCTCTGCCGGGCTCTCTAGACTGATGATGATTTCAGATGTTCACATTTGTCTGTCTTCTCTCAACCCAGGTGCTCAGTGCGTCCTCTGTCAACAGCTGCAATCCCGGCATGCCCACTCTTTCACCACTTCTCTGGGACTCTCTCATTGATGCTATCTACTTAAGAAGGCAAACCCCCATTTAGAAACACCTGTGCGCACATCCTGTCTTAGCTGTGGTCTGCCAGTTCTTTTTAATTTTTTTTTTTTTTGCCTGACTTAGTCATTTTCATCTGTGAAGAGAGGGTAGAGCAATAGATCCCTGATCTTGGAGTCCACGTTTTACTGTGCCATTCTTGTCCTCTGAGTGTCATCAGGTCCTCTGTCTTGTTCCTAAAAGACAGAATGTTCCAACAGCTTTAGAATGTATATGATCTCATGTGCATAGCGATGTCATGCCTTCCTGTAGAATCTGTTTTCCTAGAAAGCCCTCTTTGCTGGCTTTTAAAAGAACAAGCTTCCCTGTTGAGAACTGTCATATGCAGAGGGCCATGTGGCAAAAAACGTGAGAGTGACCAGCAGCTAACTGAGGACCGCTAGGAACTGAACGCTGCTAGGTGCTGTGAGGTCTTGGAAGCTAAGTTGTCTACAACAGACTCATATGGGAACTCATACCTTGATTACAGCTGAGCCAAGCACCCATGTGTTGGGAGCCATGCAGGAGCAGCAGCAAAACAGCTCTGGAACTCTGGAATGTGGCTCACTGGTTAGCACAGTCGTGATGAGTTTGTCTCGGAGAGGCATAGCTCTAAGAACTATGTCCTGAGGACTTCATGCTGTTGTGGAGCAAAGCTCTGCTTGCTGCCTTATGGTCACCACATTCCTTATAATATATGAGTTATGTGAAAACCCTCAGGGGGCTTCCGGCCCTTCACTGGGCAGCATATCTGGCACTGACAACCATCAATGCTTGATCTCTTTCAGGCATGGTTGCTGGAGCAGGTCAATGATTTAACCATTGAAAAGAACCTACAGATGGAGAGTGTTAGCAATGGCCACTACCCTTGGAAAGCGTTTGGAATAACAGATTGTTTAGCAAGGTTAGGTAAAGAGGATTTTGCTAGTGGCTCTGATGTAGTAAATCTTAGAGAATGGTTTGAAGTTCAGGAAAGTATACTCTCAGTAGTAAAGCCAGGGACTTGTTGAGGTTGATGGGTGAGAATACCTCAATTAGCACTAGCTGACTATCTTATTGAAGCTGGGTTTCAAGATGATTAATTCATTGTACCCATTTTTTTCCCTCAGCTTCCTGATATGATTTAGTAATAAAAATTACTATAAGTAGATGTGCACCTTAAAGATTTAAAGTAGAGATGGCTGATTTTTTTTATATATATAGAAGTTTAGGTTTGTGATTCTTTTAAGATTTTAATAAGATTACTTTTTAAGATAATTGATCCTTTCTTTGTAGCCACAAACTACAGCCTGCCGGTAAAGAAAATCTATTTGTGAAGTTACCTTGCATGCTCACCTGTTAATTTATAATGAGTTGTTTAGTTACAAGGGTCTATGGGTTCTTGGGAATAACTTGTTTTTTTCATATTTGTTTTTCACCCATAGTACATAAACCATTTGATCATGTAAGGGTCTTGCGGAACATGCTTTTCTTATGTGTATCCATTGTAATCACTCACTGAAAGAAAAACACAATGTCACCACATTGTGGTTTTTGTACTGCTTGAAAGATCTTGCTGGGAGATGTAAGCATTGGGAAAAAGAGTGAAAATGTGGGTTAGAACTGGCTTTCTGGAGCTTGCTCAATCCACTAATGTGTATATGTATGTAAGTATGTATGAATGCATGTATGTATGTATGCATGTATGTATGTATGTATATATGTGTAAAGCAGATGAAGCCTGTAAGAGAAGCAAAATGAAGAGAAGTTAAAGAAAGAAGACACCTACCTGCTGGTGTCTGTCTTACTTCATCATCAACTGTAAGTGCCCGTGCCCGTGTATGAGTGTGTGCGTGCGTGTGTATGTGTGTGTGTGTATGTGTGTGTGTGTGTGTGGCCTTTTTTTCTTCTTTCTTTTCTTTTTAGACACTTTGCCACTACCAGTGAAAAGCCAACGCTAGGAGCCAACAGCCCTAGCCGATGCTTACCATAATAGGTTTAAGCCCACACCAGGAAGCTATCAGCGCTGGCCAACAATTTAATTCCCTGACCCCACAGTTTGCTGCTATTATCAGTGGAAGCCACGGTTGGTGGAAAATTATCCTCAGAAAAAGTCTACTGGGTCACTAGCCAGCAAGCTTCCGATCTATGTCCTGGTTCAGTTTGCTCCCCAGTTGGATGTCTAAGCCAGACTTCACCACCAGGTGTTTCCTAAACTCTGGCTGTAGGATAGTGTGTGTGCACGTTGTCTCTGTTGGCTGTTCATGCTGACTCAAGCAGCAGGGAACTCCCTTTGTACACTTTGTAGCTTTGTGAACCCTCAAGGCAGGAAAGTGGTCAGGGCCAGGCAGGCCCAAGGAGCCCCAGCGGCCAGGCCCCGCCCCCATACTTCCCTGATAGCCCTAACAACCATTTTCTAATGGCCATAACTGCCATTCTTAGCCCATTCAAGAAAAATCCCACCAATTCCTGAACAGGAAAACACACCAACCCTGAGCTCCCCAAAGCTCAGGACTTGAAATCCCTGGAAATCTCAGTCCCCTAAGAAATTCTAAATAAGCCCTGCTTACTATTCAGTTTCCTCCTGTCTTCTCCCTGGAACAGAGGCAGCCACCCCTGGCTTCCTCCCTCCCAATAAATCTCTTCTATGAGATTTGCTGCCTCATGTGTGACTCTCTCTTCGGAAGAAGAAGCCGAGAAGGGAAGAAGTGAAGAAGCAGCCTGCCTGAGACTCCTGAGCTCAGCTGGGGATGGAGCAGCGAAGCACGGCTGTTAAACGGTAGCATTCCAGCTCTGTCTTAAACGGCTAAGTTTATGGAAATATTATCCTCCAGCCGCAGACAACTAATACATTCCTCGTGATTGTGGAATAGAGTTAAATAAAATAGTGCATGCAAAGGCTGAGAACTGTCCTCAGGGCACAAGACACGATTTAAAGGTTTGCCTTCTGCCTGCCTTCTGCCTTGGCTCCTACTTTTCACTGATTGAATCTCTGAGGAGCACATGCCAGTGTTGGAAGAGATATTTGATCTCCTCTTACAGTTGGTATTTATTCCCTCACAAACTCTATCCCCACTTGGAGTGCGTCTATTAAAAACTTTTTTTTCTTTTTTAACAGAAAGCCAGTAACATATCGACAGTGCTTAACACTGGCCATTAGGAAACTACAAATTAAAAAAAGCACAAATTCTGTTTCACCAACATAGCTACAATTAAAGAACTATTAACACAAGCTGTCAGCAAGTATTTATTATATGCATTGCTTGGGGGTACATAGTTTGATAAAACCACTTGAAGAATTGATGGTATCTGCTGAAACTATACACACACACACAAACACACACACACACACACAAACACACGTGCCCAACCAGAAATGATCCTCAGGTCCACACAAAGACACATGCTCACATCAGCTTGTTCACACTTGTTCTGAAGGCAGATGTTAAGGAGTGAAACAGAGGCTGGGGGGTGGTGCTGGAGTTAAGAACACTTGCTTCTGTTGCAGAGGATTCAGGTTCAGTTCCCAGCACCCAAATGGGGGGGGGGCTCCAGTTTCAGGAGATCCGACACCCTCTTCTAGTATCCACGGGTACCTGCACACATGTGGGTCACGTACACACACCCAGGCACACACACATGTACACATAAACTGAAAAATATTTCTTTCAGGAGTAAAATATTATTTGGCTTCATATCTATAAAATTAAGCGATAGAGATAGCCTGTTGCCATAGATAGCAGAGAAGTGGTGGTGTGTGGGACAGCACTGGCTGTGAGAACATTCTAGAGTTCTGGAAATGTTTTGACTGGGTAGTGATTTGGTGGGCACATACGGCCTGAAAAACAAAAGGACTGAGCTACATGATTAAAATTCGTTCATTCCTTCAACTGATAAACACCTTCAGTAAAGTGGCTGGATACAAAATCAACTCAAAAAAATCAGAAGCCCTCCTATACACTAAAGACCAAAGGGCTGAGAAAGAAATTAGGGAAACAACACCCTTCACAATAGCCACTAATAACATAAAGTACCTTGGGGTGACTCTAGCCAAGCAAGTCAAAGATCTGTTTGAGAAAAACTTCAGGTCTCTGAAAAAAGAAATTGAAGAAGATATCAGAAGATGGAAAGATCTCCTGTGCTCATGGATTGGTAGGATTAACACAGTGAAAATGGCTATTCTGCCAAAAGCAATGTACAGATTCAATGCAATGGCCATCAAAATACCAACACAATTCTTTACAGACCTTGAAAGAAAAATTCTCAACATCATATGGAGAAACAAAAAACCCAGAATCCAAAACGATCCTGTACAACAACAGATCATCTGGAGGTATCTCCATCCCAGATCTCAAGCTGTACTACAGAGCAGTAGTTATAAAAATTGCATGGTATTGGCATAGAAACAGAATAGTGGATCAATGGAACCAAATAGAAGACCCAGAAATAAACCTACACACCTATGGAAACTTGATTTTTGACAAAGAAGCCAAAACCATTCAATGGAAAAAAGACAGCATCTTCAACAAATGGTGCTGGACCAACTGGATGTCTATATGCAGAAAAATAGATCCATATTTATCACCCTGCACAAAACTAAAGTCCAAGTGGATCAAAGA
>CM053752.1:9334766-9370223 GCA_028658305.1 Pachyuromys duprasi
CAAACGACAGCCTACAGACTGGGAAAGGATCTTCACCAACCCTATATCAGACAGAGGGCTAATATCCAGTACATATAAAGAACTCAAGAAGTTAAAAAGCAACAAATCAAGTAATCCAATTAAAAAATGGGGTATGGAGCTAAACAGAGAACTCTCTGTAGAGAACACTTAAAGAAATACTCAATGTCCTTAGCCATCAGGGAGATGCAAATCAAAACGACCCTGAGATTTCACCTTACACCTGTCAGAATGGCTAAGATCAAAAACTCAAGTGACAACACATGCTGGAGAGGATGTGGAGAAAGAGGAACCCTTCTCCATTGCTGGTTGGAATGTAAACTTGTACAACCACTCTGGAAATCAATTTGGCGTTTTCTTAGACAATTAAGAATAGTGATTCCTCAAGATCCAGCTATACTACTCCTAGGCATATATCCAAAAGGTGTTCAAGCACACAACAAGGACGTTTGCTCAACTGTTTGTAGCTGCTTTATTCGTAATAGCCAGAACCTGGAAACAACCCAGATATCCCTCAGTTGAGGAATGGATACAGAAATTGTGGTACTTTTACACAATGGAATACTACTCAGCAATTAAGAATGAGGAAATCATGAAATTTGCAGGCAAATGGTGGGACCTGGAAACAATCATCCTTAGTGAGGTATCCCAAAAACAGAAAGACAAACATGGTATATACTCACTTATATAGACCTATAAGATAGGATAAACATACAGAAACTATATACCTAAAGAAGATAAACAAGAAAGAGGGCCTGGGGTAAGAGGATTAATCCTCACTCAGAAAGACAAATGGGATGGACATTGGATGTAGGAGTAAACAAGTAGCAGAACAAGAGCCGGCCACAGAGGGCCTCGAAAACACTCTTCCTAGCAGTGTATTAAAGCAAAGATTAAGAAACACAACCAATCCTTTGTCAGAGGGCAGGGAATCATATGAAAGAAGGGGGAGTTAGTATGACCTGGAGAGGTCAGGAGCTCCACAAGAACCAAATATGTCAGGGCACAGGGGTCTTTTATGAAATTGTCTCTCCAACCAAGGACCATGTATGGTTATAACCTTGAACCCCTGCTTGTGTGTAGCAAATGGTAGCTCAATACCCAAGTGGGTATACTAGTAAGAGGAACAGAAACTATTTTGGACATGAACTCAATGGCTGGCCCTTCGACCTCCCTGTCCCCTGAGGGAGGAGCAGCCTTGCTAGGCCACAGAAGAGGACATTGCAGCCATTCCTGAAGAGACCTGATAAGCTAGAGTTAGATGGAAGGGGAGGAGGTCCTCCCCTATCAGTGGAGTTAGAAAGGTGCAGGGAAGAGATGAGGGAGGGAAGGGGGGGATAGGGAGGGAATGCAGGAGGGGGCTACAGCTGGGATACAAAGTACATAACCTGTGATTAACATAAAATAAAAATGAAAGAAATTCATTCATGTTGTGGTACATATCCTCTGTCAGTAGTAGAATTAGGAAACTGGACACCAGGAATTTTCTATTCACCAAACCTATGGAATAACAGATCATTACTGAGAGAAAACTAGGTGGGTAGCTTTGCAAAACAGGTGACTCAGCTTTAGATGCACAGAGGCAGTGTTTACTCATTTCTATCTTGAGCGTGACATTTGTCACAGTTAGCTTCAGATGTCAGCTTGGCACACCCGGGAAGGAGACCCTCAACTAAGGAACTGCCTAGGTCAAATTGGCTTGTGGCCATGTCTGAGGGGCATTTTCATGATTGCTGTTTGTAGGAGGGCCCAGCCTACTCTGGACATGCCATTTCTAGGTTAGTGGGTATGAACTATAGAAGAAAGGCAGCTGGACAAGCCGGAGGAAGCCAGCCAGTAAGCCGTGTTCCTCCATGGTCTCTGCTTCGGGTCTTACCTTGACTTCTCTAGATGACAGACCCGTAGCCTGTAAACCAAGGAAGTCCTTTCCTCATCTGAGCTGTCTTTGGTCATAGTGTTTATTTCAGCAATGATAAGCAGACTAGGACAACATCAACGTTCTATTGTTTCCACAATAAAACAAAAAGTGAAACTTTAAACTGGATTCGACTCATTTTCTGATCTCTTCCCAGTGCGTCCTTTAATGGTCTGCATTGCCCTGCATCCGCTGTTGGGCTCAGTGACTTGTGTCTGCAGTCTTCTTGGACTTTTGGCTCCTTGTTGAAAGTCAGCTTAGTCTAGCCACCTCAGCCGCTGCACTTTTTGATGTGATATTATCTTCTCTGGGCATCCAGGGAAGTTTTGCTTTCTTGCCCTGTATTACTCTGTGAAGTTTCTGCTTGCCACGCTTCTTTCCCCTCCTCCCTCTCTCTCCGTCTCTTCTTAACATTAATTTGTTCTTAGACAATCTCTTACATGTACAGTATGTTACACCCACTCCTTCATGATCTCTTTCCACCATCCCACTATCCGGCTCTTCCTCTCACCTTGGCTCCATTCCCCTTTCATGTCTTTTTAAAGTTTTTCTTTATGGGTTTCAACAGAGCCAGTCACATGGGCACGCATGTGACACTACTTACTGGAGCATGGGTACCTCACCTTTGGCTGCCTCACTGAAGATAGTGACTTCCTCTCCTCCAGCAGCCTTCAACTGTCATTAGCTCCTTGTGAGTCCCCACTGGTCTATTACTGAGTATTTACCGACCCCACTCCTGGAGGAGACTGCAGCTCATATGACTTCCTGAGTGTCCTTACTGTATCAGACCCTTAAAACAGCATTTCATAATCCCCATCCATTGTTTCTTACGATCTTTCTGACCCCTCTTCCTCACTATTTCCCAAGACTTGGATCTGTCGCACTTTTTATAGAAAGTCAGTGGCCATTTATACACTTGCATCATATTTGTGGGCATGGAAAGCCCTTTCAGTTTGATAACGTCACACATATGAACTCGCAGAGACTGAAGCAGCATGCACAAGGCCTGCACTGGTTTGCACCTGAGCTGAAAGGAGATGTGAATGGATGCATGCATCCCTAAGCCGGAAGCTGTCTCCAACTGACACTCACTGGTAAAGGAAAAATTAGGTTTTTCTTCACAGGAGTATCACTGGAGAAATAAACCACCCTTCACAACAGGCCCTATAGTCAGCAGTAGACGGCCAACACAAAATGAACTCAGCATCATCTTTGGAGGAGTTTTAGTCTCATAATATTAAGTCAGAGCATTTTTTTAAAAACATTATAGGTCCTTCACATATATTTTATGCTTCCAGTTTCACATTTTTAATGGGATTCTTGTGTGTGTAAATGTGTGTCTTTGTGTCTATATATGTTTCTTGTGTTTTTTCTTTGATTCTTTTCCTTCTATTTGTTTGTCTTGTCCTTTTCTGATTTGTTTGTTTTTGTTTTATCTTCTTATATTTTGTTATCCCTTAGATGCATGTTTATTTTCTAATGGAGACAGAAAGTGTATGTATCCACGTGGGAAGGGAGGTGGGACTGAGAAGAGTAAGGGGAGAGGAAACCACAATCAGAAAACATTGTACAAAAAAAATCTGTTTTCAGTAAAAGAAAAAAAAAGAAGTACCGTGGAATTAGGTTGTGTTTATTAAATTTCTAAATATCTTTCCTGTGCATCATACCATTCATTTGTGTGTAATACGAGGAGTTGGAGACCAGGGGTAGACTCAGATTCCTTCACAGCCCTCTTTCTTTGAAGCCCACTCAAAAGCAGAGATAGGACAAAGTCCCAACCAAATGCCAGGAAATGCTCTCTTAGTTCTGCTCATTCCAGCTTTGTCCTGTACACTGCAGCTTGGTTGTTCTTGAGACACAACCTGAATACTGTAGGTGTAAGCATTAGTAGTAATAGCACTCAAAGAGTCCACATGGTGGGGGACCGTGACCGTAGGAGCCCTCCCACTCTCCATTAATGAAGGAGGACCTGGGATTTTCACGTCTAGTCTGACTGAGACTATTTTAAACTGAGAAATGAAAACAAAATTATTTCCCGGAGGCACATGCCAATCCACCAGGGACTGCTTTAGGATAATCAGAGTCTCCAAACATCTGCAATGGGACTGACTAATGGGTAAACAGGGCTTTCTTTTCAACCGAGCAGTAAGTAGGAGGGAAGGCAGAGCTCTCCTTGGACTCCTGGGGGATGGAATTCCTTTTCTTGGCACTTCTGTGGGCTTTCTAATGCCCTGATTTACTGCAGCTTGGAAGCAGTCTTCTTGGTGCCTGGAGCTACTGTTCCATTAGCATGTTTTGCGCATTATTGCTAAGCAACAATGAGCGGTGCGAATCCTGCCTTCTGCGATTTCAATTTGTGCTTCCCTCCCCGCCACTCTGCAGCCTTCACTGCTCAGCTAGACCTGTTTTGGGAGAACCTATGAGAATAGACCAAGGAGGCAGCAGCAGGTATTCAGGCTTTTGGGGGGATGGTTTTGAAATGTTACTTAGGAAAGAACTGCCTCTAATTAGACCCCAACAATATGAAAGGGATGCTAAAGGTTGGCGATAAGCTCAAAGTAATTCAATTTGGCCTTGAGGGGCAGCTGATAACTGGGGGATAATTGCAAAAATCCTGAAAGAGAGAAAACTCAAGATCCACTGGAAGAGGGAAGAAAAATCTTTTGCCAGAAAAAATTCTCCTGATAATATTGAAAGGAAATGCTTTTCTTCTAATCTCATACGATGCAAAATTCCTTCCTTTGAGTAATAGGATATTGTGAAGACTTAATGGGAACAATAGATCTAGAAGGAGAAATGAGTAAACAAGTAGAGGAAGCAGGAACAATAGCAAAACCCCATTAAAGAAGCAGCAACCTGGCTCTCCATCCATCAGAGATGACAAATGACCGTGTCCTAGCTTTAATGTTGCTTTTATGAAGATCATTTTCTTGAAATTTTCTGATTAGTGAAGTAAAGTCATTAACATTTAAGAACATGGTAAACACGAAAGCATCCTTATTTTTCATGTTTATAAGATTTCTTCAAACTTTTCCATGTTCTGTTGAAGAAGGAAGGAATCTGTGTTCATACCCTGCAAAGAAATTGGACCTGGAGTGTACATTCTCATTACAGCTACGGCGAAAGTCTGTCTTCTAGTCTCTGCTTAGAATATGGAAGAAAGATCCAGGAGACCACAGTGAGAGGAGCCATAAGGAAGGCGAGTATGTAACCGTGGGTTTCCTCCCATGCTCTGGCTCCTGAAATAACAAGTTTGAGACTTTATTATTTAAACATAAATGCCAGGCCATAAGCTTTCCCTGATTAGCTCATAACTTATTTCATCTATTCATTCTATTCTATGTGTGCTGCATGGCTGGCTACCTCTCCAGTTTCATGCATCGTGCTCCTCAGAGTCTGGGGTGAATCTCCCTCCTGACTTTATCCCAGAGTTCATCTTTCTCTCTGCTGGAACTCCCACCTCCTATTTCTTGCCTCAGCTAACAGGCCATCAGCTTTCAATTGGCAGGTGATGCTTCACAGTACACAAGAGATTCTCTCCTCAAGATTAGATCATTTCTGATTCTTTCTTATAGCTCTTAGAAGAATATGTACACGGGGCTGGAGAGATGGCTCAACAGTTAGTGCTTACTGCTTTTGCAAAGGACCCAGGTGTGATTCCCAGCGCTCCCATGCTGGCTCACATCCATCTGTAACTCTGTTTCCAGGGGAGCCCATAGTCTTCTGATGGACTTCTACACACTGTGGTGCACATACATACACACAGGCACACACATATACACATAAGACAATAAATAATTGTATGTATGAGAATCACACACACAATGAAAAACACAAATGGAACCAGAATTAAAATTTGGTATTACATTTTAGCATCAGGAGTTATCACTCATGGACAAATCAAAGTTCATTACAGTGTAAGAAACTCTTTGAGTAAAAACCCGTGGGCAAAAACTCTTTGGCTTTAGCCATGGTTAGTTCACAAGTACTTAGTTCTATGTTAAACACTGACATCTTAAATCTTTGACTTTTTGTTTAATTGAATGAAACCTGATGCCCTATAACTGCCTTGTACTCACTTTAACAAACACCCTTTGAAGCTGTTGTGAAGACTCTGCATTTATTTAGGTAACAAAGGGTTTCTTGTTCTTAGAGGACACAATCTGATGAGCAGGTGAAATTCTGGGTCATGTTTTAGGATGGAAGAGAATGGTTCTGGAGAAGCTTGTTAAGAATGTGTATGTGTGTGTGTGAGAGAGAGATAGAGATAGAGACACACACACACACACACACACACAGAGAGAGAGAGAGAGAGAGAGAGAGAGAGAAAGCATGTGTGTGGAAGTCAGAGGACAATTTTTTGGAGTTGGTTTTTCCTTCCACCACATGAGTTCTGGGGCTCAAACTCAGGTTACCAGGCTGGCATGGCATTTGCCTTCATCTGCTGAGCCATCCTGCTGGTTTTAGGTAATTCATTTGAAACTTGATTATTTCTTCTTTTTTTTTCCTTCTCTTCCTCTTCCTCCTCTTCTTCGTATTCATTGTCACCATCATTCTCATCTCTTCCTCTCTCTCCTCTTTCTAATGTGTGTGTGTGTTTTGCATATGGCCCAAAGTCTTTTGTAGAGTCAGTCATCTTGTCAAAAGGCTAGCACACAGCAAGCACTGTTAACCTGCTGAGCCACTCCCCACACTGGGCTCCCAAACTCATTCTGAGGTTAGAAAGTCAAGGAGGGAATTCAAGAGGTCATTGTATAATAGGCACACATTCCAGGGAATGTGTTCCAGTCCTTGAGTTCAGGGAAACAGGGACAAAATTAGAAATAGAGACAGCATTAAGAAAGGGAAAGCACTCCACAGAATGGTGGTGGGCTAGTGAGCTGAAGGAAAAGCCCCCAAAGTGCTGGGCCATGAGTCACAGGACCCTTAGCAGGACATTTACACAACTTTGACTTCTCCCACCCACATTTGTATCTGAAAGGTATTCTGGTGGTTGAATGAATCCCAAGCTGGAGAGGGCTGTTTTTCTCTGCCAAATGGATTCTCTGATTTAGCTTTCTCCAGGCTCCACTCTCTCACCACTGCCACAAGTGAACTGCTTGGTGTTTACAGGAGACTCTGAATACTGGATCTGCGGAGGCTGACGCCCGGGACTGTTGACATGAATTTCTCTGAGGGTAAAGAAGAGACCTGAACAAAGACTGCCGCATGTTTTTACAGTTTGTTACAGTGAGAATATATTCATTGACAATAAGAAGTATGAAAGGAAGAGAAGAGAGAGGTCCTTCTCCCTTAGAATGGCCTTTCAAATGTTTCAAAGTCTCACCTCCTCCTATAATTGAATAGTGTTAGATAGATGGAATGCCTTACAAGGTGCCTCTCATAGGACCTAAAACATTTATCAGTTTCTGTGATAGAAGAAACCGTAATCAGGGTTTCTGGCCTTGCATAAGAAGCCCTAACAAGCTGAACTCAGCCACCAACCCTCAAAGAGAAGACTAATAGTGAAAAACAGAGAAGGGAGATGTAGTTAACTACACAGCGAACAGGAACAAATGAAGAGTGGCCTTCAAGTTCCCCCTTCAAGATCGTGACATTCCGTTCATTTTAAATAGAGGGACTGCTAGAGAGATGGCTCAATAGTGAAGACCACTCCTCCAGAGGACCTTGGTTTGGTTCAAAGCATGTCATGGTGGCTCACAACCATCTGTAACTCCAGTTACAGGGGATCTGACACCCTCTTCTGACTTCTGTGAGTACCAGCCACACAAGTGGTACACAGACATACATGCAGGCAAAATGCTCATTCACTTAAAATAATCAATCAATCAACCAACCAACCAACCAATCAATCAATTGATCAATCTATAAATAGAGGGCAAGAGGCATAAATAACTAAACAGTCTTGGTCAAGAAGTGGTACTGTCCATCATTAACACGCTGGTCTGTTCTGCAAGCTGTCAGAATTGTATGAAATCTTTTCTTGGGAGTCAAGTTCCTTTGGCTGGCACCGGCTTTCGCCTTTTCCTTCTCCCGGCTAAAATCCTCGGAACGGCTCCTGTTCCCTGGGCTCGTTATTTCTGGTGGCCACGGGAGAGGCGCAAATGTGTTCTTTGCTTGCCAACACCACTACAGGGTTAACTTAGTTTCCCTTTCGCGGTGTCCTTTTACCATCATGGTCCCCTTCAACACTGAGCCTGTTTCTTCTGGTGCCAACAGAACAGTGTAGATCACTGGAAAAGGACAGGTATAGTGTTAGCTGAATAGAACAAAATGCAAGCCCTCTGTTGATGTACATTGTACTTAGTGGGATAAGCTAAAATTGTGAGACCTGAAAGGCCATCCATCAGAGTATCGACGAATACTTATTTCTTTTTCATGGCACAAAGCTCAGCATCTAGGTTGGTGGGCATTCCATGTGGTGCCTCAATGACCTGGTATGTCTTTATGCCATTCTCGAGGGCCTTGTAGTACTCTTGGTCAGAGCTAGGTAGCAGTTGTATGTGGAGGTCTCATTAGAGAGACAGGAAAAGACAGCAGCACGAGGGCAGGGCTCTTGTGCCCTCAGGAGTGGCACCCTTCACTTCAATTAGGTTCATTGTCAAGAGTATAGGCATCTGGCTACATCCGCTAAAGAAATGGCTGGAGAGCACAGTGTACCTAGGACTCTGTTTTAGTTAAAGAACTAAACTGATAAGATGAACACACATACACACACACACACACACACACACACACACACATGTGCACACATTACACACTACAAAAGGGAATTTATTAGACAGGTTATAGCCTGGGTAGTTCGACAGAGGTTGTCTCATGAAGAACCATGAGAGAACCTCATGTCGTTGAGTCTGCATGGCTGGATGTTTCAGAAGTTCCACACCCTGGCTCTGGAGTCCTTGAGGATCCCCAGGTTGCCCCCGATCTTCAGTTTGTGTTGGAATCCTGACAAAGAAGCTTCTAATAGAGGCGAAGGAACAGCTCAACAACAGGAATGATGAGCTTGCCAGCAAGAGTGAGCACAAACAGACAGGAAGCCAAAAGCTTCCTTCTTCCACGCCCTTTCATGTGGGCTGCGAATCAGAAGGAGCAGCCCAGATTTAGATTAAATCTTTTTGGCTCAAATAATCTGATTAGGAAAATCCCCTATAGGCAGGCCCAATAGGTTGGGGTTTAGTTGATTCTAGATGCAGTCAAGCTGACAACCAAGACTAGCCATTACAGAAGCCTTGGGACTTGGTGCAGTTCAGTTACAAGGGAGGAAGGGAAGAATACGTCTTAAACAGCTAGCTGTTCCCGCCACATTCCTCAATACTGCGCACACGTGGTTTACTTCCAGCAGCGGTTCCCAACCTTCCTAACACTGAGACCCTTTAACACAGTTCCTCTGCTGCGGTGACCCCCAACCATAAAATTATTTTCATTTCCACTTGATAACTGTAATTCTGCTACTGTTATGAACTATAATGGAAATATCTGTGTTTTCTGGCATTAGGCAAGTCCCGTGAAAGCTTGAGAGCCACTGACTTAAAATTCTTGACTCTGTCCAGGCTGCTTTCATAAGCTAACGGGGAACCATGGCCCACACACTTAGATTGTTTACTGAGTTTTGGGTCTTCAGTTTAGACTTCTCCTTCTGTTTTTTCTCCCCCCCTCCCCACTCCCTTTTTGTTTTTTGAGACAGGAATTATCTCTAACCTCAAACTCTCAAAGATCCACCTGTGAATTTCTTTTAAAAAATGTTTGTTTTATGTTTGAGTGCTCTAGTGCATGTATACCTGCATGCCAGAAGAGGCCATCAGATCCCAAAAGAGATGGTTCTGAACCACCATGTGGTTGCTGGGTATTGGACTCAGGACCTCTGGAAGAGCAGCTAGTGCTCTTAACCACTGAGCCATCTCTCTAACTCCCCCCTCCCCCTTCAAGTTTAGACTTCTTATAGAGTCCTAAAACATCTGGTCTTGAGGCTTTCTGTTCCCTGTTTCCCCTCAGTTGGAATGGTGTTAAGAACTGATTTTTGCCATCTGAAAAAAGCTTACATTTTCTATAGAAGGAATCGTTAATACTCTGTGGTCATTGAAGTGGCTGCTCGGAATGCGGAGCAGGGGCCATGCTGCTCTGCCGTCTTTGCCTTTAGCCCACTTCAGTGATTTGTTTCTATGTTTTGCTACTTACTTCATTTGAGTCCACAAACACGCATGCTTATAGAGCCTATCATTTTTCTTCATTACAGATACTCTGACTGACACTGTTTATGCTTTCATGCTACACATGTTTATCCATCATCCATTAACACCGTGACATACAAGTGTTCACGTTTGATGGCAGGAGAAGTGCTGTGAGTGACAAATGTACCGATGTGGTGACAAAGTCTGGAGGGGAAAATTTTCTGTCTTTGTGAGGTCCTCATAGTTTATGCAATCAGACACATATCTAATGTACATTGTGGTGGTGTCCAATGAAATCTGGTTTTGGTGATGGTAGGATTAGGAATCACTTTTATTTTGTATATGGCGTGTTTCTAAAATGTTTAAATTTTATTTCTTCATCCATTCATCAAGAGTTTCTAAAGTATGGAGAACAATTACATATGGTAGGTGATTAGGGGACAGTAGTGACTAAAGGCAGACCTTGTTGTGTAGTGGCCAAACAGCATTGATATGGAGGGAATACAGGAACCGTCGTCTAGGTGGGCAGTAGCTGGGGGAGGACTGGGGAGGGTTCTGGAAAATTAGCAGCCACCAAAACCATCCTAGGTCAGTGGCTTCTGGGTCCTTTGAATCAAAAACTTCAAGAATGAACTTCAGGGACACGGGGAGGGTGAGTTTGGGGAAGGTAAGTTTATAAGCAAGAGCTAAATATGTGACTCAGTGGAACTCTGGTAGAGCAAGCTCAGGCCCCACAAGAGGGCTGCAACCAAGAGTCTTCATACAGTTAATAGGCTTTTCTAGCTTGAGGACTGGGAGTGAGTGGCCAGTCCAGGGGGCACCCACACAAAGTGTCCATATATCTCAGTTTTGATTATATAATCTTTTTAAAAATGACTTGTTTTTTTATAATTTATTTAATTTTTTAAAATTTTATGGGCATTTAGTGTGAAGGTGTCAGATCCCTTGAAATTAGCATTACAGACAGTTATGAGCTGCCATGTCAGTGCTGGGAATTGAACCCAGGTCCTTTGGAAGAGCAGACAGCACTCTTAACCACTGAGCCATCTCTCCAGCCCCAATTATATACTCTTATATAACTTCCAGGCATGTATGTTAAAGAAGAAGAAAGACAATAAGAAACCAGACCAGAAAGCAGAACCCTGAAAGACTTCTGACATCTCTGTATATGGCCAACATACAAACACAGAATTTTCTGGCTCCTGGCTAATGACAAGACCATTTCAATGCCCATGTCTCTAAAACTGCCTGGTTTCTATCTTGTGTTCTCATCAGTATAGACTGCATAAGGAACCAGCCTGTCCCTCATCAGTTAGTAATCTTGGTCAAGTTCTAGCCTTTCTAATCAGTTAAAAACAATTTATTTTAGTGGATGGGCGTTTTGCCTACATATATGTTTGTGCACCGCTTTCATGCCTGGTGCCCACGGAGGCCAGAAGACAGCAGTGCATACCCTGGAACCGGAGTTACAGAGGTGGTCAGCTGCTATGTGGGTTTTCAGAATTGAACTTAGGTCCTGTGGAAGAGCAGCCAGTGCTCTTAAGAGTGGAACCATCTCTCCAGCCCTTTTCTTCAAATTTTTTTAACTGAGTTATTGTGTGGGAAGTGATTACCTGACACAGCAAATAGAATGTGATCTTCATAGTGTGTTAGCGTTGCTGACAGAGACATAGCAAATTACACGTACAAAACGTGTGTGACACAGTCACTGTGATAGTCAAACAAGGTACCAAAAGGTTGTGGGAGACTCTAGATATGATTCTTTCTGGAAAACACCTTGAAGAAATGGTGAATGAGTACACATGTGGCTTCATTGTCAGAAAAAGAGAAACCCAAGAAAACTTCTAAGAAGTTCCCCAGAGGCGATGGGTAGCGAGCAAGACTGGGTACTGGGTTATTTGATTGAAAATAGTTTGCTAATATTTGATGCTTGTCTGAGTGTTTATACCAGGTGACTACTGGTGGATAAGGCAGAAGATAGGAAAAGCAGAACGGAACGTGGGTTAGTGGAGAAGGTAAGGGCAGAGTGAGAGCCCAGCTCCCATGTGTTGGCCAGATATGGTGTGGCTTAGGGAGGCTAGAAGATGCAGAGGCTGTAGCACAGTGCCCTCTGGCTTCAAATCCCCACATTAGCAGGCTGTTTCTAGGTAACGTCTGTTGTGGGGTAGGGAACTGTGTTAAAAGTGAATTCTGAGTAAGATGGTAAATGCAATATCACTCACTTGTTGGGTGCAAGATGATATTAAAGGTATTTACAAAAGAAGTCTTTTAAATGTAAGCGAACTTCACACCATTGGCATTTTCAACCCTTTGATATGCTAATAGGCACCAGGAGTCTGCTAAGGGAGGTTTCCCAATGGTAGACCATCAGCGTCCTTGGCCATGTGATGTCCTGGTGTGCTGTGGAGGGCTAGTTAAGAACACGGACTGGGGAGTGTCTTATGACGATCAGGGTGGAGTCTCAATGGCCCGTAGATAAATACAGAGAGGCTGATGTGGCTGACAGGAATGTCGAGGGGGCAGGAAGGAGGCAGCAGCTGGAGACTGGAGGATGCTGTGTGCATAGAGTAGGTGGATGTGGGAAGAAAGACAACTGAGCCCCCGTTCCTGCTGCCATCATTATGATGCTATCATTGCTGTGGGAGCTAAGGACTGGAGTGCTAGAGTCTGCGGGGTCCCCCTGATCCCTGTTTCCAACAGTCTTTTTAAATAGAACAAAGCAAAGCTCACGTTTAGGGGAAAGACTGAAGGTAAGCTTGCTCCCCTCCTCTTGTATGGGTTTGAAAAGCTATCAAATCAAGACTTTTTTCCCCTGAAATATTGGACCCGAGGGTTTCAGATCCGCATTATTTGAAAACCAGAGCTTCTTTCTGGCTTCGTACTGTTTATGGGTCCTTGGGTTCCTCTGATATAGTAACGCCTTCATTACAATGCCTGGGCTCAGATTCTTGGCCTCAATGGCATCTCCCGGAAGCATACAATAGTCACACATACCTTAGGTTCCTATTTTCTGATGCTTAAAGCAACAAATATTTGTTCTTGGAAATTTCATAAAACCAGACCATTCAGGAAAAGTATGCCCTGTCTCAGCAATTGGAGGGAAACAGCAGCATTTGTCTCACAAGCATCTGATGTTTCTGCTCTTATCTTAGTTTTTCATAAATCAAGAATATTTGTAATTCAATTTTATATCCTGTTCCCTCCCCCCACTTAATCGTATCGCATGCATTCTGCACGTCATTAAAGTGTTTCATAAATATGATTCTTGGTGACTGCTGAATGTGCTAACTATGGAGGAATTGCAATGGACTTAGCTGTTCTTTTCCTCCATTATCACATTTGTTCTTTTCAGATCTGTGTGTCTTCCTTTCCAGTGGAGACAGAGGCTGCTGAGAGTGTGTGGTCTCTCTTATTTGCATATTACTATGACACGGTCTTTCTCGAGAGGGTCATGCCTTCTGTTTCACTGATTTATCGAATGTGCTTAACCTTTGTGTTGTCTTAGCATTTTCTTCTAAGTTTCCACGCACTGTGCTATTTAACGTTCCTGTGCTAATCTTAGACATGCTACTCACTTGCCCTTCTTTCTTTCGGTGGGATATGCCCTTTCAAAGCATCAGCCTATCAGGAGAGCCTCTCTGTCGATGCCTTGGATGCTTTGGGGTGGTCTTAAGAGACACACTGCCCTGGAAGGGGCTGCCTCACTGGCTGAAGCTTTTATCCCGTAGCTGTGTAAAACTCCCACTTCTATAGAGAGTCTGTGTCGTTGCAGGGACTGGGTCATTTTATTCTTCTGTGGGGGAAAATAAAATGCACATGCGCGACAGTAAAGAAGGGTGTGTCAGTCTGCATGGGGTGCCGTGTCAAAATCCCACAGACTAGACAGTTTAAATAAGAATGTATTTATTCTTTCATATTTCAGCTAGAAGTCCAAAATCAAGGCTAGAAAAATTCCATTTGGTGAGGTCTTTCTAGGTTGCAGATAGCAACAGTCCATTGTGTCTTTATCTGCTAACATTATATATATATATACATATAATATATATACATACACAATATATATATGCATGCTGTAGGAGTAAAGACCTGGTCTCTTATTGACATGAGGCTTGCTGAATTAGGACCCCATTTAATGGTTTCATCTCATTACTTCAGCACAGCAGTTTTGGGGGCATGATTCAGTTCATAGCCAGAGGCTGTACAATGCTGGGTGCTGTGCAGTTCTTGATTTTAGCTCTGCGTAACAGGGAGTTTGGCTGGCTTGGTACTTGGATTACTGGCTCCCGAGTGAGAAATATTGTTGTCACTGGATGTTTGTACTGCCATTAACCAAATAAATATGTAAACGAACAAACAAAGAAATAAATGTCATTACCTTAACAAGCCTAGAGAACTTGCCCACAGCAAAGCCCATATTCTTCACTCATTAACTGGGACTCAGGAATTTAAGAGCTTGAGCTTGTGAATTGTTTTATAGATAAACATTGTTAGTAGAAATCTGAGGTGCCTGGAGGGATGGCTAAGAGGTGAACAGTAAGTACTCTTTAGTCAATGAGGACCAGAATTCAGATCCCAGCACCCACAATTCCAGCTCTAGGGGTTCTGACACCCGCTTTGGCCTCGCAGTCACTCACACACATGAATGCACACACACGAATGCACACGCACACATGCGCACACACAAAAATAAATCTTAAACCAAAAGGAAATCTTAGGAACAATTTGGATGACCAGATCCTCAGGACCTACACTGTGGCGCAGAGGGCTACAGAATTGAGCAAACCTAGATTTCCTGTTAACAGTCTCCTGGGGGAAGTAGGCTGTAAACAGAGAGGCAACAGGAAGGGGAGAAAGCAGAGCAAGAGGCTCCACAGTTACTGGGGCAGCAAATGCCCTCTCTGAGCAGCCAGCATCTGGAAAGGGATGAGGGAGGAGCCCAGGCAGGCACGTGGGGGGGGGGGGTAGGAGTTCCCAGGGCCATGGACTTGCATATTAGATGCTGCTGTTGCTGGGCACTAGACGGCTTCACGCTTCACTCCTTGCTTATGCTTAAGACAGAACCTGCCACAGAGCTGGGTCAACTTAACTATGCGGTCTACATGTTCCTGAGTTCCTAGCATCTTTAGGAACTCAAACATAATGACTATTTCCACAGAAAGTCCTTTTTAAGGCGCCGTACAAATTAAAATTGTGGCATCCTCATGCTAACATGAAGGTTCCTTAAAGGTGCCCTATGGCAGGTGAGACCCAACACACTACGACTCGTCAGGATCATTGCAGCCAACGCTGGGACAGGAAAACCTCACCGATAATGGGGCCTTTTCATCTGATGTGTAGAGCAGATCCTTCAATTAGAGTTCAGAGATTATATACTGAAATGTTATAAAGCCAAATTATATTCAGAGTTAACTGGAACCATACTAGAAAATGCTAACTTCTAATGGGCTCCTGATTATTGGTGAGTTGGTTTTCAAAATAGTTCCTCTACCCCCCCCCCCCCCAGCCAGCATTATAAACTCTATTTGTTAGTGGGAACAGTCGCCTGTAGGGTCCCCGTAGTCAACAGCCGACCTAAAGTTTTCCCTGTAACCCTGCAGTATGCATTTGGCACAGATGACCCTGGTGGCCTCTATGTCAAACTTTATTTTGTTTTTTTTCTGGGCTCTACACCAATTGCATTTTCTATCCTCCTCTTAGCGTCTTTGGGTCTCTAGGGAGATCAGCAGTCATTCATCGTGCTGTAGCTGGAATCACTCCCAAAGTGGGCATTGTCACGAGGGAGGGCCTCAAATGTCCCTGAGATGGGGCTGTCTGGCATGTCGAGGCAGAAATGCCACAGAGGCTGCGGAAGCACAGACCTGTGCGTAGGGCCGCAGTCAAGGGAGGCCGTGGAGCCCGGACAGAGAGAGGACTTTGGGTCAAAACTGAAACAGGGAATAGCTTATTGTTATTTCGCTTTTTCATTATTGCCAGTTTCAGTGTTTTGGGCAACAAGCTAGAGGCCTTTATCAACAATAAACCTTTATCAGTGTAGGCTCAGGCTCAAGCCCAGGGAGCCGCTGTTCTCAACCTTCCTAATGTTGTGACTCTTTCATACAGTTCCTCATGCTGTGGTGACCCCCAATCATAAAATTAATTTTGTTGCTACTTTATAACCATAATTTTGCCGCCATTATGAATCATAATGTAAATATCTGACACGTAGGACTGTGATATGGGACAGCTGTGAAAGGGTTGTCCGACCCCTAAAGGCTTCGTGACCCACATGTTGAGAGCCACTGCCGTGGGGTAAGCACAGGGCAGGTTGGCTACAGAGCTGTCAAAGTACTTTTTAATGCCCAGGATGGAGAAGAAGTAGGGGTTTTAGAACCTCTGTGGTAGGGTTCCCCAACAGTTGGCCATCCTTCATCTTTGTTCCACTCCTAATAAATACTATCCTAATAGGAGCTGTAGAAACTGGGTAGCAAGCATGAGCCTGCCTCACGCAGGCATCAGAGTGATGGTTGACTAGATGATAGGTCAGGATAGTAGGTCCCTGAGAAACTGCACCATGATTTGGCTGTTGTTTTATAGGGTGGATGTGGGGGTGAAATGGGTCCCTCGGCTATACCTTCGGATGGCTTGTTTTAAAACAGCTTTTTCTTTCCTAAATTGGGTTATAAGATTCTTTTTTATTCTTGAAACCGAAAAATCCCTTTAACAGATAAAATCCTTCTTTTTATAGAATTTCTTTGCCTTATATCCCTTTCCCTCTGTTTCCATTACTATTTTTATTGCTTCATGTCTATCCTTTATTGTGCCATGGGCTCTTGAGTAAATAATTCGATATTATTTATGACAGATGTTGTAATGGGATTTCGTGAAAAGTAGAGCCCTGGGCAAAATTGTCAAGGTGGTGCAGTGTTTGTCTTTTCCATTCTCATTTTTCTCTTTCTTTTTTTTGAGGGCTCGCTGGCCCCTTTCCCCAGACACCCATCCCCTTCACAGTGAAGTTTCTCAGGCTTGCCTAGGTCCCGCCTGACTTACTTGTCCTGGTCTTTCCTAGACTCATCTGCTCTACCAATCACAGTCCCTCTTCCTCCTGACTCCACTTCTTGAGAAATGGTGCCAGCAGCATCATTCAGGACAGGAGAGTGGGCAGGGAGTGCTGCATTCCGTTTCCTTCATCCATAGCCACTTGTTTGATCCTGGGTGCACCTTTGCACTTAGCCTTTTTCCCCCTTCAAGTTTAGGCTGCTCTTCAGTTACCACCTCTTCTACCTTCACGTTATTTGCAGCATTTGATCCCAAATTCAGATTGTACGATATATCGATTCTTTAGAAATGCTTTCCTTGGGGTTGGGTAATATGTGTTTCCGTTGGTAGAGGGCTTGCTTATCATGCACAAAGCCCTGGGTATGATGTCCCAGAACCATGCAAAACTGTGTGTTGTGGTGTTCACTTGTGATTCTAGCACTAGGATGGTGGAGGCAGGAGAAGCAGAAGCTCAAGGTCATTCTGTCAGTGAGTTTGAAGTCAGTCATGGATAACATTTGACCCTGTAATGGATCCTGTTGTATGAACTATGGATACATTCAACTATGAGCAATGAACAGCTGAAAATAATCACTTCAATCAAAAGACATGCTATTTCTTGATCAGGTAAAAGGATTCTGGAAGTGGTCCAGGGCTTGGAGATTAGTTCCCATAGTCAGAGATGTAGACCTCTCCTTTTTCTGCCACGCATTGTTTGCGTTCTTAGGAATGATGCTCCATTCTCACCATATATGACTTTTCCCTCAGTAGACCCCAGTATGTAGCCATTTCAGTGCTCTGTTAGCTGGCCAGAGATGCGTTATTGCAGACACTGTGTTGCTTCTATCGAGATGTAGGACTATTTTTCCTTCAAAGTGCACACAGTTCTGGATTCCATCCTGATCCTTGGTTGCAGGCTTGTTCCAGAGTACTGCCTGCTGAGATAGACAAAGGTCAGGTGCCACAGCTCATTGTAGAGGTAACAAGATGAAAAGCAGAGAGTGAAGGGTCTTTCCACAGGTAGGGCAACTCTGGCCAAACATTGAACATGCCTGGGCATGTCAAGAAAGATTTTAAAATCTGCTTTTCTGACAAAGCCATAATTCTTACCAAGGAACATTAAGCTAGTCTATGTTTGGCTTAAATATAAACCTCTCCAGAAAAGATATAATCCTCCCTATGCAGTGCAGCCCAGGACAATAATGGATCAAAGCAGATAACTTTTAAAACTTCCTTTTACAATATGGAATAGGGAAAAAAAGAAGGCTACTATTTAATAATCATTTAAAGGTTATGTAAAGTGAGGCTGGGGAGATGGCTCAGCTGTTAAGAATAGATGCTACTGGTTCAGAAGACCCGAGTATGGTTCCCGGAGCCCACATCAGGCAGCTTGCAACATCCTGAGACTCCAGCTTTAGAGGATACAGTGCATCTGGCCTCCAGACACTTACATGTACCACCCTTCCCCAACACATCGTTAAAATCTAATAAAAATAAAAAGCCCCAAACCAACTGATCATCTTTACTTTAAGTAGTGTGGGTGGATTATGGTGTCGAACAGTCCCTTCCCTTCAGAGCGTATTTGAAGTTGGAACCTAGCACTCACCAGATAATCATATTAATAAACTGTGATTATAAACACAGACAGGCCATCAGCCTTAGATGCCACAAAGGGACATCAGAATTCTTCCCACTGAGTGCAGGACAAGCAAGGAGTAGCAAATACTGGAGGTACAATTTGGGAGGCACAACGTGACATGGAAATGCCCAGCTCTCTCACAGACATGATGAAGCGTGTCGAGCCAGGCTCTGATCTTTTCCAGTGCACGGGTCGCACACCCGTGTAGGCAGCTCCATTAATCACATGCCTTGTCCCAAGGCCTGCTCTAGGTGACAGACTCATTTAATTATCCCGACAGCCTTGTAGGAGAGATAGCATCAATTATCCCTCCATTCTTTTTGATTGTGGATCTCATTTTTTTTCAGTTGTTCAAAAAAAAGTTTGCTAGGTCTTGGTCATAAAGTTTTGTATATTTCCAAAATGATAACCAGACATTGGGTATGAAAAGAGATTGAAGAAGGTAGCAGGGTGGCCCCCTGGGAGAACGCTGGCTCCTTCTGTCCTGTGTAAATGAATGTTCGCCTCTGAGGCTCCAGAGCTGAGGGCAAGAGATAGGTTACAGACTTGGTCAATTGCAGACCACGGCACTTCCCAGAATGAGCTCCCAGCTACCCTCAACCTCTGCTTCTAGCTTTAGGAGAGAGCTCTGGCTGGCTGCAGGTCACCAAGGCTCCTGCAATGCATCCTGGGAAAGACTCATGGGGAAGAAGTCACACAGTATGACTTGGGAACCTTTTGGTCTCAGTGCAGGCGAGCTGTTCACAGTCTGGTCAGCTTCCTAATATGGTTACCAGGTTCCCTGCTGTCCTCTTTTGCTATCTATTGCTATGATAAACACCATGACCAAAGCAAGTTGAGGAGGAAAGGGGTTATTTCATCTTACAACTTACAGTCTGCCATGCAGGGAAGAAAAGTCAGAGAAAAAACGCAAGGCAGAAACTCAGAGGCAGGACCTGAAGCAGAGACTCAGGAGGAGTGCTGATTATTGGCTTGCTCCCCACAACTTACCCAGCCTGCTCTCTGAGACCCCTCAAGCCCACCTTCCCAGGGATGACACCACTCACAGTGGTCTGGGCCCTTCCACATCAATCATTAGTCAAGAAAATAAATACCCCACAGATTTGCCTATAGACCAATCTTACAGAGACACCTTCTCAATTGAGGTCACCTCTTTCCAGATAACCCTAGCTTGTGTCTAGTCGGCAGAAAGCAACCAGTACCCCTCCCACAGCACACAGAGCCTTGGCCTGTGCCTTAGTTAGGGTTTTCATTGCTGCGATGAAACCGCATGACCAAAAGGCAAATTGGGGAGGAAAGAAAGGTTTATGTAGCCTACATTTCCATATCACTGCTCATCATCGAAGAAAGTCTGGACAAGAAATCAAACAGGGCAAGATCCTGGAGGCAGGGATTGATGCCTCCATGGAGGGGTGCTGCTTACTGGCTTGCTTCCCATGGCTTACTCAGCCTGCTTTCTTATAGAACCCAGGACCACCAGCCCAGGGATGGCACCACCCACAATGGGCTGGGCCCTCTCCCATCAATCACTAATTAAGACAATGTCCTCCAGATGGATATTATAGAGACATTTTCCCAGTTAAGGTTTCCTTCTTTCAGAGAACTCTAGCTTGTGTATGGCATTGACCTAAGACTAGGCAGCATAGTGTGCGGCTTCGTGCCCTTTGCCTCTGTTGTGAGAACAACAGCTTTCTTCTCACCCCATAAGTCTCATCCACCTCTCTCATGATCATCTAACCTGGTGGAAACAAGAGCCCCTCTCTTACTCTTGATTTACACATAGGCTCTAAGAATGAGCTTGCTTTGCTGAGATCCTTGCATCACCTCCCCTTCCAGCCCCTGTGCAGGCCCCCACTCTTTGAGTTTCACATGTTTGCAAGCTACTTTCCCAACCACACAGTGTTGTTACTTGTCTTTCTCTCATGAAATATAAGCCTCTCCAGGGCAAGGAATGTGTCTAACACATAGTGAGTAGATGTTCAATAAGTGTTTGTTGTTCCAAATAAGCTAGTCTTTAGTTACTCTTTCTCATCAGTAACAAGTTAATTTACTCATTACTCAAGTATCACAGAGCATTCTCTCCCTTGGGAGTTGGGGGTATTTAGAGTGGCTCCCATTCCAGAGATAGGATTCCTAAATTCAAGGGACCAGCTCTGTGTGTTTAGCATGCTGAAGGACAATTGGACTGGACAGCACTGAGCAGATGGGGAGGATTTTATTCAAGAGAATTGCAGGGCCAGGGCTACAGCTCAGTTGGTAGAATGACTGCACAGCTATGTGCAAGTCTGTGGGTTTAATTGTAGCCACTGTAAACACACATACAGACAAACACACACCAATAGACACACACATATACACATACATACATAAAGACACACAAACATAAAGCACACACACATACTTACATATATATACACACAGACACAGAGCGTGTGCACACACACATACATAGATACAGACACACACAATACACAAATAAACCTACATACATACACGGTCACTATGCATATGTACACACACAGACATACACACATATACACACATATATACAGATAACCACACAGACATGTGCATATACAAACAGACACACAGACATACAGACACACAGGTTTTCCCAATGGGATCAAGGCTGTGGCAACAGACAGAGAAGAAGTCTTAAAATGAGCTCTGTATGCACATGTGATGTGTACGGTGTGATGTTATGGAGCTCACATGGACACAAAGTGTTACTGCAGTAAAGCAACTCAGTGTGTGCATTGTCTCCCAATGCTGCCCTTTGCTTCGTGTCAAGGAGATCTGGCCTTTTCATTCAGCACGAATCAGCAGTTTCATTAACTACTGTCCTCAAGCTGTTTATTGATTATCTGCATATGTTCATCCGTATCATTCTCTTTTCATCCTCTGACCCACATCTCTCCATATTCACATGGCATCCCCCACCGCAGGTGACTGCTATTTAATTCTATCTTTGAATACTATTTATATTTTTGGTTGTGAGCCTAGACTTTAACAGCTGAGCCATCTCTCCAGCCCTTGAATACTATTTAAAGTAAAGGTCTGAGATGTTATGTGAGATCATGCAACATTTTGCCGCAACTGGCTTGTTGTTTCACTTGCCGTGGTGTTCTGCAGATCCATCCAAGTTATAGTACGTGGCGGGGTATCCCTTTTAAACGCTGAATAATATTCCATCACATATACTGCTTTCCTCGTTCACTGATGGATGCCTAGTTTGTTTCTGAACCTTGGCTATTATTGTGAATAATAATATGAGATTCTGATTTTATGTTCTTTGGGTGAACACTCAAAGAAGGAGTGCTTGGGTCATATGGCAGTGCTATTTTTAATTTCTTTAGGAAATTCCCTGTAATTCTCCATAATGGATAAGCCAGTTCACATTCCTGCCAACTGTGAGCATGGCTCCCTTTCCCTACGTCTAGCAACAGTTGCTATAGTTATCAGAGTCCTTGGCATAAAGCTGGGCACTAGATTGGAAGGGTCTACAATGGGTCGATGGCCTGAAGTATCAACACATGGGAGGATGAAGCAGGAGGGGTCAGGAGTTCCAGGCCAGTGCAGGCTGTAGGATGGGACTCTCTCTCAAAAGTAACATCACGAACACAGAAGGCAAAACTGGCATGTGTGTGGGTATCTGTCTGTGTGCCTCACTCCCTGCCTGCCTGCCTGCCTCTGTGTGTCTGTCTAAATGGAAAATGAATTACATATAGATTTGGCAGATTCTCAGTCTGTCTCCTTCCTTCTCCTTCTTGCCCACAATAGTGTTGCAAACCAGCAGAAGATGGTACAAAAGTAGAGTCTGTATCTGTGCAGGTGCTCTGGGTCTGGCCTGGCCTGAGAGCAGGACTCTTGGGGCCAGCCATTTACACTCCTACTGAGGCCCATGCTGGCCTACCTCTTGTTTTCTGATGATGACCATCTTAACAACTGAGAGATGCTGTAATGGTTTAGATTTATTAATTATTATTATTAATGTTATTGTTATTTTGGTGGTCAGTAAGGTGAAACACCTGTTTATGTATTTCAAAGTCATTTTGCTTTAGGAATGGTGCTGATTTGTCCTTTGGAAACCCCCATAATAATTTCTCTTCTTTATTTTATGTGTATGGGTATTTTGCCTGCATGTATGTCTGTGTACCTCTGGTGTGCAGTGCCCTTAGAGGCCAGAAAAAGAGGGTATTGGATCCCCTAGTAATGGAGTTACAGTGAGCTGTGATGTGGATGCAGGGAATCAAATCCAGGTCCTCTGGAAGACATCTGATCTTAACTACTAAGCCATCTTTCCAGCCTATTGAAAGCCATTTTAAAATTGGGGTTTCTACTGCTGAGGCCCTCGTTGTGACTAAGGCTATGGCTTTCAGGTCCTTCTGCAGAACCACTTTCCTTTCCTGTAAAATCCAGTGAGAGGCTAGGAGAGGGTGTAGAGAATAGATTTTCTTTAAGAAAATTTCTAAATTCAGTGCAGTCCTGCAATGGTTCTCAACGTGTAGGTCATGACGCCTTTGTGGTCCAACAACCGTTTCCCAGGGGTCGTCCAAGGCCACCAGAAAACACATGTTTTACATTATGATTCACAATGGTAGAAAAATTACAGTTACGAGATAGCAACAGAGTAATTTTATGATGATGGGGGAGGGTGGTCATCATAACCTGAGGAACTGTGTTAAAGGGTTGCAGCTTGAAGAAGGTTGAGAACCGCTTCTCCCAGGGAGGCGAGGTTGGAAGTGGATTTCTTTTCTGCCAACAAAACTCAGGAAAGCCACTACCAGCCTCCCAGGCTGCTATTGGTGGTGGTGGTGGGGGGGGGCTTATTGGGTGCTGGGAGGGTGTGGGGCACGTGCAAGGCCATTGGGGACTTCTCAGCTGATTCCTTCCTGCTTCTGCACAGGAAGCCTTGAGATCTTGCTGGATGTCAGTGCTTTGATTCCGTTCTTCTAGGGAAAAAATATTCTTTAGCTTTTAAATAAATAACCAGAAAGCGCACAATTACAAAACAAACAAACACAAGAGTTAATAAATAGGCCCGCGTGTGAATTTGAAAATCAGCTGTAAGCCGGTGGGTTCCCCACCCCCGCCCCTCATCCTCAGACGGAGGCTTTCAGAGTTGGCTCGGAAATCCGATCACGCCCCCAAACAGCAGGCCTCTGTCTGCCAGAGGGAGTCTGCGACTCTGGAGCACAGACCCAGGCAGGGGAGTGTGAGCTCCTGCCAGCCTGAACCCGGCGGACTGAGCGCTGCTGGCAGCAGTGTCGTGGGGTGCCCTGCACGAGGTCGCCAGCAACCAGTGTGATTCCGGGAGGTGCGGCAGGCTAATTAAAAAGCACTTAGGCGTGGAAAGCAGAGCGCACCAGCAGGAGGCAACAGGATGGCTGGGAGGTCGTGTCTGCGGTGGGCTTCGCCTTCCTTCCAGACTCCCTGCAACCAGGCGATGGGCACTCCGCACCACACCCTGCACGGGGCATCATGTACCAGCTGCCTAGTACCCAGTACCTAGCAGCGGGAACAGAGCCACACCTCTGCCCCCACACAGGCTCTTGTTCATGCCTGGCTCTGCACACCCTGAGTCTCTGCGTGGGGAACCCTTCAGGTTCAAGCAGGTTGAGCTAGTTCTGTATATAATGGCAGAGAAGAGCCTAACTGCATTCGTTTATATGGGAAGGTCAGTTGTCCCAGGGCTGAACCTGTTGTCCTTCCTGAAGGGAGAACACTGTTCTTCTGAGGGGAGAAATAGGGTCTCAAGCCTGACTTCGGCTGTTATGCCCACTTTCAGACCCAAGCTGTGCAGCTCCCGATTTCCAAATGCTGACACTATGATTCCAGTTGTCAGAGATTTTGGGTGCCAGGGCCCAGCTCTGAACTCCAAGCCTGGAACACTGCCGCTTGGGCGGTTGGAGGCCAGTCCGAGCTGTTTGAGACCCTGTGCCAGCAAACAACAAACCAAAAGAGAGGGCTGATGATCTGGCTAAGCAAGTTAAGATGCTTGCAAGCCAGACCGCCTGCCCTGAGTTCCATCCCTGGGAACCGCAGGGTGGAAGGAGAGAATCTGTTACAGTGCTCCTCTGGCTTCACAGCCCACGTAAACAAACGGAGAACAAAGCAAGAAATCCAATAAACACAGCAAACTGAAGCAATCAAAGAAGCAGCTTGCCACTTCTCCGGAAAGTGAACTCAGAAAGAGTGACTGCCAATGAGAATATACTCACGGTGCCAAGGTGTGGCCAGTGTGTCCCTGTTGCTCACTGTGTCCCTGTGCCTGTCCTTGTGGTGTGGAGCAGTGTGTGGCAGGCGCCCAGGAGGACTGGGGCACACTCTGGAACAGGGAACGGAGTGCACCTGTTCCCCACAATAGCGGTTGAGGTGCGGTCCTCGTTGCTCAACAGCCTTGATGCTTAAACATTCTATCTGGAATTTCCTTTAAGGCTGGTCCTATGCATTTGGAGCCGTGGTTAGAATTCGGGGTGAAATCAATATATTCTGAACGAGTGAGTGCATTTACCTCTGCTATTTATCAGTGCAGAACCAAATAACTTTGCAGTTCATTCTCAGAGGCTGAATCCACCATCCTGCAGGTTATTAAAAAATGCCATGGGCGCTGAAAGCGATTCTCCCGGACGGTGCCCAAATGTTTGTAATCATAGGGACCGCATCGGGAAAGTGTCTTGCTTTCTGGATGAGTACCTGGGAGGAAATGAGCTCATCTGATTTATTCTTGTGTGTTTGATAAAAAAAATCAATTCCATTATTCATATTTACATTATACTCATGGAAAGGGCTTAAATACTTTTGATGGAGTAGAGAAAGCAGCCTTGGAATTGTTTGTTCTTCATCCCTGCTCTTCTGGACCGTGGTAGCTAGCTGGGGCTCTATTTCTTATTTATTAAACTCCATCGTGTCCATTTCTGTCCACTTCCACACATTTCAAACTCTTCGCTTTTCCTTTGTTCTCTGTTTTTGTTAAAATAACAAGCAAAACGGTAACACTCTGAAATTGTAGAGGATAAAATGCTTTCATTTAATTAGAATTTAAAAAAATTGTCAGATTTAACATATGGTCCAGCCCTCATTTCTACTGTAATGAAAATAGATTTCTTTCCTGCAAGCATTTCTGCTTTGACACATGTTTCTTATGAAACATGCTTAGAGGGTCAGTGAAAACTTTAGTGAGCTGGCACAAATCAATGCCATGTGACTACCACCCAAATCAAGAAACTAAGGACTGGCAGGATTTAGGCCCGTCCCCCAGTGCCCATCCATGACAAGCCCTTGGTATACCCCTTACTCGTGTCCAAGTTAAGTTCTCTGTGTGTGTGCGTATCACTTGTTTTTCTTATCTTTTTCCCCATCTAAACAGGCATCTATAAACCCCGCAGAGTAGTTTTTACATATTGTTAAAATTTACAGAATTCCATGTAAGGGATGTGAGATGCTGTCTATCATGAGACTTACAGGCCAGTCGCCTTCATGCTATAGAATCCACTGTATAAAGTCACCACAGTTTGTCTGTCTGTACTGCAGAAGGATATTTGGACTGTTTACAGTTTGGGGGTTATCCTGACACATGCAGCTCTGAGCCATCTTCCGATGACGTCTTGGTGTGCGGTGAAGGCGTTCCTATTGGTGTGCAACAGTGGCTCACAGTTTGCTGTTTACAGTCCCCAGGCCACTATTGCTAGAAGAAGATATTTTCAGTCTTTAATTTCTGGTGTTTCAGTGGCTTCTTCACTTTCCCCAGATGTCTCAGGGTACTTGCATTTTTGTATCAGTTTTAAACCTGTGTTGATTTGTACTGGTGTTGAGTGATGGAATTTTGCATGGTAATGTACTGAATTTGGGTCCATCCTTGCCATGAGTGAGTTTTTCTTTAATATATGTATCAAATTCCACTATACATTATTATTAGTTTTGTTTAATCTTTCAACAGTCACATGTCTATTAATATTAATGATTTACATGCCAAACTCTACATTTAAAGTGTATAAGCCTCTGGCTTTTTAGTTTGTTCTGAAGCATTTTCATTAGCTCTATAGAAACTCTTTTCCTGTAGGAGACAATTTCCTTTAAAGACAACAACAACAAAAACAAATGCTGCATTTAGGAATACCAGCTCTCTGCTGGTTATGAGACCTACATTCCCATCCTTTACTACAGGAAGAAAAGTTTCAGTTTCCTGGAATGTTAGTCTACTTGTGATTTTTTTTTCCATTTCATTTGCTGTAATTTTTGAAAGCTATTTTTACTCACCATATGATGCTAGCTCACCATTCTTCCACCATTCTAAAGTGTTCCATGGTTTTAATACTCACATCATTTCCTTTGAGAAATCTTCAGTCATTCTTATCTCTGTACTTCCTATGTTACCGAATCTTAAAATCTGAGGGCTGGGGAGATGGCCCACTGGATAAGTCACCCTGCAAGCCTAAGGCCCAGAGTGTGGGTCCCCAGCACCCATATAAATAAAGCTAGTTATGGCAGCATGCATGTATAATCCCAGAATGCCTGCAGGGGAGATGGGAGGCAGAGACTGGAGAATGTCTGGCATCTCAAAGAGCAGCCATCCTGACACAGGCAGTGAACACACTCTCTCTCTCAAACGTGAGGGAGGAAAGGGCTGACACTGGTGGTTGTCGTTTGGCTTCCACACACAAATCATGGCACATAAATGTCCACACTTTCCTCAGTACACACCAATATGTGTATATAAAAGATACTGTGTGCGCACACATACATGCACACATACATACACACGTTAAAAAGAAAAGGGAAATCTGGATGTTTGGCGGTTGGAAAGATGGCCCAGTTGGTGAGACACTTGCAGAAGTGTGAAGACCTGGGTTTTGACCATCAGACTCTGCATAAAGCAAGGTAGCACAGGTCTGTGATCTCAGCTCTCCTGTGGCAAGACGGGAGGCAGAGACAGGCCAATGCCTGGAAGATAGCTTTGGTGGGTGAGGCAAAGGTGAAGAAAAAGAAAGAACCCTGTCTCAGACAAGATGGAAGGTAAGGACTGACACCTCTGGCCTCCATACATGTGTCATGGTATACAAATGCATGCACTCATGTGCAGAAACACACACATACATACTTACCCATGTATACACACAAACACACACATACCACAGAAAGATTAAAAAGGCAAAATTTGAATATTTTAAGGTATTATTTTTTTCTCACTGATTTGAGTGATTTGGCAAAGTTTTCTGCATTTTTTTTTTTTTTTTTTGGTATCCTGCTTTTTTGAGTTTCTAAGACCTGTGTTCTTTATGATGTCAGTCAGGTCTAGAAAGCACCCACCATTACCTTTTCAAGTGTTCTTTCGCTCTCTTTAGCATTCTCTTAGAAACTTCAATTAAATTTTTAATTAGCTGCTTGGATTTATCCCACAGCATATAGATGTTTTAAAATTCTGTCTCTCTGTGTGTTTTACTTTGTTCTATATCTGCTCAAATCAACCCATCTTATTTTTCTATCTCCTCTAATCTTCCATTGATCTTATTTCATGTATTCCCTCTGACATATTTTTATCCCTATAGTTCAATTTGAGCCTTTTCAACATACGCTGTGTCTGAACTTATTTTTTTTTTCAGCACTTGGAAAAATTATAGTAACCACTTTAATGTCCTTGTAAGACATTAACCCCAACAGTTCAGTCAGTTTTGTGTTGACTTTCCAGTGACACACTCTCTCTCTGTCAGAGTTGTATCGCATACTTAGCTATCTGGCAGTTACAGCTACTACAGTCTTTACTTTGTTGAGTGTTACATATTTTTATATTCTTACAAGCATTCTTAACCTTTGCTCTGAGATGCAATAAAAATACGGGAAGCAGTTGTTCCTTTCAAGCTCTTGGGATTTCTAGATAATGGTTATGGTGGTCTGAATAAAAATGGTCTCTATAGATCCCTAAGTTGCGGCAGTATTAGGAAGTGTGTCTTCGTTGGAGGAAGTGTGTCATCAAGGGGTGGGCTTTGAGGTTTCAGACTCTCAAGCCTAGGCTCAGCAGTGCACACCACTCTTTCTCTGCTGCCTGCAGAACAAGATGTAGAACTCTCAGCTTCTTCTCCAGCACTGTGATTGCCTGCAGCTACCATGCTTCTGCCGTATTGATACTGGGCTAACCCTCTGAACTGTAAACCAGCCCCAATTAAATGTTTTCCTTTGGTTATGGTGCCTCCTTTCACAGCAATAGAAACTGGAAATAAGACCGGGGCACACTAGAATTTGGGATGGGACTGGTAGTTTCTCTCAGAATCTGTATGAGTACCCTCCCCAATTCTCTGACTGTCATGAAGATTTCCGGCTGGTGGGAACAGGACCAAGTGCAATGGCATGAGATTCTATCATACAGTTCAAATATTGTTTAAAATGTATGAACTTTTTATTTCCAGAAATTTCTGTTTGATAGTTTGAGATTGTGAGTGATGGTGGGTAATTGAAGCTCTGAAACTTGAAGTTGCAGATGGGGCATGTGGGATATTATAGTTCCTTTATAAAAGTTTTTTCCTAAAGTGACTTCCTGATGGCAAGTATCTTAACAATATTTTTTGTTGTTGTTGTTGTTGAGAGAGCAGTTGAAGAGAAAAATTTTAAATTTAAGTTTCATTTAAAAAATTATAAGAATATTCTGATTTCTGTTTCTTGTCATTCTAGTTGTAATGAGT
The DNA here is from genome assembly GCA_028658305.1 of Pachyuromys duprasi. Classification (NCBI taxonomy): domain Eukaryota; kingdom Metazoa; phylum Chordata; class Mammalia; order Rodentia; family Muridae; genus Pachyuromys; species Pachyuromys duprasi. Next base: position 9,364,200 of record CM053752.1, read on the forward strand.
AGTTATATTTTTCAGGACTTGCACATTTACTATGAAGCTTCTAACTGATTGGCTTTAAAGTGTTCTATTTTTCTTTCACTTTATCTTTTTTATAGTTCTGTGTCATTAGTAGTATGAATCTCAATCCCCATGTTATTTGTGCCTTTAAAAAGAATGAGCCAAGTCTCATTGGCTTTTGCTACTTCCTTAATCTTTTCAGAACCAACATTTTGCTCTCTGGATATGAATGTCTGCTCCCACCAGTTTTTGTTCTTGTATTTATCATTAATTTTATTTTATTGTCTTTCTTTTAATCCGATGTGATCTTAAGTTTTTGTTGAAAGATAATCTCACAATGTTACTGAGGTGCACGATGGTGATTGTTACATGTGTGCATTGCAACTTGGCATATGTATGGTACATGCCAAACATTAATTATTTCTTTGTGAAGAGAAAAATTAAAAAGAATATTCTGGCTACCTTGAATCCTGTTCGATAGGGCCGCTGATTGTGTAACAGAACACCCCTGGGCTGGGACTTTGCACACATCTCAGTGTCTCCCTATAGCAAGTCTCACACCCCTTCCCTGGCTTCTTGTGACCATTCTTCTATGCACTACCATTTTGCATGAATGGAACCATGCAGCGCTTTTAAAGGGCTTTGAATATGTAAACCGAATGTTCTTTTCCACTCGTTCACAGTAGAGCACCTCGGTTGGCGGCATTTCACAGTTATTAGGAATAGTGCTGCATAATGTTTCAAAACTTACCCAGGGAGATTCAGACTCTGTTTTCAGATTTTTCTTTTCTAAGCATGAGCTTCAATTAGAGCCTTCTCTCTAAGCTCAGTTGTATCTCAATGTTTGCAAGTTGTTTCAAGCATTTACATAAGAATATGCTATAATTTTATTATTCTGTCTTTCATTCATGGGTTATTTAGAAGTTTATTGACTAATGATCATATATTGGGAATTTTTCTAGCATTAAAATGACTGATTTACAACTTAATCTCCACGTGGTCAAAGTGTGTGGCTTGTCACATTTACAAAAAAAAAAAAAAACTTTTTAGATAAGCTGTGTTTTTAAGGAATTTTTATTTTATTTTATTTTTTGAAATTATTTTTAAAGACAGTCTTTATCTATGCAGCCTTGACTCTATAGACCAGGCTGGCCTCAGAGTCAGAGATCCACCTGTCTCTGCCTACTGAGTGCTGGGATTAAAGGTGTGTGCCGCCACTCCCTGAGATATACCCTTAAATTATTATATACCTTTAAAATTATTTTATTCTTTTAAGTGAGTGAGTATATGTGTGTGCACAAATACATGCTCGGGAGTACAGGTGCCCATGGAAACCAGAAGGTGTCAGATCTAGGTCCCCTGGAACTGGAGTTTGAGGCAGTCCTGAGGTATCTTATCTGGGTGCTGGGAACCAAACTGTGACCCTCTGCAAGAGCAGTGTGTGCTCTTAGCTGCTGATCTCTCTCCAGTCCTATAAATGCATCTTATATATTGTTTAGATTTAAAAAAGACATTAGAATCTTATATGAATCTTCGTTAGCTAATTTATCTTTTGGATAGTTGTAACTGTCAGTGCCTCTTAGCTAAACTGTAACATCGTAAGTGTGTGTGCCATCCCGTTGACTAGCCTTACCTGCATTCCTCTTTCTCTTTCCTTGCTTTCCTTTAGTTGCATATTGTCCCTCTAGTTTGGAAGCTGCATATTTTCTGATGCTTTTAGCATGGTCCATTACAGCCCAGAAACTCTGATTATAGAAGTGCAGTGTCAAGTGGGGTGTGCAGCCTCACCTCAGACAATTCGAGCCACTCTGATGGGTCAGCTTAGGGCTCTTTAGTGACCTGATTGTAACTGAATTACCTCTACAAAGGTCTGCTTTCTAAATATGATCACGTTCTTTAGCACTGTGAATGTTAGTATTTCAGTACCTGGAGTTTGAGGTGGAGGAGAGAAACATTCATCCTATTACAGCGGCCCTCAGAGAAGTTGTGGGTGAAAAACCATTTGTACCTGTGTAAGAGCAATGCTGTCACAGCTAGTCAGCCCCCACTAAAAGCATGTAAGCATCATGTGATAGTAGGAAGGTACCAAAGACAGCCATTGTCATTTGTGTAGTTTTAGAATTTCGGGGCTGCGAGTTATAATCTCAAGTCAAACTCTCACAGTTTTCTGTGGATCTAACAGGGTTACCCCACTTAGCTTGATTTAAAGGGATTCTGAAGCAGCCCTGTGCCTCGATTACCTTTCCCCATCTCTTTATGCAGCAGACCTAGCAAGCAAACAAGATCTAGGTATGTGCACATGGCCATCTTTTTAGAACAGGTGTTGGTTGTTTGCATTTAATGAGCTTGGCACATTTCGTTTGGACTTAGGGAGGAAGAATACAGTTTACTCTCTTGACCCTTTCATACCACAAATTAGAGGTCAACTGAGATTTGTGAGCACAGGTTGAACATGCTTGGTGTGTGATTTCAGTTCATCTAATGGAAATCAAGAAGGCAGGGAGTATGTTCTGAGGTGAGGGAAAGCATTCCCTGAGCATTTCTAAAGGTGCCCTTTTTGGTCAGTGGATTGCTTGATCCATGGTTAAAGAAAGGATTTAACAGGCTGAACTTTATGAGGAATTAGCTTCTTATTGCTTTACGAAATAGGCACAATCTCATTTTATTAGCTCAGAACAAAGGGCCATGTCTTGAAAGGTGTGCTCAGATAGGGATGAATGAGCACAGTTTGGGGGGGTTGAATGCATTTGCTGCTACTTGGAAAAATGGTTCAGATGATTAGCCCGGCACCCAGGGATGCCATCCAGATGCTTGCTGTTTCTTTAGTTAAAAAGAAGCTCATTGTTCTTTCTGGGAAGGAACTTTACAAATTGAACAGCATCTGCAGCTCAAGGCAGTGTTCCTGCACTAAGGAAACCATGCCGGGAAGCTCCTTGGAATCGTCCGTGCTACTGGCTACACACAACAGCAGTGGCATGCTCTCCCTGAGCTCGATGGACGCTAGGTGCTTGCTCGAAGACTCCACATGCTTTATTCTATAAAAGCCTCCATATTGAAATATGCCACTGGCAAAATTTCTATCATGTTGGTGTACGGATCCAGTTTGCAAATAAAATTTTAAAAATTCATACTGTGGCCACAGTCATAAGCACATTGATGTCTTCTTATTGTGCAGATAGCTTGAAAGTCCACTTAAAAGTTGTTTGGAAAAGACAGCCAACGCTGGCAAGGTTGTGGAGAACAGGGAACCCTCATTTACTGTTGATGGGAATGCAAATGGGTACAGACACTATTAAAATCAGGGTGGAGGTCCCTAAAAAAACTACAAATAGATGTGTCATATAACTTAAGATATACTTCTGGGCATATACAGAATGTACTTTATTTCTTGAGCTGCTTTCTCATCCTTGCTCACTGCTACTGTATTCCCCATATTTCACAATGGAAACAGACTAGATATCTATCAACTCGCAAATGAATAATGAAAATGTGGTAACTATACGCTATGAAATTTTATTCAGCTGTAAAGAAAAGTGTAATTATGAAATTGAGTGAAGCAACTCAGCCCCGAAAGACAAACGTTACACGTTTGGTTTCTACTCATATGTGGTTCTTAGCATTCAAATATTAGACCTGTTCATTGCAGTGCAGTAGCTGTAGATAGACTCCAGGAAACTAGAAAGAGACCATTGTAAGGGTGGAGAAGAAAGGTCTTATTTAAGGGAGAGGATGGGGTTGTAGAACACAGATGATATGAAGGGGAAAGGGGGGGGGAATAGTGGAGAGGAAAGCTTAAAGAGGGGGGAGGGATGGGAAGGTAGGGCAGAGGAAAGATGGGAGGAGAGATAACTAACACTAAGGATGTTTGAAAAAGCTCTATGGGGAATGAATATACATATACATACTGTAGTGTATATATACATACTAGAGTTACCTTACATAAGGATAATGCCCCCCCCAGAAGTTGTAGGCTATCAAATAAAAAGCTTCATCCAAATGTGGGATACCTCCTGTACTGTTGTTGGTAAGGGGCATCCTGGGGACATCCCAAATAATACAGGCTATCGCCATTGTCTTGGTTGCCCACGAGAAGTTGATGGTAAGACTCTATTGCTGAAAATGACACATATTTCAGTCACAGAACATGGAGAATTTAAGTTGGGACTTTTCAGGGAGCTTCCTCTCTACCGTCTAGCTTCATAGGACTAGGAGGTGCTGTGCAGGCTTCTTGTGTGTAGAGGGAGCCATCAACAGTCTTACCCAGCTTTGAACTCTGTGAACTACGATAATGACTAGTGTGGCAAGATATACCCATGAATGCAGTATTGACGCAGATGTTGTAGGGTAAACCACTGCTGTCTGGTTTAACTTAAGGTAAAAATCCACTAATGTGGCCAATAGCCCATGGCAGGGAGGCTCATAGGCCCAATACCATCGCTTTGCTAAATAGATACAGTTACAAACTGCCATCTAAATTTGTCTAATTTATGTCTATAGATTAGTACAACTCTCAGACCTCATCAGAGAATTTTTTTGTGCAGAGGAAGGCAGTTAACATGGAAACTCCAGACTGGCCAAAGTACAGAGAATAAGTGTCTGTGTAATGCTTATCTACAAATTGTCCATCTATAACATATTTTCTCACCGAGACCCAGAGCCATCAAGGGAGAGAAGGCAGAAAGATTGTCAGAGTCAGAGACCAGAGAGGACTGGAGTGAAACAGAACCCTCTGACAGGACAGAATACCTGCATTCATGAACTCACAGCCGCTCAGTTGTAGCTGCTTGTGTGAGACTTGCTTGCAGAAGCTCAAGCCAGTAAACACTGTAGCAGGAATGGGGAGGGGCTCATGATCCGTCACCCTTAGCTAAGAAGCTAGTAGCACTTGACAACATTAGAGGATAGAAGAGTCACTGTTCTTTGAGGATTGAGCCTCTGGTAATTTACGTATTCTTTGGTGGATGGCCTCACACCCATGAATACATGAGCAGCCCAAATTGGACTCCATTTTTTATAAAAAGAGAAAAAATTGGAAAAGAGATAGAGGGTAGACCTAGGAGGAGTTAGGAGGAGAGGTGGAAATGGAATATGATCAACAGGTATTGCATGTATGTTTGAATTTTTCAAAGACTTAACAAATTACTATATATATATATATATATAATATATATTAGTATATATCTAAACCCTGTTCAGGTGTAGCAAGTCGTACCACAAAGGGGTTCACATGTATATTGGTATGGCTCAATCCTAAATCAAGTGTCCTTTTATATTCTTCTGAGCAAAATTAGCTCTTATTTATTGTTATTTGGTGGTGCTGGGGATTGAACGCAGGGCCCTGTGTATGCTTGGCAAGTGGTCTGTAGCCCAGGTCAACTTCAGAACTGTAACTGTTCTGCCTCAGTGTTCCCATGCCACTGAATGGCTAAGGTTACAGACCTACAGCACTGCACCAGATTCATCAAATTCTTACCCGCTAGCTAACATGCTCGTATTCCTTAGTTTAAAGTCAGGAAGGTAAGGGCATCTCTTAAGCAATAGTGTAAGACTTAAATTAGATCGTAATTTCCAAAATTAGAAAAATAAACAATGCAATTTTTGCAGCAAAATTACTTTTCTGTTCATTTTCTTAAATTTCTCTCTCTCCCTGTTACGTGACCGTGGGATTTTGTTTGCACTATTTAAAACTAACCCCCCTGTAGAGGTCTGAATGATAGAAGAATGTTCCCTATTGCAGCATTTGGTCTTCTGTTGTTGGCACTGTTTGGGAGGTTGTGGAACCTCTGAGAGGTGGCGTCTTACAGGAGGAAATCTATCACTGGGGGGCGGGCTTTGAGATTTTTATAGCCACGCCCACTCTGGTTCCCACTCTGCTTCTTTTTTTTTTAATTTTTTTAAATTTATTTTTATATCAATCACAGGTTAGGTACTTTGCATCCCAGGCGTAGCCCCCCTCCTTCCTTCCCTCCTACCCTCCCTCTCCCTTCCTCATCTCCCTCCTCCCCGCCCCCTCCAAGTCCACCAACA
>CM053752.1:9370723-9418869 GCA_028658305.1 Pachyuromys duprasi
CCCTTCTGGCTTTCATAGTTTCTGATGAGAAGTCTGGTGTGATTCTGATCGGTCTACCTTCCTATGTAACTTGACTCTTTTCCCTTGCTGCCTTTAATATTTTTTCTTTGTTTTGTAGGTTTAGTGTTTTGACTATGATGTGACGAGAGGTATTTCTTTTCTGGTCTAGTCTATTGTTGTTCTGTAGGCTTCTTGTATGTTTATCGGCAATTCTTTTTTTAAGTTGGGAAAATTTTCTTCTATGATTTTCTTAAAAATATTTTCTGATCCTTGGAGCCTGTTGTCTTCTTTTTCATCTATTCCAATTATTTTTAGGTTTAGTCTTTTCATGGCATCCTTGATTTCTTGGATGTTTTGTATTTTGGATTTTTCCGATTTTATTTTTTCCTTGAGTGAGGAATCCATTTCAGCCAGCGTATCTTCAGCTCCCGAGATTCTCTGTTCCATCTCTTGTATTCTATTGGTGATGCTTACCTTTGTGGTTCCTGATCTTTTCTCTAAGTTCTCCAGTTCCAGGTTCTTCGCCGTTTGTGTCTTCTTTATAGATTCTAATTCTGTTTTCATGCTTTGTATCGTTTCCTTCATCTGATTGACTGTGTCTCCTATTTTTTTGGTTTTTTCCTCTCTGTATATTTTTAATTGTTCCTGTATGTGGGCAGTTAAATTCTTCTGAATTTCTTTGAGGGCCTTGTTCATTTCCTCTTTTTGTCCCTCTGTTTGTTCCTCTAATATCTGCATAATCATAGCTTTAACATAATTTTCCTGTGTCTCCGCTGAATTAAAATCTCCATTGCTTTTCGGTGTTTCTGGTGGGGCCATGGTTTCCTGATTTTTGTTGGGTGAGTTCTTATATCGACTTCTGGGCATTTGATTATATATAATCAAGGAGCTGTTTGTGCTTTAAGGCTGAACTTCAGACTGGAACTGTCAATCCCTTGTGTCAGGAGTATTCTTTAAGAAGATTAGGGAGTTCTAGTGGTTTGATAATATGTGTTGTTGCCTCAGTTGTACTCTGTTGTGGGATCTGTGTGCCTGGCTTCGTGCTCTGTGCTAGAAATTGTGAGCACTGCAGGCTGGTCACCCCTCTGGTCTAGAGGCTTGGCTCCTCACTCTGTGCCAGAGGCTGAGTGTCCCGGTTTGAGAAGTCAGCTGGGGGCGCCACTCTGGTCTGGAGGCTCCACCCTCAGACCTGGGCTTGCTGCTAAGGGCTCTCCTCTGGACTGGAGACTTGGCGCTTCCTTCTGGGATAGGGGCTGTGCACCATGGTCTGAGATGGTATTTGGGGACACCTCAGTCTGGACTTGATGCTGTGTGTCCCAGTCCGGGTTGGTGGCTAGTGCCTCCATGGGGAGTGTGTCCACCTGATGCAGCCCTGTCTGGGGAATGGAATCTGGGGCCTTCTCAGACTGGCCCGTGGACACACGGTCTGGAGTGGTTGCAGGCATTGCTGAGCAGTGTGCATCTGCTGGATGCAGGCCGGTCGAAGTGATACCCAGAGCCTTCTCAGTCTGGCCTGTGGACACACACACGGACTGAAGTGGTTGCCGGTGGAGCCGAGCAGTGTGGGACAGCTGGATGTAGGCCGGTCGAAATGGTACCAGGGCCTTCTCCGTGTGGCCCAGAGACTGTATGACCTAGTCTGGCATGGCGGCTGTTGGCACCCAGGGCGGCTGCATGTTCAGATCAGGGCTGTGCACCGCCAGTCACCTGGAGTTTTTTTCCAGTGAATAACTGGGTGTCCCTAGGATTTTCCCACTTGTTTTCCTCACTGTAGGAGTTCTGCTCACCTGGCAATCACAAATGCTGGTGTTTTAGGTCCCAGAGTTCAGTCTCCTGGTAGCTGCGTTGTTACTGCTGTCCTACTCCTCAGACACCGTGTTCTCTCTTGGCAGCCATCTTGGATCTTGAGATTCCATCTTATACCTGTCAGAATGGCTAAGATCAATAACACAAGTGACAGCTCATGCTGGCAAGGATGTGGAGCAAGGGGAACCCTCCTCCATTGCTGATGGAGTGCAAGTTAGTACAGCTGCTGTGGAAAGCAACATGATAGTTCTCTAGAAAGTTGGGAATCAGTCTACCTCAGGATCCAGCTATGATACTAGAATGTTCCATTCTATCATGAGGACACTTGCTCAACCATGTTCATTGTGGCTTTTATTCTTAATAGCCAGAAACTGGACACAGATGTCTCTCAACAAGAGAATGAATAAAGAAAACATGGTATGTTTGCACAATGGAGTATTACTCAGCTGTTAAAAAATTATACCATGAAATTTGCAGGCAATTGGATGGAACTAGAAAAAAAATCATCCCAAGTAAGGTAACCCAAACACAGAAAGAGAAATATGCTATGTGTTTGCTTGTAAGTGAATATTAGTTGTTAAGTAAATCATAACTAAGCTATAACCTGTAGACCAAGAGAGGGTTATGTACACAGGGAGGTTAAGGGGTTACACATGGGTCTCCTTGGCAGGAGGAAATAGAATCGATTTTATGGGCAGACTAGGAGCAGGCAGAGATGGAAGCAGAAGGATCAGCTAGAGAGGAAGAGGAGAGATAGAGCAGAGGGAGAGAGTGTGGAGATAGACAGCTGGAATTGAGGGCATTCAAGGGATGATGTGTAAACCTAGCACATTGGAAACTTTCTAAAATAAATGCAAGTTATCCTAATAATGGTGGATATGGATCCTCAACTGACCCTTTCTTGTCACCAAACAAGGCTTCTAGTAGCGGAACTGGGTTGCATTTAATTAGATTTGTTGGCCAAGGATGTCCACATGGATATCCCCCAAACAACTCTGTTGCTAAAACAGTGGGCTGCTCTTCATAAATTGACAACAGGGTCTCATTGCCAAGGACAACACTGACACAACTCACGGAACATGGAGAAGTCAAGCTGATGCCTACCATAAGCCTTCACCCCCAACTTCTAGTGTCTTTCGAGTGGGAAGGTACTCTGCAGGCTATCAAAAGATAAACATAAACACCAACCCAGCCTGAAAAATATGCTAGGGCTATGGTGGCTTAGAATTTGTTGAAACATTTTCTTAATCAGTAAACCCTCCTTTGCTGTAGATTGACTTGTCTTGAGATTCGTCTCTGTGGTAAAGTCAAGAATTGCAGCTCCCCTCTAATTCTTAGTTTTTTCTCAGTCACTGCTAAGAGTGATTCTCTTGCAATCCTATGCCATGGGATGCTTAGAAAGAATAAGTATCCTTCATATTGCTCAGATAATGGAGGGGAGTTACCCTTCTTGCCTGTTTTGGCTGGGAAAAGTTCAAGCTAGGTTTTTCATTCAGAGCTGGGAGAACAGAAACAGTTTTCTAATCAGCACGCTGTTCTTCCTCTAGACTTGTATTTCTGGAAGAAATAATACCCTACACTCTTAAGTGTTAAGTATAAATCATGCCTTGAATTATACCATACTCAAACCCTTGAATTAGTTTTTGGTACTTAAAACTTCAAAGAAAACTCTATTAAAAACGGAATCACTTTTCTCATGATATACTTCCCAAGAATAATGATATTTTGACAATTTGGAACTTCCCTCCTGATTCTTGTCTCCCCCTATGTCCCTCTTATGATTCCTCTCAGGAACCAGCAAGGTAGCTGTCCCTGTGGAGTGCTGTCCACAGGGCCAGAACTGTACAGCCTAGTGAGGAGTGTGCAAAATGATTTAGACATTTGTTTGGGCTTTTAATCTTCTCTCATCTACACGCACCACCAAAATAAAACCCAGTGAAGTATGAGCCCTATAAATCTGCTCATTCTCTCTCTCCTCCAGAATATTTCAGGAAGCACTTGACACTTGTAATCAGGACTGGGCTCAGATGCTGCCTCCTTCTGAGCTAGCCATCCTGCCCCCACTTCCTTTTCCAATTTCTATGGCATGAAAGTGGGAGGGGCCAGAGGGCATGGACTGTCACAAGGATGCGAAGTCTCTTTATGTGAGATGAATCCACACCCATCTTCTCCCTAGAGTTTGCAAATCTGAGTTAGGAGAGGACAAGTTGAGAAGACAGTTAGGAAACCTTGTAAATGAGGTAGAGTTGGGGAGGTTGCTTAAACTCTCAGGGATACAGCAAAAGCCATGTGTGTGAGGGTAGTGGCATAGTACAGATGTTTGAGGCTATGTTTGCAAGACCTTTGGAAATTATTTAGAAACAGGTAGGGCTTTTAAGTAATTAGGAAAGTATTCAGTTTAAAGAAATACTATTTGGGAACTTAAGAGGAAAACCAGACCATCCTGATGGATAACTGTTTGGGATACTGCTAGGCTTGTGACGTGTGATAGTCAAAACAGTGTTCAGAGCTGGAGAGAGTGTTCAGTTGGTAAAGTGCCTGAAGTCTTGAATTCAACTTCCAGGATTTACATTAAAAACCAGAGGCATAGTTGTCATTTCTGTGCTGGGGGACCCCCGGCCAGGCTGTCTGGTCTCTAAGGTGAGTTCCCAACAAGAGAGAGACCCTACTCTCACAGTGGCTGGCTCCTAAGAATGACATCCCGTCGTCCTCCATCTCCACACACATGGATACACGTGTATGTATTTTCTACTCACACATGTGTCCCCACCCACAAAGGTGCACTCCCGAGGAGTCCAATTTAGAGGAGGCAAATAGGCGAGCAGCAGCCGAAGAGTGAAAAGAAGCTATCTGCCATCATTGCCATCCATTGCTGCAGCTTCTGAATCCTCACTATGCTCCACGCTGTTACTTCTGAAGACTGCTATTTGCATTTTATGCATGGGAAAATGGTCTTGACAGTGGTTTGAATAATAAACCAAGCCAATACCAATTTTTACTATGGATTAACATAATTCCAGTTCATCCATACGAATCGCCCCGACCTCTAACATGGAACCAAATACCTACGATGTGGTGTTAACAGTAAACCATTTTGAAAGTAAATCTAAATAGGCATTATTAGGCAAACCTTGCCAAGAAAAAAGGCAGTCACAAAAGTAAGGGTTCTGGGACTTCCACTTGACCATCAGTACACTTTTCAAGGGTGAGTGATGCTTCAAGGAGCTTTCTGAGATCCAGTTAGAGGGACTTGCTCTCTCTGCTTTCAAGTTTTCATCTGTACCTTCAGACTTTGAAGGTGACCCTGACTTCAAAGGGCAATGGGAATTGGATCTGGTGAGAAGGCGGGGGTGGAAAATATATGGGCCTTCAGGAAAAGGTCAAATCCGCACTGTACAGGAGCTCAACTTGTATTTTGATTAAGTTCTTTTCAGTGGGACTTACTAGCTAATTACTTCCTCAGCTGTGTGGCTCAGCATTGCGTACTGATATAGAATGCCTACTGACAGCATTGATGCCTCTAGCTTCGTATGCTTCTACATAAAGTTATTAATATTAATAATAATTAACTGTAAATGGTAAGCAGGGTGGGTCAGAGGCCTTTTCCTTCTTTTAGAGACTTCTTTATGTACTTAGTTATTCGAGACTTATAGGTGATGTCACAGACACAAGTGACATTTGAAGCTCAATGGCTGATCTTGAAGTGAAGTTTGAATAATTTACTCAACCAGAACACTGCCTTTCACTCATATCAGATAACAAGCTTTAAATAGCATCTGCTACGTCAAGGAAAACTTTGTGTCTGTAGTCATGCCGAGGCTCTTGGCCTCACTCCTAAGACCCTCTCCCATTAATCACCGGGGCTCACTGCTATCACTGGTAATTAGTCTTTTAAGTTGCATCCAGATGGAAAGTATAAATTACTCGAAGTGTCCTGCCAGGCACAAGTGTAGATGATTCATGAGCCCATGGCATTTCCCTGTACCCTACCCCTGATAAGCAGATCTGAAGAGCATGTGGTTCACAAGACTGAACTTCGCAGGAGATTGTAATGGCCACGGACTCTGACTTTCGGGTTGGCAAATACAGTCTGCCCGAAGTCTTTAACAAGTTGTAGGCCTATTTTAACCCTGTCACTGCCCCCACCTTTGTGGGGGTCCTAGTGTATCCTCCTCTATCACAGTAGCACATCACTCCACTCTTCTGTCTTCCTTCAGTGAACAGTGTTGACAGCAGTCTTTCTGCGTGAACAGTGTTAGGTGTGTGGGAGGGGGCAGAGAAGGATGAGGAGGAGGGTGGAGGAAGGTGGGTGAACTGAGTCTCTTTCAATGGGGACTCAACTTTGAATCCTTGTATCCTCTAACTGTCTTCCCATTCTTAGAAAGCCAGCCCTGGGTTCACACTCACTCTCTGTGCCTTCCTCTTCCCTACTCACTTGTCCCAGAAGCCCTTGTTGCTGCCTGTATCTTCTCACATCTGTAATCAATCAGCTCACTATTTCTGGAAGAGGCAAGGTGAAATATGGATAGTGTTATACAGTTACAATTGCTACACATATAAATGAGGAAGAAATCCCACCTGTGCTAGCTTCAGCAGTAATGGAGAAGCATTCATTGACTTACATTTGTATAAGTGGACAGGTAGAGAGAGAAGAACTTTAGGCCTGGCTTGGACCTAAACACCGGAGTCTGTCATCAAGGCTCATCTTTTCTTTCTGGGTTGATGAGGAGATGAGACACGGCACTCTTAACCAGGCTTACAGCATCTGATGCTTTTCCTGACAGTTAGAGAGAAGGAGAGGACATTTGTCATGTTAATGAGAGTGGAATTTTCAGCCTGGCGGGGTAAGGTCTATGTTCAGGTGAAGGATTGTCATCCAGGTCTCCTAGCTAAGAGGACATTTCTGTCAATACTGAAACCCAGAGGTGGTCTCAGAACTGCTCCACACCTCCTACTCACAGTGGGTTGAAGCTAGGTATCCCCACGCTTAGTAACAGATCATTTTTTTAAGATTTAATTATTTATTATATATACAGTGTTCTGCCTGTGTGTACACCTGTATGCCAGAAGAGGGCACTATATCTCATTATAAATGGTTGTGAGCCACATGCGGTTGCTGGGAATTGAACTCAGGACCTCTGGAAGAGCAGACAGTGCTCTTAACCTCTGAGCCATCTCTCCAGATCCAGTAACAGACATTTTTAAATTTTAATTTCTTTATTAATTTATTTTACATCCAGATCACAGCTTCCCCCTCTCCTCTCCTCCTGGTCCCTCCCTCTCACTTCATCTCCCTGCCACCCTCTCATGCTGCCTTTCTCCTCAGAACAGGCTCGGAAAAAGGGAGGCCTCCTTTTTCTGATATGCCGACCCTCCTTGGCATATCAAGTTGCCATAGGACTAGACCTATCTTTCCCTATTGAGTTTAGCCAAGTCAGTCCAGTAAATGGGAAGGGATCCAAGGGCAGGCAACAGAGTCAGAGACAGTCCTTGGTCCTGCTGTTAGGAGTCCCACATGAAGACTATGCTCCACAACTGTTGCATATGTGCTGAGGGCCTAGTTCTGTCTCATGTATGCTCTCTGTTTGGTGGCTCAGTCTCTGTGGGCCACAATGTGCCCAGGTTAGTTGGTTCTGTGTATTTTTTGCAGTGTCTCTGACCTCTCTAGATCCCTCAGTTCTTCATCCCCCTCTTCCATGGAATTCCTCAAGCTCTGCCCAATTTTGCCTGTGGGTCTCTGTATCTGTTTCCATCAGTTGCTAGATGAAGCCTCTCAGAAGACAGTTATGCTAAGCTCTTGTCTGGAAGTGAAACACGTGTTATTAAATGGTGTCAGGGGTGGGCTGTCCCTCATGGCATTGGCTTTCATGCTGGGCCATTCACTGGTTGATCATTCCCTCAATTTCTGCTCCGTCGTTATTCCTTCATATCTTGTTGGCAGGACAAATTGTGGGCCTAAGGTTTTGTGGCGGGTTGGTGTCCCAGGCCCTCCATTGGAAGTCTTACCTGTTACATTCTCTCCTACCATTCCCCCCTACTTGATAGTTCCTGCCCCTCCCCCCCCCCAGTTTCTCCCTTCATCCACACCCTCCACCAATGTTCATTCTATTTCTCCTTCTCAGTGAGATTCCAGCCACAAAGTTGTTGGAATAGTTTTTCATCCTCAAAGATGTGTGTATGTATATGTATACAAAACTGATCTGGAACTTTGCTCTATCCAAAGTGTGTGTGTATGTGTGTGTATGTATAAAGTAAGAGAAGCTTGTAGAAGAAGCTTGTTGGAACCTACTTGCTGGAGTCTGTCTTACTTCATCATCAAGTGCAAGTGTGTATGCGTGTGGTCTTTTCATCTCCTTTTCTTTTCTATTTAGATGGGTGTTGTTTTTCTAATTTCCTTCTGAGCTCATTTATCATTTGTATATAGGAGTGTTACTGATTTATTTTTATTTTTATTTTGTTTTAGTTAATTTTGTTTCCAGCCACTTTGCTGAAGGTGTTTATCAGCTATAGGAATTCCCCGGGAGAACTTTTGGGATCATTTGTATATACTTTCATATCATCTGTGACTATTGATACTTTGTTTTCTTTCGCTATGATCTCCTTCAGTTGTCTTACTGCTTTAGCTAGAATTTCAAGCAGTATGTTGAATAGATATGGAGAAAGTAGACAGCCTTTTCTTGTCCCTGATTTTAGTGGAATTGCTTTAAGTTTCTCTCTATTTAATTTGATATTGGCTCTTGGTTTGCTATATATTGCCTTTATTGTGTTTAGGTATGTGCCTTATATCCCTGATTCATCCAAGATTTTTATCATAAAAGAATGCTGGATTTTGTCAAAGGCCTTTCAGCATCTAATAAGATGATCATGTGTTGTTTTTTTTTTCTTTCAGCTTGTTTATATGGTGGACTAAATTAATGGATTTTCATATGTTGGGAGGCTTTAATGACTGCTTCTATTTCCTAAGGGTTTATAGGTCTTAAATTGTTTACTTGATTTTAATTTAACTTTGGTAAGTGTTATCTTTCAAGATAATGGTCCATTTCATTTAGATTTTCCAATTTTGTGGAGTACAGGTTTTTGAAGTAAGACCTAATGATTCTTTGGATTTCCTCAGCGTCTGTTGTTATGTCCCCATCTTCATTTCTGATTTTGTTGATTTGGATAATCTCCCTCTGCCTTTTAGTTAGTTTGGCTAAGGCCTTGCCTATCTTATTGATTTTCTCAAAGAACTAGTTGTTGATTTTGTTGATTCTTTGACTTGTTCTCTTTGTTTCTAATTTATTGATTTTAGCCCTGAGTTTGATTATTTCCTGCTATCTACTCCTCTTGGGTGTGTTTGCTTCTGTTTTTGTTTTTTGTTTTCTAAAGCTTTCAGGTGTGCTAAGTATGAGATTTCTCCAATTTCTCTAGTGCCATGAACTTTTTTAGTGGTATGAACTTTTCTCTTAGTACTGCTTTCATTCTGTCTCATAAGTTTGGGTATGTTGTGCTATCATTTTCATTGAGTTTTAGAAAATTTTTAATTTTTCTTTATTTCTTCCCTGACCCAGTGGTCATTGAGTAGAGAGCTCTTCAGTTTCCATGACTTTTTATGCTTTTTATTGTTTCTTCTGTTGTCCTAGTCCAGCTTTAAGCCATGGGGGGGCTGATAAGGTAGAGAGGGTTATTTTAATTTTTTTTTTATTTTTGTATCTTTTGATACTTGCTTTGTGACTAAGTATATGGTCAGTTTTGAAGAAGGATCTGTGAGGTGCTGAGAAGAAACATATTCTTTTGTGTTTGGGTGAAATGTTCTGTAGATATCTGTTGGGTCCATTTGATTCATAATATCAGTTAGTTTCATTAGCTCTGTTTAGTTTTTGTCTGGATGGCCTGTCCATTGGTGAGAAAGAGGGTATTAAAGTCTTCCACTATTAATGTATGTGGGGTTCAATGTGTGATTTAAGCTTTAGTAATATTTCTTTTACAAATGTGGGTGTGCTTGTATTTGGAGCATAGTTGTTCAGAATTGAGATGTCCTTTTGGTGGAGTTTTCTTCTGATGAGTATGAAGTGTCCTTCCCCATTGCTTTTGATTAATTTTGGTTGAAAGTCTATTTTATTAGTTATTAGAATGGCTACCCTAGCTTGCTTCTTGGGTCTGTTTGCTTAGAAAAAATTTTTTTAGCCCTTTCCTTTGAGGTAATGTCTATCTTTGATTCTGAGGTATGTTTCTTATATGCAGCAGAATGATGGATCCTGTTTTCACATTCATCCTGTTAGCCTGTGTCTTTTTATTGGGAAATTGAGTACACTGATGTTGAGAGACATTAAAGACCAATGATTGTTAATTCCTGTTATTTTGGTAGTGGTGGTAGTATGTGTGTGTGTGTCACTTTTTGTTTTTATTTTTTGGATTTTCTAGTGTGGAATTATTTATTTCCTATGGTATTTTTGGATATAGTTAATTTCCTTGTATTGGTGTTTTCCTTCTAGTTTCTTTTGTAGGGGTGGATTTGTGGATAGATATTGTTTAAATTTGTTTTTGCTATGGAAAATCTTGTTTTCTTCCTCTACAGTGATTGAAAATTTTGCTGGGTAAGGTAGTCTGGGCTGGCTTTTGTGGTCTCTTTGAGAATTCAAAACATCTGCCAAGGCCCTTCTTGCTTTTAGAGTTTTTGCTGAGAAGTCAGTTTTAATTCAGATAGGTCTGCCTTTATATGTTACTTGGCCTTTTTCTCTTGTAGCTTTTAATTTTCTCTCTGTGTTCTGCACATTTAGTGTTTTAATTATTATGTAGTGGGAGGATATTTTTTTCTGGTTGAATCTACTTGGTGTTTTCTGAGCTTCTTGTATGTTTTAAGCATCTCTTATTTTTAAGCTGGGGAAATTTTCTTCTATGATTTTATCGAAATATTTTCCCAGCCTTTGAGCTGGAATCTCTCATTGATAAATGAATTTAAGAAAGGATTCAGAAGAAAATCAAGGACATTTTATCAGAGTTTTAAAGAAAAACCCCGGGGCAAGTAAGCTATAATCTCAGCAGCTGCCAAGAGGAGGAAGATGGAAAAGAGGAAGAGAAAAAGCCATGTCTTTTTGAGTTAGGCATGTAGGTTCAGCAAGCAGCCACATGAAAAAGGAGGCAGAGAGAGAGTGTGTGCAAAAAAAGCCCAAAGTGCCAGAGAACGCATAGGTGAGCTCTGGCCATAATAGAGACAGAAAGGAAGAAAAAGGAAAACTCAGAACTCAGAGAGGTAAGCAGACCTAATAGACCTTCATGCTGCATGATCCTTACAGGAATTCCAGGAGTGGCTGCTTTCAAAGTCTGGGGCTGCAACCTCAGAGAATGCCCTGGAGAGCCTCCCCATAAACTTCTTTGTCTATGTATAAAGTGGCACACTGTTCCAGAGATGTCCAGCATTGTGGGAAGCTATCCTTTGAAGCTTTTCTACTTAGACATAAGCTTGGGACCTGCTGGTCCACCACCATTGTTGAAGTAAAGAGAGGTGCTCGCATGTCTTAAGGATATTCCAGGAGCACTTTTCGGTCTGCAGTCGGCAAAGCAGCATTGCCTGGGCAAGAGGAGACCATGTTCATAGAGTGAGGGAATCCTGTGAATGTGTGTGGGCAGCTAGCATGCTCTCTACACAACTAGCTCACCCAGCCCACTTCAGGCTCCCAGCAGCTTAAGGTCCAGAGTCTCTACCTTTGACACAAGCACCTGTCTCAGGACCACCGTCAGACTCATACCAGTGCTTTCTTCACTCACGCTGGAATCTGAGCCTTGCTCTGAACAGGACCCGCTGCCACTGCCATTTGCTGCAGGCTCTTTTCCTGGGCACAATTGTTGCCTGTGCCTCCCAGCCTGCTCAGCGGTACCTGTCTTGAAGTATCAACGTTGAAATGCACAGAGTGGACTCAGAGATTTCTGCCGGATTTGCTTCACTTCCTCCTCTTCACCAACCATCACTCGCCAGCCACCATAATTAGTTAATTGATTGATTAATTAATATGCAATCTGCTAAGTACTATGGTTAGAAATAGATTTTCTGTAGAGTTAATGAAGCTTAAGCTTGAGAACTTTGACTCTCTGGACTTGTTCCAAAGCCCTAGCTGAGTGTTCACAAGATTCTCTGTTTTTGTAAACTATGTGAAAGTTAGCTGTGATCCACACTCGGGTAGAGTGAACTCTTTTCTACTCTGACTTCCTGTCCGATAGTGTTACAAGGCAGACACTCTGGGATGAAAAAGAAGGGAGGCTGAGAATGCATTATGTTTGGGCTGAAGGAACAGGTACGTGGCTCTTCAAAGTCATTTCCAGGAGTGTTTAAGATTGCTACCCATCTTGGGTTACAGTGGGTTTGCGTCGTGCTGTGTTGGGCCCGTGTGAGCTTCCCTGCCACTGTGGTGTGAAGGTGCATGGGTAGTGTGTGAGGTGATGTGAGTAAGCTCCACGGTTCTCACACAAAAACAATGTGGGCAGAGATGAGAATAATTTGAAATGTACAGAGCAGAACTAAATTTGCAAAAAAAAAAAAATGCCGCGTCCAATATGTAAAACTGTAAACGGAGACTTTGTTTCTCATTGTTGTCTATTTTAATGAATATCTTTTATAATAACTGTAAGTATTATGTGTTGTTTTTGATGGGAATCATACAAAATAGAATTTAGCAGGGGTTCCGTGTAGACATATAGAGTTTGCCTATAGATAATGTAGACATTTTGTTGTTGTTGTTTATGTGTGTGTATGTGTAGGCGGCTCATGCCATAGCATGTGTGTAGAGGTCAAAGGGTAGTGTTTGGGACTATAATCTTTCTTTTTGCCCTGGGATCTAGGGATTGAATTCAGATTGTCCTGCCTGGCAAGTGTTTTTGCCCACTGATCCATCTTGTTGGCCCTAGAATGTTTTATGAAGCTTCATTCTCATTTTTAAGACTGCGCTTGTGCATGTGTGTGTGTGTGTGTGTGTGTGTGTGTGTGTGCACATGCCGTGGCATGTGGATATTAAAGAACAGCCTGCTGGGGTCAGTTCTCTCCTATTACGTGAGTCCTGGGGACCAAACTCAGGTTGCTAGGTTTGGCAGCAAATACCTTTGCCTTCTGGGCCCATCTCACCAGCCCCAACTCTCAGTAATAGAAATTAGTTTTGCTCTATTGTGGCATGACTGAGTTAGGGAGGGTTTTCTTCTGTCGATAGAAAATAACCACTGTTCTGTGAAAAGATGCCTCAGAGTGTGCAACCAACAAGTGGGAAAAAAAAAAAAGGAGGACAGAATCTGGAAGGACCAGGCGGTTAATTTACTAAGTGTAATGCTATTTATTTATTTTTTTTTTCTGGTTTTCTGATAGATGTTAATTTGTAGCTCAAGTTTTTTTTTTCTTCTATTTTAAGTAATGTCACTTTTACCTTCTAAATTAATTTTTGAAATGAGGGATACATAAACAATGTTAGCATCCAGACCCTACCCTACCTTGGAAACTGCACGTGGAGTTTATTGTTGTGCATGGGGAGTTGGGTGCTCAAAGAAAGGTCCTGGTGAGGAGGTTGCTGAGAGGGGAAGCACTGGAACTTCCGGCCTTCCCCAGACAGAGCCGCATGTTGTAGTGGTGGCTTGCCCAAGTCTGGGGTTTCTTTTCAGTCTCAGTCTTATCAGGGCTTACCACTTCCCTGATATTTTTTGCTGGGGATAGGTGTCTTCATATTAAAACTCACTTGGTAGAGAGGAAGTTGGGTGTGCAGTCAGCAGTGTCCCGTGCACTGAATTCCTGAGCTGAGAAGCAGAGGGAAGCTGGAACCTAAGGTTGTTTGTGGCTCCTGGCTCAGTGAGGCCGAGGGGGCATCTCTGTGCTTCTGCAGGGGGCTCAGCTTTTGGGAGCAGGAGGCTTCTCTTTGAAATGTGCAACAGTGGGTGATATCCAGGAGGTTTTCCTGGGTAGATTAGCTTCAGAGGAGAGTAAGTGAGAACCAGAGCCCAAAGAAAGACTAGGAGACCACCCTGTGATGGCTGGGATATTGATGTTAATTTCAGTTGTTAATTCAGTAATTGTTTATTGTGTAACTGCCATGTGCTGATCATATTCTAAGACCATAGAAGAACATAAAGCATTATTTTAAAAAAAAGCTTACAACAAAATAACAAAAGTTAGCTTTTATGGAAGAGATGGTTTTTGGTATGTTTGTTTTGTTTTTGGAAGTGACAAGAACAAAGGGACCCTTGTGGGAAAGGGGAATGGACTGAAACAGTGCCCACAGGAATACAGGTTCCCTGGCAGTGAACTTGAAGTTCCCAAGAGTCTCAGTGAAGCTCAGTGCAGACCTTTGCATTGCAATCTGGTGTGCAACTGGCTTGCTTTCATTTAACGATGGCGTTCACCCTGTGGAGCCAGAGAGAAACTGAAGGTGCGTGAGCACACTGTGCAATGTGAGCTCTGTGGTTAATTGGAGAGAAGCTCTTAAGGTTTTCAAAGGAGAGAACAGCAGAGTCAAGCTGGTGCATTGATCGAGGTCACTAACTTCTTTGTGGGCTCGAAGTATGGATGCAAGAAGGCTGGGTAGGGAGGTCTGAGGCAGAACTGGAAACGTCACAAGTGAAGAGAAGGTCAGTGCTGGCCACAACCTAGGAAGTAAAATTCACAGAGCTTGGAACCTGCACAGACAGCACTGTAGGGATGGAGGATGCAGTAGGCACTGCCTAGCCAGGTCACCAGAGAAGCAGGATGCAGGGATGGAGGAAGGCTCCAGCCACAGAAGCATTTACAGTGCTTGAGTGGAATTTCAGGTGACAGGAATAGCTGATGGTCTTTGGGTCATTTGATTTCTATGTCTGTTGGTGAAGTTCTGCAGGCTAGAAGTCTTTGCAGTTCCTAGATAGAGGTGTTTCTTGGACACAGGACATGTGTCAGCTTGCTGCAGAGGAGTGGGTAGACCGAGGCGGGCAGTGGCCCACGGATGGACCCCAGTCACCATGCATCCATCCGGACACGGACAGAGAAGCAGGACCTTTATTAACGAAAACCCAAGGAGGCCAGAGGAGCGAACCAAGCAAACTGCTTCATTGGTCTCCTGGAGAGAGTCCACTTTATTAATATAAGAAATATTTATTAAACACCCTTGGCTGCGTTGCCGCTTTCCCACTAATCACCCGATGACTGGAGTTAGACGCCCAGATGGTTGTACTGTCGAAACACATACAGTTAACTCCACCACGGAGAGAAATGGCTGAGAGTAAGGTCTCCTGGCTCCCAGCCAGAAGGCACAAGACATTGCTCGTGCAGTGGGCAAGGCTGTGTTGGAGACCGCCAGATGGGGACCCGGCAGAGGCATGCGGCAAGCAGGTGGCTTGGGGACCTGAGCCGAGGCCTGCTGCGTGGCTTCTATCCAGAGCCACCCATGTGTCCCCACTGCTTGGCTGGCGAGCGCAACTTCCCTTAGAAGCCTCAGAATCCTTCCTTAAGCCCCCAGGCTGCGCCCTACACGTTCTCCTCCAAAGCAGCCGGAACACTCTGTTCTGATGCCACCTAGCCAGGGAGGAGGCAGCAGACCAGCACTGCACCAGCTGTGGGGTGGAGGGTGGGGGTGGGAAGGAAGAAGGAGTGTCCTACTTCCTGAAAATCCTCACTGTTGCAGGCAGAATTTAACCGGGGCTAGATGAGAGGATGTCACAGCTCAGGCCATAATATGTTGTCCCCGGGGACCTGTGGTTGAAAACACCGCCACACAGGAAATAAAAGAGCTAAGAAAAAACGACGATGGCCTAAGCTTTCTGGGAGAGTTTCAAAGGACAGTGTATCACAGGAAAGGGATGAGCACTTCTGTTCTGGAGACACTCCCAAAACAGACTCGGGTTTGTCTCTGCTTTTGTTTTTGGGCTGCTTAGAGCACAGGAGCAACCCTGACTACAGGGGTATTCACCCACATTGGCCCCCACCTCGTCCTTCTTGCTTTTTCTGGACTCTTAAGTGCTTTGTAAGGCCACGTGTCAAACACTTCCAAACACTTGTGATACAAGCCTATCTGGCATCTCTTTTTGCTGGAGGAGAAACAGACCCCTAGCGAGGGGATTTCGCTGTCAAAGCTGCCCAGTGCGAAGCTGGGAGGCCAGCAAGAGTGTACGGTGTGGCCCGGTAGCCTCCCTGAGTGGGTCTCCATCATTAAAGATCTCTCGTCAGCTATGATGCTGTGGGTGAGGTGGAGGAGAAGGTGTCCCACAGACCGCAGAAGCAGGCCAAGTCACTAGGGCGGAGTGGCATGCAGGCAGAATCAGGAGATAAGGGCTGAGTGGGAACTATGTCTACTCCTTAGGATTTTTGGCATGGATTGCGGCCCGGATCAGAACGTAAAGCAAGCACGCACATTCACAGCCGCGGTCTGAGTGGGGCTAGTCCCCTCCAGGGAATAGTTGTGTTGACAGCTGCCGTCTTGCTGCTAGTTGGAGGCATTACCTGCCTCCACTGTTCCTGGCATCTTCAGGGGTAATAACCTGGGCAGATTCCTCTGTGCTAATTAATCACTGAGTTATTTTGTCTTGCTTTTTGTTTTGCTTTGTCAGCAAAGGTCCTCAGCCTTCCTCAGGTTGTGGTGAGCCCCCAACTATAAAAAATATTTTTGTTGCTACTCTATAACTGTACTTGTTCTACTGTTATGAATTGGAATGTAAATATCTGTGATTTCCGAACCAGTGTTAGGTGGCTGCTGTGGAAAGGTCACTATGACTCCTGATTGATCCACAGACTTGAGAACCATTGTTAGACTAATGTTTCAAAAACCAAGGTGTCGTTTGTTTTCGTTGTCGATAAAAGGGTATAAAGAAACACCAGTAAGTTTACAGCTGTTTTTACTTTGTTGTTTCTTTAAAGGTATGTGAAGCCTGTTGCTTGCTAGCTGTCCACTTGGGAATGCCACACTTTCAGATACACAGTGTTTGCTTTCCAGCTTGAGTTCATGGCAGAGAGACCCTATAGTCTGATGGAAATCATCTTCCTACGGTTTCTTGATTTGAGCCAGGACACATTTTGTTGTTGTTGTTGGATGGGACATGTCTTAATTTACACCCCTCACTGCCATTGAATCCCTATAGGGTCTTAACAAATGTGGTCTGGTCATATATATATTTTTTTCTTTTGCTCCTATTTGCAACTGAATATGTAATGTGATTTTGCAGATCCAATGGCTAGAGGTTGGACAGATTCCAAGCTTATTTAAAAACACCTTTGGTGCCTCTGCTGGAGGGGGCATTCAACTCGCCATCTCTAAATCTGCCCTTCTGAAAGATTAGTGACCAGATGTCCAGGATCAGTGAAGAAGATCTTGCCTGCCAGAGTCAATATTTTTTCCCTATCATCTTGCTGGCCCAGGGATTTGAAAATCCCCTTTAAGTCTTTCGAGCTGTGGATGTCTCTGGCAGAATATTGTTAGCCAAATTCTGGGTTCCTAGGCCAACCCTGCTGTAATATTTGACTGCCTTTTGGTCTTTATTATGTCTTCTTTTTAAAAATTACCTTTTAAACAAACAAACAAACAAACACAAGCTATCTCTTCTATTTTTCCCATTCAAGCCCATTTATCTTTCTTGTCTCTGACTTTGTTTCTTCCCAAACTCAGAAATGCTTCTTCTACTGGATTCCATCTTGTTATCCCTCTTTGTTTGCTTTAGGTATGACAAGGGAGGGGCCTTGCATCTTGGTGTGGTTTTCAGATGACTGGACTAGCAGTACCTTCGAGCCTGTTGGAAATATAGGCTTCCAGCTCTTCCTCCAGACCTCCTGGCTCCCAGTCTGTTTTGGTGAGTTGCCTAGGAAGTTGGCATGTGTGTTAAAGTTTGAGGAATTCCTCTCTAAGGGGATGCCTGAAGAACCTAGATCTCCCCAGCATCTGTGACATAGCAAAAACATTTTCACATGGTTTTGCTTTCTTGTCCTGTGTTGGGGAATGGGATATCAGAACTAGAGTCGGTACCATATTCCCAAGCACACGACTCTGGATAAGTGGCTTATTTTGGAAAAAAGTTATCTTCGTTATCTGTACCAATCCATACCCTCCTTGCCCACGTTTCCTCGGCAGATCAACGAGGCTCTTGCTCTATGGAGATATATTTCAGCTGGTAAGAATTCATGCATCACTGTGGTGGTTTGAGTGTCATACTTGCAATTGTCTAAGCTATTTGAATACTTAGTCCCAGCCGGTGGCACTGATTGGTGAAGCCTAGGAGGTGTGAGAATTACATCACTGGGAGGGTGGGGCTTTGAGAATGTAAAGACTTGCCATTTCTGCTTCCTGCTCATGGTTCAAGATATGAGCCCTTAGCTCCCAGCTTCTGCCACCATGCCTCTACTCTGCCATCATACTCATCTATCTGGAAGCAGAAGCCGAATAGACCCTTCTTTCTGTGCCTGGGTCGTGGTGTTTGATCACAGCAAGGGAAGATTAGCCGGTACAGTCACTTTGGTAGTGAGCGAGGGTCAACAGAACGGCGAGGAGAGGAGCAGCTGTCAGGATTTAAACCGTGTATATACTAAGTGACATGTTTCCCCAGGCAACCAGACATCTCTGTTTTATCTGTGTAACAGTCACTACCCTGAGATGAGGAGCCTGGTGGGCAAGCACCCCGGCTCTGTGATTGGCAAGCTCCTCAAACCGACAGGCTGCCCATAGGAAGCAAGGGGCTCCCACTGGGTTCTGATGTTAGCATATCACTTCCAAGGTTTATAGCCTCTTTCTCACAGACACTGGAGAGTCAATAGGAAGTCACTGTGGCCATCCTCCAAGAAGTTTAAAGGCACATAGATTTCCTGGGGATTCTGGTTGATCGAGCAGATTCCAAGGCTCTGATTTTTTTCAGGGGCTTCCAGGTATCAAGGACAGGGCATGTCTAATAACAAAGAATGATGGTCAGCTCTCATCTCCTCTTCCCAGAAGTGGAGTTTTAAACCAAGGAAGAGTTAGCGTCTCCAAGTGCTTGCTACTTGGGCTACTTTGCTTTTTCAGAATGAGTTCAGAGAATTTAAGATTTAGGGGAGTAATTACGGTAATGCCTTTTCTCTTTTAAAAGCAAACTACATATCTCATGGCACACTACATTCATCCAGAACAAGAAAGACAGACTACATAAGCCTTCAATCCCTTTCGCCTCCCATCCATCTACCCACTGTCACCAACATAATCTCCCTGAAACACTGCTTTACCTTGTCATTTTTCTGCTTGAGAATTTACAGTCATTCCCTATTTCCTATTGGGTCAAGTCTAAATTTATCTGCCATGCTTTCAAGGACTCTCATAACTTGGCTCACTGTGTTTATTCAGTTTTAGTTCCTTCCACTTCCCAGGCAGAACTCTCCCTGTCACTCAGGCCTGCCTCTGAGCTGCTCCACTCCAGCCAGCTCACCCAAATCTTGTTTTAGGTTCACTCTCCTGTGATGTTGCCTCTAACTTGTGGTCAGTTTTATGAATTCCTTTGGCCATGCAACTCAGCACTAAATTTAAATTTAAAATTCTCTTAAGGTGGGTGTGAGCCAGATACCCACATTAAATCAACTGGAAAGAAAGAAAGGTTCATTTTGGCTCACAGTTTCAGAGGGGACAGTCCGAGATTGCTAGCCCTGTTACTTTGGGTCTGTTGTAGCATGATAGTTCTGGTGGGAGTGTTGTGACAAAGGCCTGTTTAACCTCATGGTGGCAGGAAGGCCAAGAGGGAGAAAGAAAGGATTGAGGGCTTCAATCATACATTTGAGGTCATGTCAATATTTTAATGGCCTTCTACTAGGCTCTATCTTCTGACTGATCCATCTTTTCCCAGAATATCACAGGATGGTGAGTAACGTTTTTAACACATGGATCTTTTGGGATATTCTAAAGACAAATGGTAGCAGATACTATTGCCTCTAGAGTTATAGGTACTTGGAATCTTGGAATGTGAATCTTAGCAGAATATAACTGGCACGAGGTAGGGCCTAAATCTAACAGCTAGTTTTATGAGCAGACTTCTGTATGAGGTTTTATACCTTACAACCATTACCCTCCTGTGTTCTCTAACCCCCCAAAGAAAACCTTGCATATAATATGCATAATTACATCTGTACAGACCAATATCCAGACTTATCCAGATGTCATCATGCATGTTACATATGATGCCATATGTACATACACTATTTTTATTACCCACTAATCTAACAGGCACATAGGTTGGCAATTGTGAGTAGACTGATTTAGACCTGGGTATGAAAGGGTTTCCTTTACATTGCATCCTTGGAGGCACATATCATTTTCCATTTTCTGATAATAGCTATAATGTCATGTGCAGGAAAATATTCTATTGTGATTTTAATTTACATTTCCTAGTGATTAGATATGTTGGATATTTCCCCCCCATACTTATGTTGACTGTTGGTGTTATGCCCAGTTCACAAACCCCAAAAGACCAGGAATAAATAGACTCCGCTGTAAATACATGAGGTTTTTTAATTGTATATGCATTCAAACACGGGAAGCAAACTTCCTGTGGAAACAGGAGAGGAATGCGGCCCTGAGGTCTAGGGGTACAGAGATTTTAAGGGAAAAAAATGCAGTGACTTACACGCTTTGGCATTACATTATTGGATAAGGGAAATTGACCTTTAAGATGATTGGTCAACTTTAGGCACCAAGCCTACAAACAGTTCCGGCCTGGCCATATAGGCCAGTTTCCTAGAAACTGTACAGTTAGTGTTCAGGGAAAGAATGCAGTAAGGCTAGTTTTTCCCCTCAGAGCATTACTGGACATGCCTCCACCTAGCTTAGCCTTTAAAACAATACCCACTGATTTTTAAGTCTTTGGTCTCTTATTGGTAAACCTTGAAGATTATCCATTCATTTCCCTGGCCCACTTTGAAACTGTTTTCTTTTCTCGCTGTTAAGTTTTTTTGTTTGTTTGTTCTTTTTTGGCTTCTGTATGTATTTTGGATATTAATGACTCAGTCGCTACATTAGCCAGTAATTGTTCAGTCCATGATGCTTTAACATTCCCAATCTAGTGTCAAAGTCTTGATGGGTTCTTGGAGAGCTATTGGTCTTCAGTGCACACTGGAAGGCCAAAGAAGATGGCTTCTGATGTCGACAAGGGATGTCAGTAGCAGTGGCGGCTGCAGCAGAGTAGATCACAAACAAGACAAACAGGCAACCAGGCAAACAGAACAAAACAGTTTTCCCCATGGCCTTTTCATATCTATGTGACTGTGAGAAGGTGCTGTGAATTTGAGGAGAGAGACCATTCATCTTTCCAGGAAATCATCTTACAGGCTCTCCCAGAGGCAAGTCTCTGAGTTGGTTCCGGATCCAGTGAAGTTGATAACCAAGGTTAACCACCACAGTAGTGAATTACATTTACTAACAACCTGGTAGTGCACTGTTGGGACCTGCTCCAGTGACCGTACCCTATTCTAACTTCTCAATACTGAACTTACAGGGGTTTCCAGCAGGAACTGAGTGGAGGAAGCAGGGAGTAGATTTCATCAAAATACATTGTATTTTGATGAAATTCTCAAAATTCTCAAATAACAAACAAAACATTATTAAAATAACTTCTAGAATTTAAATTGCTAACTTTTAATTATTAAAGAAACAAACAAAAATAAATAAGCATATAGACAAGGTTTTGCCATGTACCCTCCTGGTCTTGAACTCATGATAGAATCCAGGCTGGCCTTGAACCACAGATTACAAGTTCCTTGGTTTATAGGGAAGTTTTAAGTGACAATTTCAAATATAAAATTAGATTTTATATTTCTTTTTGTCTCATTTTAGGAAGGATTATTCCTAAAATATTTGAACATTATTTTCTGTTATTGCATTGGTTTAGTCAGCGTTGTATTGCCATAGTGTTATTGAATCACAACAGTGTCTTATTACTGTGTTTAGCATGGTGTGGGAAAGTCTACTTTCATTTCTGGTACTGGTGATTTTTAGTTTCTGATTCTCTCTGTTTTCTTCCTCTCTGTGTTGTGAATCATTTTCATTGGGTGGTAGGAAAATTTAGTTACAATTTGGAAACTCCAATAAATTCAACAAATGAAAACTTTAGAGTGACAAATACAATCTAAAGAAAGTTAATGCATTGAATTAGCAGTAGGTTGGGTACCAGAGAAGAGGAAATACGTTTGGAAACTGATAACTAAACAGATCTAATTTTTCAAAGGTAAGCTTACGTAGAATAACACATTGAAAGATTAAACAGCTTCCATGAACTTGGGGGAATTATCACAACATATATTTTAGGTATAATCAAAATATTAAAATTAAGAAAAAGCAGTTATGAAATATTTTATAAAATACTGAACACATTTGTCTAAATTCTATAGAAGACAGATATGTCTTGAAGATTCAACAACCTCAAAGCAATATGTCTGAAAAGACATTCTTACTTAAGCACATAATAATCAAACTACTGAAAAGGAGAGAAAAAGAAAAATATCTGAAGAGTAGCCAGAGAGAAAAGAGACTTTGCATAGATGTAAATTTCAAAAGGTTGTCTGTTTAATGAAAACAACAGAAGCAGAAATAAATGGAGCCACTGTGTGTTTGCTGGGAATTGAACTCAGAACCACTACAAGAGCTCTTAAATGCTGAGCCATCTCTCCAGCTTGTGCACACAAACATGGGGCGTGATAGGAACAGACTAGGATGATGGAAATAGACTAAAGTGGAATCTTCAAAGCTCTACAAGAAAATAACTGTTAGGGTCTCTATCCAGCAGGTGAATATCTTAAAATTAAAAGGACGGATAAAGACTTTAATGTTTAGAGCTGGGCAATTTGTCACATCAAGGAAGTCACCATACCTTGGAAATTCAGGCCTACAAGTAGGAACAAACCCTCCACCCCTGTGACCTGATGGTAAGATTTCAAGGCTGGTAGTGACCCCTCCAGTGATGGGACCCTCAGATTTTTCCTCCTGTGGCTCAATCTCAGTGATTAATTTGTATCACTTACTTACCGAGGCCAAATTCTTTGCTTTTACATTCAGTTTTTTAGGCTTTTGTAGCAACACTCAATAAATTATTTTGCAGTTGTTAACAGGCAGGTGCTGAAGTTAACCGTGGTTTTCAAGAAGAGATAATACATTATAGAGACATCTCAGTGCTAAATATATTTAATACGACCATTATTATCATTTATAGGCAAACACTTTGTATCTACTGTATACTTGGCACTATTACAGTGTTTGGCTCTCACCAGTAAAATACGGGGAATTTTACAAAAACCTCTGTCTTTGTAAAGTTTATTTTACTAGGGAACATAACAGTAAATGGTAAACATAATATACAAACTGTTTGGATGTATTTGAAAACGCCATGTACTCAACATATCTGGATATAAAGAGATTTATTTGGGGGAAGGAAAGAGGAGAAAAGAAAGAGGAGCATTTTGGGGCCCCCTTGAGAGAGAAGTCAGAGAGGAGGGAAGGGGAAAGAAACCAAAGCAGGGAGAGAGCTGAGCAGAAAGAGAGCAGGTGGGCCTGGTTATATCTGGGGCATCTGGCCCAGGTGATGACATAGGATGTTGTCAGGACACTATTGCCCCCTGAGGGCAGGCCAGGAATTGCCTACACAACATAAAACAACTATTTATTACATCAGAAGGTGTCTACATGTACAGCTTAAGAGAAATCAGATCAGGGTGAGATGAACCAGAAATGTGTCATACGTCAGCACATGGATACATCACATAGTGTAGTCAAGGTAGGCCCCATCAAGAAGTCATTTGAGCAAAAACATGACATAAATGGGTGAGTAGGACTAGGGATATAACACAGTGGCAGAGTGCTTTTAAGAGCGTAGGTTTAATCCCTAGCGCCCTACTACCTCCAAAAGAAATAAGTTCTCCCCGCTAACATTTGGGGGAAAATAGCAGATGCAAATTCTCTAAGCCAGGAACAGTGAGGGGGCCTGGAGTGGGAAGAGACGGAGTATTACTCTGGGCAGGTTGGGTTCTGTGGATTCCCAAGCCAGATGAGGGACTGTAGAGTACCGCCCATATCCTGGCAGGCGAGGGGCAGCTTCCTACCTAAATGAAGCCTGAGCTTACTCAACTCCATAGAGACAAAGGCTACATCATGTTAGAGTCAGTTAAGCTTCTGTCTTCCCACCAGAGAAGCCAAAGGCTTCTCGGAAATCATGTGACCAGCAGTCTGCTAATCTAATTGATAAGCTTGGAAAGTCCCTGCATGTGAATTGGTTTGTCAGTAACATTTGCCCGTCTTCAATCAGGTCCGCATATGCAAATTAGGTGCATTTCCTCCTCTGTTCTTGAACCTCCCTTACCCCTTTAGTTTATGCAAGTTAGCCCCTTACTTCAATAAACAAGCTGTCTTCCAAAACATCCGGGGATGGAGTGGGGTGGAGTATGTGTTCTTCATACCTATGTATCCACCTACTCACTGCTGCCACCCAGAACCTGCCCCCCAGCTCCTTCACATCCTGAGACTGCCAGCGCCCAGTGGCTGATGGGGGTGAGGGACCCACAGTGTCCACCCAATTCATGGTTAAAATGTTATCAAAAGGTAGGGCCTTTGGAGGTGATACAGGGTGTCTCTGCTCTCAAAGGTACATCGGCGCCCTTCTGAAGGAGGTCTAAATATGCATGTCACCCCTTGGACATCTCCTTGGTGCCTTTCTAATAGAAGGGACAGGTTTAAAGCAGACACCACCCATGGGTCCCTTGATACTGGGTTTCCCAGCATCCTGAACTATGGGCAATAGTGTCTGAATTATTGTCTAGGCTGCTTTGTTTTTAGCACACATCTGGACAGAGAGACTGTGGTGAAAATAAGGTCATTGTTATTACATGCCAGTACTATGTCCCTAGATGCTGGGTATATGCTGCTCTCTGAAGACTGTTTCCTGGGCCCATTGAATGGATATTTCCTCTCAGTGTACCAGGGATCATGGGAAAAGACTTTTTTTTTCTGTTTTATACCACTAGTCTTGATAAATTTATACTACATTGTGCTCCCTGCATAAATAAATGTGTAAGCAAATGTCCCTGTGTGAGATTTCCATACGGATTATCATACCTCTTAGTTTTGGTTAACTTCTTCTCTTCCAGTCTTCTCTATCTCCCTTCCTGCTTAGACCTTCCCACCCCCTGCCATTCCTTCCTCTTCATGTTTTGCGTTTAGATAAGAAGCGGTGATATCTCCAGTTGTCTCCTTGCTTAGTAGTCAGCCTAGACTGTGAGTTGGGTGACATGCAGTAGATCATAGTTCTTAGCATGTGAAAACATACAGAAAACATGTATGGACAGAATGACTGAAGTTACAGCTCTCCAACCAAACAATTATCTATCTATAACACACACACACACAAACATGCACATGCATGTAAGATGCACATGTATACATGAATGCACACACATAGGCACATAAGTGGGCACACACATGCACACACCATTTTGAAGGATTAATTTTAGAAGATAAACAGATGATGTTCTACTACCTGAAAGCACATTAGCAGAATCAGGGCTTTCAGGTCCTCAGACATTTACTATTTCTATGAATATAAATACTCTCCCTTTAAAACTGTCTTCAGTATAACAGTAGGTGGCTTAGCAGCTATGACAAAAGGATTAAAATAAAAATGTTGTAAATGAGGTAGTCCCTGTTTTGACATAGCATACCATTTGTGCTTATTGCCACGCATACACCTTTGCCCCAGGGCAGTATTGGTACCCAGACTACTGACTTCCTTGCTTTGCACATTGCTTGCAATTTCTAATATGGCATATTTATGAACACCTAATATTACATTGAAAGTTGTAGTTTTTCACTTACCTTGCATTTCTTGAGAATATTGTCATAAATCTCAAATTTGGGCATCTGAAACATATAACAAGTAAGATGTATGCTATTCACATTCAACTAGATGTATCTTATACTGGCAACAAATTAGCCGATAGCAGGTTGGAAAGTTTTGGGGGTTAATTCACTGATATGATCAATAGCAGAAGAGGGAGGTACTTCCTAGTCCCTTTTGCCTGCATTATAATGATTTAACAGTATCCTCGACATGCCTTCTAGAAGTAAATAATTACCACTTCCATCACTGCTTAGGATAGCTTGTTAGGCACAAAACATGCGGGAACTTATGCATCATGAATTACTTATTGCTGGAGACCTTCTGAGAGGAGGGTAATTCTTAGGCCAGAAGGTGGAGATGGCAGAAGAGGATTCTGGGTTCTGAAGTTGCTTCTGCTGTTGCTGATACACAGCTATGGACTGTGAAGAAGCAGCAACCAGAGAACTATGTGTCTGGAACACAGGAGGATTAACAAGCCTTCATATAATGACTGAGAACATCATTAGAGGAGCCAGTCTTGAGAAACAAGATGCAAGTTAATGAGACAATATGACCAGTTACATAAAAGGTAGTAAAGTCCTGTGTGTCCTGAGACGTGCATCAAATCCAGAAGGCATGTGTCAGAGGCAGAGGAGCCCAGGGATCTCCAGGGTCCACACTGGCAGGCAAACACCCTGTTTGCTCAGTCTTGCTAGAGCCATGAAATCCCATGATCCTACACTCTATCTTAATTACAGTCTTGAAAATGTTTCTAGTTGAAACTTGTGTGGTTTGGGTTGAGCAGCTGCTGTTCCTTTGAAGCTGGCATTTTCCTTCTCATCGCTCTCCTTTCTGCCACCCTTCTTTCCTATTTTTACTTATTTTATCTGAACACCTACAGTGGATGTGTGTGCCCACATGGACTGCTTAGAATGGGCTTGATCGTATCCATCCCTGTCTGTCTCAGTCCAGCCTGCAAGCTTTGAATGGCACTTTTGTTCACTTTCAAACGTGCTTGCAGTTCAACTCCCAGTAGCAAAGCTAAATTTCCAACTGCCTGTTTGGGTTTCTTTTTCCTGTGTGTTTATTCCATACCTACGTAGCCTTTCACTTTAACCAGTATTTCAAAATAATTTCCCCAAAACTCTCTCTGGTGCCCTCTAGTGCCCATCCTATTCACCGTGCCTCTTCAGTCATCTTGTTGCTTTGTCCTGTCAATTCTCACAGGCACTTTACCTAATTTGTATCTAATTCACAGGCCACTGAAATGTTTAAAGGGCTTCAATAGAATCCTCATTCATTGGCTCAGTAGATCTTTACCAAATAACCATTGTATCCTGGGACTGTCCTAAGCTATGAACAGAACAAAAGAAAAGCTCTCATTAAAGAGCTTGTGCCATTTTGCGAGGGTAACAGCAATAAAACACAAGCAATTTCCTTAGAGTGTTAGACCATAGGGAAAAGAGTGTAGCAAGTGAGTGGAGAAGGAATGCCAGGGTTCATGTCTTACTCATGCGCAGTGGGAACCTCATAGAGAAGGTAGGTTTTGTGCAGGGAACTGGGAGGTGAAGTAATGAACTGCACATGTATCTCCATCAATAGCAGATGTGGGTGGGAACAGATTTAGTGTGTTCATTGTTCAGCTGTGTATCCCAAGGTATGCTGGCTAAAACAGCTAGAATAGACTAGAATGAAGGAGAGGAGAGGTGAAAGGAAATGGCCGAAAAGAGTCTCTGTTTTATCAGATGGTACAACAGCAGATCTGTGTGTGTTATTTGAATACACCCCCATTCCCATCTCAAGGAGGTTCTGGGAGCTCTTATTACCAGCATATCCATTTTACAGATGAGAGATGGAGACACTACAAGAAGCTAGATTTGACCCTAAGTTGACAATTCTATTTGTGATAGTTTAAATGAGAATGGCCCCCCACAGGTTTATATATCTGAATATTTGCTCCCCAGATGGTGGAACTGTTTGAGAAGGATTAGAAGGTATGGCCTTATTGGAGGAGGTGTATCACCAGGTGGGCTCTGAGGTGACCACAGCCCATGCCATTCCAGTGTCTTTCTCAGATGTAAGTTTTGGCTCCTGCTTCACTGCCATGCACCCTGCCGTGTTGATCATGACCTCTAACCCTTTGGAACTGTGAGCCCCAAATTGAGATTCTCTCTTTTCTAAGTTGCTTTGGTGCTTTGCCATGGTAACAGAAAAAAATAGCTGAGACACTGTGGTTTCAGCCACTACTTTATGCCTCTGGAAATAGTTTCTGGAAGGAATGGTGTGGAGCAACTTTAGAGAAACCACTCTGCATAGCCTGTTGAAAATAGATGAGGCAGCACAAGGCCTGGGAAGAGGACACCTGTTTAGGTCAAGAATGAGGGAGGCTTGGATGAGGGAGGTGCTTGTAGATTATGTCTAGAAAAGGATTAATTCAGATGTACTTTGAAGGCTGACCTTGACTAGGTTTCTCAATAAACTCCATGTAGGAAGCACAGGAGAATAAAAAAAACATAAAACCAATTTCAGAGTTTATATTTTATGCAAAGAGAAGGGAAAGGCTGGTGTTTATTGAGCTAGGGACGTGTAGGGAGGTGTGGGTGTGAGAGGCATGGCTGGACTAGGGCACAATCACAAATTGTGCATTTGCTTTAAACTTATTAAATCTGAGATGTCGTTTGGCATTCAAATATGTATATTGAGCAGGTAGCGTGACCATACATACAGTGGGACTATAGTTCTGGGCTTCAGAGAGGATGCAGGACTGAAGATGGAAGTCTGAGCGCTTCATCAGTTACTACATGAGACAATTCATACCTGGGAGTGAAAGCAGAAGTTCACAGATCAATCCTCGAAGAAACAGGATTTAGAAAGGAGAAAGCTGAGGCTGTTGGGAAGATATAAGGGAAGACCACTAAGATAGTGCATTGGGTGGAGAGTAGAGAAGAGAGTATCATCAAGAGGGAATCAGCAATTCTGTCAAATATAGCTAGGTGGTGGGATGAGTACTAGACAGAAAGACTTAGGGTTAGGTCATGGGGATTGTGTGTGACAAAGGAGAGATTCTTGAGGGCAGATGTGAAGATGTCATGGCATTAAGTTCAAGAGAAGGGGAATGCAGAGGAGCTCCAGAGAACAAATATTTAAATAATTTTATATGTATGAGTGTTTTGCCTGTGTGTATGTATGTGTGTTACGTGTGTGCCTGTTGCTCATGATACCTGAAGAGGGCATCAGATCTTGTGGAACTGAAACTACAGATGGTTGTGAGCTGCCATGTGGGTGCTAGGGATCATACCCAGGTCCTTTGGAAGAGCAGCCAGTGCTCTTAAGTGCGTATCCATCTCTTCAGCTCTGCTCCCAGCCACCCACTCAGTCTCCTAGACAGGAAATTTAGATAAAAATGTTTGGAGAAATTTTGCTGTGACAGAGAAATAGTGCAGTTGCCAGAGGGAGTATTGAGCTGATGTTGGAGGTTGGCCTGGTGCTATGTATTCTCATGTTAATTACTGGCCCTCAAGATCTTGTCCCTGCTCAAAAGAGAACATTCTCATGTAAACCTATCCTTGCTGTGTAAACCTGTCCTTGTGTAAACCTGCCTAAGTCATTATACCTGGCATTATGACTGGTTGATTAAACAGCCTATACCTGGGCAGGGTAGAATGGGGTAGGCGTGGCTAAGATTCCAGGGCTTTTGGGTTTGAAAAATAATCACAGGAAAGAGACAGATGGGAAGAAAGAAGGAAGGAGGACACCACCATGGGTTGGCATGGAGAAGGAACCACATGGGGGAGGAGGAAGGACTTCAATAATGCCATAAAACGGCCCAGATGAAGAATAAAGCAAGTACCATGGGATTATGGATGGAAGGTAGACTGGATGAGGAGGATTATGATGGATAGCATTGGATATGGGCTAGGAGATGGATGGTGAGGTTATTTAGACAGTGTAAGTGAAATATCTGCCTGGCCCAAGGTAAATAGGGCAATTAGAAAATCTAACAGGTGTCTGTGTCTTATTATTTGTGATAGCACGTTAAACAATACTACCGTGACAATCTTAGGGCTAATAATGAACATTATATAGCTTAATAGCCATTTTTAATTACTACAACGAGCTTATTCTCACAGAAGCAGAGCCTGAGCTGGACTTGGCTCCTGTGACCTACAAAGGAAGCCTGGTTTAAATGAAGAAGGAAAGGACACAGGGAGAGCAGGGGAAGTTACTTACCAAGGGTGTGGTTTGGGGTGCTGTGCTGTGCCATGTGATTTACACCATGAATTTGGCACTACCTTGAAGAAAAGAGATGAGCCTCCATCCTCTGGTGTCAGTTAGCTTGAGTGATGAGCTGGATGGCCACAAGTAACCTGTTGGAACAAGAAGATCCCCTGATGTCAGAGGCAATTCTCTGATCATCAGTAAGAAGAAATAACCTAGTTTTTCCTGGATATGAACAGCTTAAAAAGAGAGAACCAACGTCTTTAGAGTGGAGTACGCAGAAGGCATGAATTACTCTGTCTGTCTAAAGCAAAGGAAGGTAACTGGCAAGTAGCCCAAGGACAAGGAGCCTACCCTGGGTTAAGGAACTGGTTGCTACAGCTTTGACTGAGCTGAGTGCTAAGGGGTGAATGGGGAAGGAGGGCAGGGCATTCCAGGAAAAAGAAAGAGAAGAGTGCAGCTGTGTTGCAGAATCCTGTCTATTTGGTATGACCTACATTTGATTTCACCAAAATTCAAAACAAGAGCTAGAAAATGGATGAGAAGGCTGGAAAATAATCGTGAATATGCCTGAGAGTCTTGTTATGTTGTGGTAATGAGTTAGGTCTTGGGCATGCTCTAGAGACATAAAGATGTATGCTAAAAACTAACAATAGAACTATCATGACTTACCTATAGTACTCTTGCATATAAACCCAGAGGAATCTAAATTATCATGGCATTAATACACCTGCATAGACATGTTTTGTGGCAATGGCAACAATACCGAAGACATAGAATCAGCATAGACACCTACATCTACATTACAGATGGATACGTGATAAAAATATGATACATATAGACAATGGAGTATTATTCAGTCATAAATAAAAATGAAACGATGACATTTGCAGAAAAATGGATGAAATTGGGGGTAATCACATCAAGAAAATCAGGTAAGACTCACAAGGACATCATGTTTTTAAATATTTGGAATCTAGATTGCTATATATTAAATTAATATATTAATATATACTACATGAAAAATATATACTACATGAAAGCAGAAGGGAGATGATTTGGGAGAAGAGAGGAGGAGCAGGAAACATAGGAGACTGTGAATATGAACACAAACACATTATATATGCTGATGTCATAATGAAACCCATTATCATGTATGCTAATTAAGAAACAACAAAAGAACAGTGTGGTAGAAGGTAGTAGGAACGAATGCACTAGAGAACAGAACAGATTTAAGTAGCATCTGTTTACATATAGGTTATAATGAAGGTAGATTTCAAACTCATGGGAAAGTGTAGCCTAGGTAATAAATAATGCTAGGAAGTTGGATTTTGATTCAGAAAAAGAATCTATCAACCATACAAATAAACATCAGATGTGTTAAGCAGGTGAATACACAAGGAACTTAGATGTGTTCAGGAGACTATAATGCAGCACATGTTCACAAAACTAAAAGTGGAGAAGGGTTCCTTATTAGGATATAAGTACCAGAATCCATACAAGAAAACGATTGACATCTAAAACCTAATAAAAATTTAAAATTATCTCTGCATAATAAAAATCACGATAAAGTTAAAAGACGTGTAACATGCTGAGAAAACTCTTCAGAGCGCATTTAATGGTTGATTGATTATCGTGTAGAGCATATATGGGGCTTCTATAAATCATTCAAAAATATGAGTAGGTGCTATATAAATAGGCAATTTACAGGAGAAACACCAAACGCCAATAAACACACGAAGAGACACTTACAAACACGAAATTAGGTAACTACGAATAAAATATAAACATTAGGAAACATGGTGAGGATATTGGGAAACAGCTCCTTTCACACATGGTTGGTGGTAGTGTAAATTAGGCAGCCTTTCTGGAAGGTAATTTGATGTTGATCTACTGAAATGAATAATGTCTTCGGTGAACACTCGTACCAATCGTATGCTGTTTCTGTTTGGCAATCAAAATTCTTCCGGGTAGGGGGTCTCCGTTGCAGCTCCACAGGACCCTGTATTCATGAAGTCAGTGAAGAAACCTTCCCTTTGGGCCTGGTACTGATGATGCAGAAATGGATACGCAGCCCAAACTAATTGAATCAAAGAGAGTCTTGGACTTTGGCTTGGCAGTCAGAGTGGAATTAGTGGATGCTCTGGGACATCTTTGCTGTGGTCAGTGAAGTGGGTTAGCCTTGGGAAGAGGACATCTGGTGAGGAAGGGCTGAAGAAAAAGGGGGATAAAATGGCTACAATTGGACAGTTGAAAATTTCTTCAGCAAAAGTCCTCACCTGAGTTTGCGTGAAATTTGTTCAGCTTAAGTGTTTATTGTACTATTGTTTATAGAAGCTGGGCATAAATATCGATTAATTAAAAAGCCATTCAATGAACAATCATAGATCTGTACTTGGAACACACATGGCTATTAAACAGAACGAGCTGACCTTTTGTTTTAGCATATGGCTATTGTTAGCTGACGTAAGTGTAAATAGACAGGATGCTCACCAAATACTGATATTAG
Organism: Pachyuromys duprasi; assembly: GCA_028658305.1. Taxonomy (NCBI): domain Eukaryota; kingdom Metazoa; phylum Chordata; class Mammalia; order Rodentia; family Muridae; genus Pachyuromys; species Pachyuromys duprasi. The sequence goes on from CM053752.1 coordinate 9,403,038, forward strand.
ACATCCACATGGAGAGAAATGAAAGCTGGGGAACCACAGAAAGGAACTTCCATTATTAACTGTGTCTATTTTATATTATAAATCACCCGAGTAATTAGTATTACCTGAGTGGTCATAACTGTGCATTTTCTTTCAAAAATGGAATTCTATACTGCATGTGGTATGTATTAATCTTTGACTCTGCCAGCTAGTCTGTGCATTTACAACTCAAGTCTGCGAAAAGGACTTCCTTGGCTTTCCTTAATAATGAGGTGTTCTGCCTTCTGTGAATCTGAGGCTGTGTTATCTGAGTCACGTGGCTTGTTGTTTTCAAAGCATGGCTTCACTGCACGGTCACAACAAACAGAGATTTGAGAGGGACGAAGCCAAGTTGGGAAATTAGTTTGGAGGCATTATATCAGCTGAGAGAAAATACGAATGCTTATGTATATGTGTTACTAGTGGAATGACAGGACACTCCAGCCAAGGATGTAACCTATTTTCTGGCACATAGTGAGTGCTGAAAAAATGTTCATATGCAGCAGCAGCGGCAGCGGTATCTCCTATGGAGTGCTCTACAGACAACACTTGAAAATAAAAATTAGCCAGCAAAAATACAGGAGACTTTAACAGACGGTTAAGTGGAACAAGTTGCCATATGCATTTTAATGTCAATGCCAATGAACTCATGTTTCGTATCTGCACACAATTGTGCAAGGATCTGTGCCACATAAATAAACAGCGTGTTTTATTTTCAACTGTCCATGAACCAGCATTAAAAATTGATAAAACTAAACAAGTGGAAATGGGAATGAGCAATGAGTGCATGTGTGTGTGTGTGTGTGTGTGTGTGTGAGAGAGAGAGAGAGAGAGAAATAGAGAGGGAGTAAGAGAGAAAGAGAGAGAAAAAATTCTTTTATCACAATATAACTAAACTGGCAAGTTTTTAGGCAAAAGACTAAAAACCGAATAAATGCTCAAAGCTTTTTCCTGTTAGAAATTACAGTATTATTTTATCTAAATAACTCTTGGTTCAAAGACAGCACATTGATTAAAGTTGTAGAATGTCCAAAAGCACTAATGAAAACTGTGTATTAATATCTGAAAGTTTTAGGTAAGAAGTATTTACAGGGATGTAGCCTTAAATATGTGTATTAAATAGGATAGAACAGAGTTGAATTGGGCACTTAACTCTAGAAGTTTTATAGACTACAGAATAAGTGAAGAATACACAGAAAAGTGCATAGAGATACACAAATCTATGATTTAAAAAATAGACAGACTGAATAAATGCAGTCAAGCTTTTTTTTTGAAAAAATATACAATAAATTAGGTAAGGTGACAGCAACTTGGAGAAATTCAAAAGTGAGAGACAGTAAAATATAAGATCAGGAAATGATTAAAGGGGCAATCATCATGAAATCAAGGTAAAATTAAAGGCAGGAGAGTATCTTGTTCAATTCTCTGCAACTTAGAAGATGAAATAACCAAAAAATGCTATGAAAATGTAATGCAATCCTCAGAACCCTGGAGAAGATTGTAACTTGAAACAGACTGATTTTATAGAGAACATACAGTTGTCAAAGGTTGTTTCTTGCATAATAGCGACATCTATACCAGTTTTCAAATGCATGTAATTCCAAAGCCATTTAAACCGAACCAGCTTAATGAAAAGCCACAATATTAGTACAGGCAGTCCTTTCAACAGTGTACCAACCCTCAAACTTGGGCTCAACTTTACACATAAAGATTGCAACACAATGCCACGTTAAATATCAGTAGGGAGAGTTCCATAGCATATTAAAATAATGAGATGGCGTGATCCTGTATAACTACTTCCTCAGAACTGAAATGTTCCCACCTAGGGAAGGAAGGAGGAGCCTAAAGCTCTAGGAAGTATGCAGAACTTTCAAGCCTTACAGTACTCTCCCCAAAGTTGTATCAGCAAGTACCCATTGCTAGGGAGAAGAGAGTCTCTGGTTGGTTGATTGCTTGTCACCTGTTGGGGTTTGTGCAGGTCACTGGCTAACTCATCTTTGACCACTGAGAAGGAGGCTAAATAGCCATTAGAGGTATGCGTCCTGATACATTTTAGCTAATTCAGACTGCAAAATCAAGATCCTTAAAAAGAGCTTTGGTTTGTAATGATGGTACACCCATGATTTGGAGTTTTTTTTCAGTCTGTCAAAGTTTTACTTAAAGCGTGTCCACAGAAGCTGGAGAGATAATAGGTCAGTAGCTACGAGCACTGGCTACTCTTCTAGAGGACCTGGATTCAACATCCAACACCCACATGGTAGCTCACAAACATTTGAACTCTACTTCCAGGGGACCTAATGCCCTTTCCTAGCCTCTTATGACACAGCATACACATGGTTCACAGACATACATATAGGCAAAACAACTATACACACAAACTTAAAAATAAATGAAAAAATTAAAAATAAATGAAAAATTAAAAGTAAATGGGGACACCAATATTTTCCTTGACAAGTCACAGATTTGTTCTGAAGCTTCAGGAGTGGGGTTTGTGAAACCAGGGTCCCCACGCAGTGGAGGAGGGGCTGATGTGCTGAAACTTTCACTGTGGCCATTTGTTCTATATTATACACAATGGACTGTCACTAAGGCTTCTACCACAAACGGACAAATGTGGGCTTTCCTCCTTGTGTAATTCTCCCCTAAGCCAGTTGGGTTTATGGAGGCGCACCAGGCTTCTCGAAAAGTTTTCATTTTCACCCATCTTACCACCATTATAACTGGGAACACCAAATGATGTCATCTGGATTTTGGGTTGAACTACCCTGGGCTCCCAGGTACAAACTGTTGCTGGGAAAGGGTCTTATGAAAAAGAAAGTGGAAGGAATGGGACAGTGTGTCTATCACCTATGAGAAGTGACTGACCATTGGACCCACTCTGTCCCTCCTGAGCATGGTCTGGGCTGAAATGGAACAGATCTGTGACCCTCCATGTAATTGGTAATTCAAGCCCCATAGAAACCAATTAAAACTAGATAACCCTGACTTAAAGACCTTAGTCTCTCTGTGTGGCGCGTTATCCAGTGAACAGTGCAGCAGCTCTCCCGTGTGGTCTACAGCAGTGTCTGGTCTTACCACACCAAGCCACTCTTAACCTGTTCTCCTTCCTTTAAACCTAATCCAAAGTCTCCTAGGCCCTCTGAGGGACCATGGCAGAGAGGAAAAGAAAGAAAAGAGAGGCCTGTGGGGACAGGGGGAGAGAGGGAAAGAGAATTAAACAGCATTATCTAGCTCCTTACCACACGGCCATTAGTCAGACACAGACACAGAAAAACAACACAAGAAAGCAAGGTATTGCAATAAAGAGTCTTATTTTCTCTTCTCGGGGAGGCAGAGTACCACAGAACCATCTTATAGCTCCAAGGCAAGACAGATAAAGAGCCTTCCTGTTTTTTCTTTAGAGATTGTTCTTTAATATCCCAGTGCAGGCCACCGAACATGATACCAGAATTTGGGGAGTCCCTTTGCGACCGCCAGATAATAAAGGGGGAATAGGATCCTCTCTCTGTGTTCTTAGTCTCATTAATACATAGCTTAAGAACAGACCCAAACAGAAGCTCAAGGTCAATTTCTTAGAGTTAAAACCAAAAAGCAACCACCCCAGGAAAGACAAGCTATAAATCTCAGCAGCTGTCCTGAGGAAAATGGAGGAGAGAAGGGAAAACCTCACGTTCTTGAACCTGGAGGTCAGACGTACAGAGGACCTTCAGCCACATGGTGGGAGGGCGCTTTAGAGAAAGAGTAAGAGGCCCAAAGCACCAAAAAAGAACATCCAGGTTCTGGCCAGCACCCAAAAGAGACAGAAAAAAGGCAAAGGGAAGGTTGTACGAGGTTCAGAGAGGCCGGCAGACTCAGCTGAACTTCACGAGTATGTGTCTTGTAGGGGCTGCCAGGAATTTTTTTTTTTTAAGATTATGGGAATAATTTGCCTCTAAAGAAGGTTGTAAATCTCACGAGAAAGGTGTAAAGATGGCTTGCTGACTTAAAAGCATCAGCATTTCTGACTTTCAAATCAATAATACACTCTTAAAAAAAAAATCATGGTCCCCTGGTTAGCTACATCACCCTGCTAAGCAGACTGAATCTTCCTCGAAACATTAAGTGTGAAAATTCAGGCTATGGGCAGCATCATTAGACAGCACCAAGTTACGAGAGACATAAGACAGCCGGCTGCACTAAGATTCCTTTATTTATTTGAAGGACGAAAAGTTTTTGTCCCCGATGATTTCCTTTTATGGCAGCACTGATTGCTGGAAATTTTATGCTAAAGCCCACTCATGAGCTTGCATTAAAGTAGTGCTAGCTTTAGTGATTTAATGCAGTCAGATACCAATACATGCATACAATTTATCAATTTGAAATCACCATGCTGTCTTTTCAGCGTGACATGTCACTCTATTGTTAAAGTATAGCTAGCAAAAATTGGTCTTTGAGCTGTGTGGGGAAAAAAAAAAACAACCCAGAGAATCCAGATGGGTGAGCCTCTGTTTTATTCTTTTTGAAAAAATTATTCATTATTATTATTATTTTTGCCTTTGTTTAATAAGCGCAAAATTGTACATGAGCTGGTTTGAGATTGCCCATTCTGTGTAGGTTTTGGAAAGAGGTTTTTACTGTTGCTGTCAGAAAGCCTTTCTTTCTTGAATGAGTTCCTTGGGTCAGCTCTTGCTTTGGTGTGAATTATGATGCTAGCTTCTGAAATCCTTTGATCATATGAATGGTCAAGTGGCCTATAAATGAAAGCTTTTCAGAGAGGAGAGAGGGTTCTAATTAATCCTACACAGACCCAGAGGAGCACACGTCTCACACTTGATAAAGATCTGTATGAGCACATAAAAAATGCTAGATGTCATGGTGATGACTCTGACAGTGCAGTGGTGATAGAACAGATGATTAAAAATGAAGAAGCCCAGAGCCCTCAGCAATCAGGAGCAAAGCTCTTAACCTCTGCTCACATACATATTTGTCTGGAGATTTTAAGGTTGGAAGTCATTCTTGGATGGTTAGTGGTGGCTACTCGAAGTAGCGTTGTTCAGAGGTGCTCTGAGTTTGATGCTACGGGGCTGGGTTTACTGTTGCTAATGTTTATGGTATTGTGATGCATTAGTTACTTATAGAATTCTGAAATTGGCCTTGGCTCTCAGGGAACCTAGGTAGTCTTCTGCCTCCGCATTACTAGATTCTGTGTGAAAAAGAAAAAAGGGTAAAATTGGGATCTCGAAATAGCCCTATTCTTTAGCCCTGGGGAACATTGGGTTCTGATCCAATAAATGCCCAGAGGTCCTGTGCTCTTGGCTTAGTCTCATTTTAGTGTTGCCAACACATCTGCTTCCATCTTCCACCTGTTATTATTGTGGTTTGGATAAGGAAGCATCGTTTCAAAGTTACTTGTGTGATGAACACATCTAGTCTGATTCTGTAATTTGCTTACTGAGACTAGTCCCATGGTAAACAAGGGGTGTGTTATCTCTGGAATATACTGGTTTAGAAGATACTCAAGAGAAAATACTTATTGACCATCTCATTTGTATTGATGCAGCACCTATTTAGCTGGTGCATTTTCAAAACCATGTACTGTTGACTGCTTGACAGAAAGGCATGTTTACCATCCTGAAGTTTCTGTTTTCTGCTGTGGAGAGGTTGACATTAAAGAGATTCCAAGCTTTGGACTCAGGTTATGTTGAATAGTATTGGAGCTTGGATAGTTTTCTCAAATTTGCATATGTTCATAAATATAGTTTAGACTCTAAGAAAATTACCTATTTTGATTTTTAGATAGTAGGCCACATAAATTAAGCATCCATAGACATCAGGTTGTAGGAGGTAAAGTAGCCTTTTTGGTTGGTTTTCACCTCATATTGATGCTGACCAAAGATGATCACTATCTTCACTTACCGTGAAACGGAGGGTAATTACAAGGTCATCTCTCAGACACATCCACTTGTACACCAGGCCCATCACCCTCACTGTCTTTAAGTCCTAGGGCTGGGGCGGGGGTGGGCAGAAACCTAAAAAAAAAGTCTTGTGGTCCTCCCCCATCAGCGGGCTTGGGGGTGCGGGGAGGAGATGAGGGAGGGATGGGGAGAGTGGGAGGGGATGAGGGAGGGGGCTACGCCTGGGATGCAAAGTACCTAACCTGTGATTGATATAAAAATAAATAAATTACATTACACCCTTTACTAGAATATTTTCCCAGATGGGAGAAGTATTGGCTAGCACCGCTGAAAACCCTCAGTTATAATATTAGCTCAGAAACAACCCCCAAACACAGGAGGGTGGGAAGACTTTCTGCACCCATTTGCATTACAGTTTTGTATTTCAACACAAATGTGTGAAAGAACAACCTGAAATATGCCTGGGCAGAGAGAAGAGCGCAGGGAGGGTATTGAGAGAGCTTCCAGAAGATGAGGGAGGGAGTTGTCCCCTGCTGCACCTTACCCCTTCCCAGAGGATGTTCGCCCTTTCCTTCACTATGGCTGGGTGTCTTAGTGCATTCCTGCTGCTAGACTGTCTTACTGCCATGTCCTGAAATCACATCCATTGCTCTTGAAGAAGAGGCAGGAGCCTTTCCTTATAGGCCAGTGTGTGGGGGAAACAATGAATGAATGTTGGTAGTTTCTAAAAGTTTCTCACACGCTCTGTTCCAGTAACTTCAAAAAATGCAGGGTGCAAACTATGCAAAGCATTTGTGGGGGTTACAAAATCAATTTAGTGGGTCACTGCCTGCATTCATAAATAAAATGGAAAATATATGGGGGCAAGATATGAAATAAGTCTTTCCTTATTGGCATGTAAAAAAACCACCTTGAAAAGAACCATTTTGATATCTCTGGGCAACTGGAAGCGGCGATAGACATGAAACGCTGTGAGTCACCCTCATCTCCTTAAATATAAACACTCTTCCTCAACTGTAGAGCGCCTGACAAAGGCAAAGAGGGGTATTTCTGAAATTGTTTGGCTGGAACCAATATTTCCATTAGATGGGATCATTTCCATTTGACTTTCTTTGTTAAAATGATAGACTTGAAGAACATTCCCAGCAGCCATGGTCAGTTACCTTGGTTGAAGGCCCTGAAGCCTGCGGGAGCAACAATGGAGACTTTGCCACTGACTGTCACAGGCTAACATCCAAAGCAAGACTGGACAGACATGGGTCCCCAAACAGCTGTGTGCCAGCTGTTTTAATGCTTGGTGTTCTGGGAGTTGTTAGGGTCAGAGCCTGGATCCCGGTGGCCCTGATCAGCTAGGCTCAGCTACCTTTCCTTAGCCAGTTGATGAAACCAGTAACAATGAGAAACAGAGAAAGGAGACTTACTCAATATGGCTGCATTGTGAAAGAGGAATGGAGAGGTTCAAGGACCTTTTAAATCATTCCTTTGGGGCCCTGTAATGGAATTTAGGATTAAACAGAAGGCAAGAGGTATGGGTAACTGAGAAGGCTTCTCTGGTTCCATTTTCTTTTCCTGCTAAGCGTTTCCACAAATTATCACAACAGCGTGGACTCTCTTCCTGGGAAACATGCTTGCCACACTTCAGTCTCTCTCTTCTCTAAGCATGAGACTTTTGATTCTAGGAACAGTTTATCTCATTTTCACTGGACTCTAGGAATAGTTTATTTCCTCCTTGATCCTTGGATGATTCAGTCCGCACTCTTTTGTGAGTTTTCCGTCTCCCGGACAGTGTGTACATTCCGTAGTTTCCTGTGCTGTTGATTTTTAGCTTCATTACATTGTGATCAGACAGAATCCAAGAAACTACTTCAGCTTTCCTATATGTTGTAAGACTTGCTTTATGTGCTAGTGTATAATCTCCTTTTCCTACTGACACCGCTTGACTTTGCCTAATATTTTGTGGTTCTGAGTCAAAGTTTCTTCCTCACTGTTTAAAAATATTCTGTTGGTCAGGTTCCCCCGGGGACATTGTGCATTTTCCGAGTGTCTTCAGACTGTAGTTATTGCTCTATTGAATTGCTTCTCTGCCTTGTGGGGCTTGTATATTTTTCTCCATAATAGGATTTTTAAGGGAAAATATTCAAAGGATTAGGAAATCAGCATGGTTCTAGTGATTATCTGGCTGTGACCTCAGAAGTGGACACTGGATGCTTGAAGCAAAAGCGCCATCACTGAAGCTACTGTGAGGCGCAGTCCTGAGTGGTTCCAGCAGGTCTCAGCAGGGCCTGTTCAATGACTTTCCCCTTGGTCACCAGAGTGGATGTGCTCTAGAGGCTTCTCTGGTGGCCTTCTGCCAATCCAGACCCCTGGGGCTGAGTTGAGCTTTGCCCACAGCCATCCGGACTGTCCTGAAAGAACGTCCAGGAACTCTTGGCTTTGAAGTGAGGAGGCACATATGGTTAGAAAGGAGCAAATGAAGCTTGGGACCCACAGCACGTGCCAGTAATTTCCTTACATGAGCAATGGGTGGGATAGAAAACATTGGCTTGGTTTTGGCTCCATGTTTGAGGCAGCCTTTCCTGGCAAAAACAGCTGCCAGCATTAGTGCCCTGAAGGCAGCAAAAGGCAGAGGGGTTAGAGGCACCAGAAAGTGGTGAAAATCAGTTCTGTCATCTGTAAGTCGTATGACTCGAGGCAAGTAGCTTAGCTCACCTGAGTTTCAGCTTGGTAGTTTGTAAGGGTAGAGATGGAGTATGCCCACTTCTTGGATCTGTGCCCCAAATTTAGTGAGAAAAAGAACATGTATGAAGTAGCCAAGATCCTGATGGACTCTCCACAGGTGCCAACCACTCTTATTAAAAGTTTGTTGACAGATCTGCTGTCATGTCTCATGGTCTGTTTTCTCTGTACCGCACATGGGATGAACGCCGCCTACACTGACACAGTTGCTTTTGAAAATGCTTCCTAATGACTCCTCTGTGGGGAAACACATAAAGCATCCAACCCATGGCTTCAGTATCACTTTAGGAAGCACCGATTACAGCACAGCAGCCCTCCAATGAGTGCCCCGAGGCCTTTCCTGGGAGTTCATAGTCCGTTGCCATGGAACAGGGTTTTGGAAGTTGTGACGCTTAAATGACACATGTCCCATGGTGGGAATGAAGACAGGGCTCCGGGATAAGCAGCAGCTCTGTGCAGAAGGAAATGATACTGATCGTAATTGTAATCAGCCTCCTGCCTACGCGTAAGAGGACTTGGCTTGTTGTTACACGCTATGGCATGCCTCCATTTAGATCGCATCCCCTGACATACGGTAACACCGTGCAGTGAAACCTTGCCAGACATAGCGGTAGCTTTTACAGCTAGGTTTCTTTGCCTCCGGTCTCTATTGTAAGCAATTGCAAGCGCAGATTCCAGATCCTTTTCTCCTTTATTGGAAACACCGTTGTTCTCAATTGCTTACAGGCAAAGTTCTGCTCATCCATGTACTCCTTCAGTCAACATTTATGATAGTTCACCCTTCTTCACAGTGCTTGGGGATGGGGCTGCATGGATAACTTACACAGTCCTCTACTCCTAGGAGTCTATATTGGAGAACATACATGGGGAAATGGCCAGGCATTTGCATGAGCATTCTAGTAGAACGACTCCCAATGTCATATTAGTTTGGAAAGAGGAAGAGAGAGGAAACTGATAGTATAGGCTAAACAAGGTAGAGCAAAGCAAAGCAGAAGAAAACAACAGCCAATCAGTACCAACAACAAAACCAGCCCACCAGTCAACCACCGCTGCTAAAACTAGCCAGCCAGCCACAACCAAACCAGCTAATCAAACAATGAGAACTTTTGAGTCCCGAACTTAAACTACCTTTTTCTCAAACCAAGGAAAACCTTAACTTGACATTTTAATTATCTTCTCATCTTTATGAGAACACCAAGACAATGCAAATTCATCTACCTACATCTATCTCAGGCATCGGCTGGGTCTTTGGGTTATGCTAGAGTGTGAAACTTCATAAAGTTGTTTCTAGGTGGACATCCTTCCTCTGCGCTCTCACTCACTGTTCTTGACATTTGCTAGGCTTTCTGTCTGAAATTTTTTTTCCTTCACCGATAAGGAGTTTTCTCTTTCTCTGCTTCCTCTGTGTTTCTAGAACTCCCATGCTGAATGCCTTCTTTCCAATCTGTTGGTCAGTAGGATCCCATAGGACATCCCCTCCAAATAATTCAGGCTATTGCCATTGCTCTTGGTTACCATTCGGAACTAAGACCCTTTTGCTGCGGACACTGCATATTTGACTCACAGGACGGGAGTAAATTTATCATACCCGGCGCTTTGCCTTTGCCACTCTTACTGCTCTTGCTGCTGATGCTCCTCTCTCTTCTCTTCCCTCCCCCCCTCCCTCCTCCTCTTCTTGATAGTATCTAGTGTCTGGAAGAGGCATTGTCCCCCATTCCCTGTTACAGGATAACTCTACTTGAACTCTTTATATATATATATGATATTTAGGAAACTTCTACTGTAGCAAGTTTCCATATAATATTTTCAAAGTTCCTTAGCATTAACTATTCCTCTCCATACTCCTTCCTCTGATCTGCCCTCCCATTTCCTACCTGACTTACGCCTCTTCCTCCATTACTAGTCTTTCTTCTGCAGAAATTTACCAGTGTGCCAGAGATACTGTTCCTTAGATCGGGGGCCCAGAAGTGAGCATGCACACTCAATTTAAAGGCCATTAGAGAGGTTTCCAGAAGGAGTGAGGTAACCTTTCATTTGATTGGTTACTAGTGACTCAGGAGGTGGGGAGGGTGGTTAGGACTGGTTAAACATTTAGGAACTTTTCAGAGTTGCTGAGGGCTTGTCCTCAGGTTTGTGAAATCATTATACTTAGCTCAAGCCCATGTGTTAACCTTTAAGTTGACTGGCTGCCTACGAGCTGTGGTTTTTCCAGGAACTGTTTTTCTATGTTCCCAGCATAGAGTCAGATTAGCCAAACACACTGGGGTCTTCTAGGGGGTCTCTCAGAGACTTTGGAGTTATTAGACCTCTCAGGACTGGGAGAGGAGGAGGGAGGGGGTGAGAAGGATGTAAAGTGCGTAAAATAAATAAATGAGAAGAAAAAGATATTGTTGGTACTCCATGTGTATTGATGCATGGCTTATTAAATTAAGAGTGCTGACATTTGGTGTCGATATTTATGATTATATCTTCTTCATTAAAAAATCTCTTCTGACTAACATGGGGTTAAAGCCTGCTCTATCTGACTGCAGAACAGTTATTCCTTCTTGGTTTTAATTTGTATTTGCCTAGTAAAGTGATTCTCCATTTTCAAGAATCTTTACCAGCAAGTCATGTTTCTTAGAGACAGCAGAAGGTTGGGTTATTTTTTAATTCAGTCAGATCGTTTATGTGTCCTTCTAGTAAATGGAAGATATTTGCCTTTAAAATTATTATAGAGGGAGGCTCACCAATACCTTTGATCTTTTTCTGATTGGTTGGATTGTTATTCTTTACTTTGTATCAGGGCTTTTCTCATTTCCTGTACTGAATGTAATGGATTCTTTCCCTTTGTTCAGCCATTCCCCTCATGAAATTTATTCTTTCCTGAGCTCTAGTGATTAAAACTGTCTTTACTCTTCCTCTGTGTACAGTATTTCTTTCAGTTCCTTCTGCAATGCTTGGTGCTTATGAACTCCTACAGTTTGTGCTTATCTTGAAATACCCTTATTTCTCTGTCAATATTAAACGATAGCAGTTCTGCTGAGGCACTACTGGTTGGCAGTTATTTACTTTCGGACTTGAAATATGTCCTTCCTTGCTTTGATGGCTTTTAGGTTTGCTGATGAGAGATTTGGTGAGTTTCTGGAGTTTCAGCATTTGTAGGAGATATGGAATGCTCCACCCCATATTGCTTATTTGCTTTGTATCTTGACCTCTTGACTGTAATATGTCCTGAGAGGCTTTTGTCTAGTTTTGTCTATTTAGGATTCTAAGCGTTTCTTGTATTTGGATATCTGTTTCTTTCTGGACTTGAAATTTTTCTGTTTCTTTTTTTTTTTTTTTTGGTGGGGGGGATAATTTCATTGAATAGAATTTCTGTGCTTTATTCTAAGTCGCACAAATTTTTAGGTCCGGCCTCTTGATTGTATTCTAGGATCCCTGGATGCTGCCATCACACACATTCACTTTTCTTAATTGATATTTAAATGGAACATTTCATCATCTTGCCTTCCTTCCCTAATATTCTTTCTTTTGCTTGGTTGAGTTTACTGGTGATGTTTTCCACTTGGTTTATTATTTGATATATTTACATTTCGTTTCCAACATCTGACTACTTTTTTCATGATCTTGTTTTATTTGCTGTATTCTCCCCCTCTCTCTTTCTCCCTCTCTCTCTCCGTGTGTGTGTGTGTGTTGATGACTTTTAATTTACACTGCTGATTTCTTGTCTATTTGTTAGGCTTTTCTTCTGGATTGCTGACTTCTTTCTCTAGTTTCTGGAAAGAATTCATCACTTTGCTTGTATTTATTTTGGGTCGTTGATAATATTTTTATCAGAAGAAAATTGTAATCTTCATCCAGCACTTTATATGTTTCACTGTCCTGGTTTTGTTAGCTGAGAAGTTAGGGTCTTGCAGGAGTCATGCTTTGCCCATGTTTCTTGGTTTCTGTGCTGTGATCAGAATATGTGTTGGTTCAGATCTCTCTCCTGGGACTGTAGGAGGGTGGTTACAGAACAGTCTACTTTGAAGACTCAATCCCCCCTACCACTTCAGTAGGAGGAAACCAACAATCTAGTTATGATACCATCAAAATATACAAGATAAAGAAATGCACACAAAATCTATTACAGCCCACAAATTCACAACCAGAAGTAACAGTGCTACTGAAGAAAGTTCTATAAAGTTAAAATCACACGAGCACACACACACATACACACACACACACACACACACTTAAAAATAAAGTGAAATTAAAAAAATGGAAAAATACCCAACAAAACTAGACAAATATACACAGGTGAATAAAAGACAACAAGATAAAGATTAAAAGCTACAGTATCAAACTCATGCTGGATAGGCTCTAAAGAAGCAATTACAGGGAAAGAGAAAAGAAAAGAGAAAGGTATGGGGCAGTTCCTTTCTGGGTTTTTAAAAGCTGGGTGCTGTTAAAGTTAGTTATACGCATGGAGGAGGCTCTGTTGAGCTTCAGACTCTTGCTTTGCCTTTGGTTTATGCCAACGGCTTTGCATTGGCCAGATATCTGAGGTCTGCCAGAATTATTTTCACACTTGACCTTTTCCTTCTTTGAGTATTAGGGACCTCTGCTGGCTTCACTTGATTTTTGCATTCTGTGGGCTTGGCAGATCCCCTCCGGACTCCTAGGAATGCCAAGATCATACAGATGTTTTAGCTGAGAGGTGTTTCCTGGGTATGTGAATGTGTGATGCAAGCAGAGCCCCAAGATGGGTACAGACAGCAAGCCTTTGCATTTCAAGGCCTTCTGAATAGTGACCTTGCAGGAGCGATGTTGCATCAGGGATCAGGTTGTATAAGGGAACTTTGAGCTCTCCCGTTCTCAGAAGGGAATAGCGGACTCCAGAATTTGTTGCATGGACTGGCCTCAGGTTCAGACTTCTCAGACTCCAGGGTAACTCTTGCTGAATTAGTCCTTTCCTAGTTACTGAAAGCAGCATCCATGCTCCTGTCTGAGCTCTCCAGCCTTCCCATCTTCCTCAACTGCCTTTTTTGGTTTTTCAGTTAGACAAGTGATCCAAATATTTTTCTAAGCCTCTTCTCTCTCCTTTCTCAGGAGAAAACTGAAGAAGTAAGTCATTAGCATTGTGATTCAATGCTGAATTGTCTCTTCACTGTGTCTCATGGAAGCAGCCAACAATTCTGACCAGGAAGTTCTCAAAAACTGAACCATTTCTAAGATCTAAAATTTACACATCCCCAAACCTGATATCTGGGCTATATAACACATGAGTCTATGTTTCATGAGGCCATGCAAAAATCAACAGCTACTTGACCCTTAATTTTTCTTAAACTGTATCATAGGAAGGAGGGACTCTTAATTGCTATCATAGGAAGTCTGCTGATATGAAAGTGAGTGTTGGGTAAAAAGTCTGAGCCCACATCTGGGTTCGAAAACCTACCAAAACCCACCAGTTCCTGAGCTTGAAGCCCCACCAATCCCAGAACTTGAAATTCCACCAATCTCTACCCTGGAAAACTCTGCCGCATAAGAAACACTATATAAAGCTCTCTTGCTCAGTTCTCTCTTGCTTCTCACCCTCTTATGTCTTTCTCAAGAACTCTCTTGTGTGGGGTTTGTTGTGTGCTGTGACTTTGTGGTATTCCTTGGCTCCTAACTACCAGGATACCTTTCTGGCTTCAGAGCTGCAACACTTACAAGTGAGCACAGCAGTATGCTTTCAGAATACCAGACAGGATTCTGGAGCAATGAGCTAGTCCAAGTCACCAATGTGACTTAAGCTTTTGAATCACAATGCTAATGACTTACTTCTTCAGTTTCCTCCCGAGAAAGAAGAGAGAAGAGGCTTAGAAAACATTTGGATCACTTGCCTAACTGCAGAACCACATAGTCAATGTAATTGATGATTACAGGCAACCACACCCAGCAGAGATTATTTTAAACTCTTAATCATGAGTTTTTATTAAACTATCACCATTAAGTTTACGCACTTAACCAGCACCATAAATTCAGCTCATTATAGCAATGTACAGAAAGCCCATCCCTTCTTTGTCGCTTTTCCATAAAGCCCAATAGATTTATGAGTTTGGTTTCCTAGTTTCACACACATTCTCATTCTTCCCTAACATCACCTCCTTCACACTTGTTTCTAATGTATGATAGGCTTATCTTTCGCTTTCCTGTGAACCTTGCACTAAAGAATTATAAGGTCCAGACACCTCAGTCTTTCACTGACCTCACTATCCAGGTATTTTATCCCACTCCCCAACCTCCTCTGTTGCGACACCCAGGTCAGTAACACATTCTACTGTTATAATGTATAGATGTGTTCCTTGTTAAATTTAATATAAATTCATTAGTCATTTGCTTACCTGAGTAGCCATCAGTTATTAAGAAATGTTCTGTGCTTTGGTAAGAATTGTGGGCATAAAATAATAGTAAAAGAGACAGTCTCTACCTACCACCAGCTGATGGTTGCCCCTCTCATCCTATTAGCCACTTGTACCTGCAACTTCATAGTGTGGCTTTATTGGGAGATGAAATTGAGGTTAGGATTTTTGATGAAGTCTTCTTGAATTAGAGTCAATTTAAATTAATGACAAATATTCTAATAAGAGACAGACAAAAGAATATGCAAAATGCAAGAGTAAGGAATCATAGAGTTCTGCACCAAGGTTCCAGAAAACTCCTGTGCCTAAAGAAAGTGGCAGGGTTGGATTCTATGCAAGGAGACACCTGAGAGCTCACTATATGGATCTGAGAAGGTGAAATGTCAGTTGTAATGGGGTTCCCTGTATGTTGGAGATCCCAGGATCATGGGATGTCTATCAAGGAAAGTTGAAGGCAGAGTGGAATAGACCAACAGAGAGGCTATACATGCTGTATATGGCAGAGCCAGAGGATGGAACTCTGAGCCCGTCTAGATGATTCCGTTACTAATTCCAAACAGCAGGTACAGTATTTGGTGTCTTTCCAGCTGGGTTTTGTTCTTGCTTTGGTCTGGTATTTTCTTGCCATGCCCTCATTCTTCTCAATTGAAATTAGAATGTTTATTCTATATGTTTTGAAAGCATTTTTTTTAATTTTTTTATTTTTTGTTATCAATCACAGGTTAGGTACTTTGCATCCCATGCCCAGCCCGCCCACTCCCTCCCACCCTCCCCAACCCTCCCTCATCTCCTCCCCGCCCACTCCAAGTCCACCAG